>OY796680.1:40369142-40923826 GCA_963680715.1 Tetragnatha montana | reverse complement strand
GCTGTATGTATTAGTAGGTATTGTGTATATTAGATGAATAGTGTTGTTTTATTCAATGTTTAACTTTTTATTTACTTTTATTTGAAAGTAGAGATAGGAAGAGCGTAAAGAATAGATTGGATTGAGAGAGAGGGGGGATGGATGGATGAAAAGTAAAACGGGAGAGGGTATTGATAGAAAGGAAAAAGATGAAGAGAGAAAGAGAGTGAAAGAAAAAGCATCGAGAGGGATTTGGAGAAAGAATGAGTTAGTGAGAGGTAATAAAAAAAGAGAGTACAAGATACATGCATTGCAGAGTCATCCAGTTTGCAAGAAGATTTTTTGGAGGACTGCTTGCTATTAGGAAAATAAACCACACGTCCTACGTTGATCAAGCTTCAATTCAAAGGGGGGAAATGTTTCATCATTTTATCTGAATGAAAAATTTTCTATAAAAGAAGGATAAGCAACTAGAGATGGAAGTGGAATTTCCCTTTAGTTTTAGAATAAAAAAAACTGAGCTCAAAATCTTCTAATGAATGAGTCAAAAGGAGAAATCTCTGACAGTCCTCCAGAAGTCACTTCACAGAAATCCCGCACTCGATGCCACAAAAGACACGAATACCGAAAGAGGCAACGCATTCAATAACAAAAAATATCCACTTTCTCCAAAACTCACTGCACACAATCACACACTCAGAACACCTGCTATTTGTCCTGCTCTCAAAAAAGGCACCCAAAAAAAAGAAGGTCCTCCTCGTGGCACCCACAGCACCCATTGTGTCTAGCATCCACGGTCGAAGAAGTCAACAGCCGAAAACCAACAACAGCCGATCGCCGATCGGTGGGAACAGGTTTGGAAAAGGAAGGGGTCGAGCCAGGCACGCTTTCCCACCCGGGCAGCCGAGCCGCGAAAAAAGGGTTGTCCCGATGCTTATCTGAGCCTTCTCTAGGAATCAGATTAGCTTTGGTGGTTGCCGCCGCCGACCCGGTTTGCCGTCTTCAAAGAAACGCGGAGGGAGGAGACGCCCACTCTGCCAGGGTTGCTTCTTCGCTCTCGAAGTACATTTTTTTTTATTCAAGGTTGATATGCACGGTGGGGAGGCCAGTGTGTGGAATTTGATTGGATTATACATTTTGTGGGGCATTTTTCATTCCTTCTCTTTACAAACCCCGAAAAGTGGTCATGAATGCTATGCTCTCACTCTTTACTCATACCTTCTTTCTAATTTGTTACAATGTGTAGTATTCTTATTATCTCTCACTACACAACGTATACTTTTTCTCCTTTCTCTGACTTTCCCTTCCTCTCGCTTCTTTATTCATCTCTTCTTCTTCTGTCTTATGAGAGTGAATGTTATAAAACCTTTATGGGGTCGTATTCAGAAAGACGAAACACGTAGAAGAAACGGGAACGGTACGGAAACGGGGAAAAAATCCATCGTACGAGAGATTTGACAGCTCTCGTCCGCCATATTCTTCCGAGATTTAAGTAGTCCCAAAAAATCTAGAACAGCTACTAATTACCAAAAAAGTCTTCAGACATTAATATTGTATTACGAAAGTAATGGACATCTAGTGTTAGCGGCATTTGTATTATCAGTGTATACCTGGGAAACAGGTGGCGCCAGGAGCACACGGGAGGAAGAAACGGTTCTCTGGGCCAGCCGTGTCAAATCTCTCGTTTTCGTACCGTTTCTTCTATGTGTTGTGTTTTGAGTTTCTGAATAGTAGCTGGAATCTCTCTTTCTCGCTTTACCTCACTCTAATGGTAGCAAAGTCAATGGAAAATTAATTTTTAATTGGCCTTAGTTAGAATTGTTTATTTCGTTTATAAAAATATACCAAGGACGTAACAAAAACAAGAAGTTATTATTTATAAATAATGCACCATGTATTTTTTATGTTTTTTTTATCTTATAACGAATGATTCGTGTTGTAAGGCTGATTTTAATGATTCCCATATATGAGTAACATATTTACCACCTAATTTAAATTCGTCATCTAATCACCATATACCAGAAAAATATAGGTTCAATTCTCTACCAAAATTTTACAGCTATTCCCTTTCAGACAAGTTGGGCCGTATTGGGTCAAGGATATATTACCTTTCAAAAGTGCCAACGTCGAAACATAACGTGATAGGCACCTGTGATAGGATAAATACAAGGATAATGACGATACCTGTCGATTGAAGCACTCACTTAACACACATCAATATCATGCCGAACGGTTTAGCCCACTGCATGTCAATCTTTACCCGAAAGGTCGTTATAATTAGGAGTTTAGAAGCATGTGAGTATTTAGTTCGACGATGTAGGTTGAATCAGTAGCTGGCATATTAGTAGTGTTTTATTCAGTAGCCTCTAAGGTTAAAGTTAAAGATAATTGTTATTATTGATTTGAAAAATATTATTAATTTCATGATTTATTAATATAATAGATTATCTGCACTCAAAATCACTACTTTAAGATGATTATTTTGAGGTAAGTAGATATTCTTAGTTCTTAATAAATATGTGTAGCTTAAAATGGGATACATGGGTATAATTTTAAAATTCTACAGCAAATCAACTTGTTTTCAAACCTTACTACAACATTCCGTCAAAGAAAAATTATATTTCACAGTTTATGTACAGTATAAATCTTGGTGGATTATTTTGCATACAGGAAGAAATTTTCTATAAATAAAATAGTAATCCAATAAAAATGTGAAATATTTTAATGGGTATTCATCTTTTAACATTTAATTGAATTTAGTTATCAATGAAATCATGAGGAAGATTTAAACTGAATTATAAAATTCTACTAAATAATTTAATTGAAATATAATGAATTAGGCTTTCGCAATCTTTGTTCAAATAATTTCCCAGCCTATTTTGTATGACTTCTGCTCTTTTGGGGTCCTACCAAATATTATTTTATTTCGGTACTAAACAATTGTAAATTAATTGTTCTTTTATCTGTGTGTTCAGTGTGTCTCTTGAGTTTAATTTTTTGATGTCCAATATAAATGTTCTATTCTATTCTATTCTATTGAATAACAACTCAACTACAGTTTGTATTGCATATACATTTTAACGGCAAAAACATCAATCGTCCAATTTTCAAAAACTAGTCACACTCCAAAACACACATCGAATCCCTTCATTTAAAAAAAAACAACTCAACTCAACCCAACCATCATCAGCACAATATAACATCAAACGACCTTCCGCAACAATCGCAGCACTTAATTACCCGCGATATTGATGGACACTTCACGGCGAGAGAGTTATAATTACGGGTGTAAAGCACATCCAAACAAATGTTGTGAAACCGACATCGCCGATGTTAGCGGATAAAACAATCAAAAGCCGCCGCCGCGCTATAATTAGACACTTCGATGGTGTGGTTGTTGTAAGAGTCTGCTGTCAATTCGTTTTCCTCCACCATCAATCGTGAAAGTGCGGTTGGGAAGCCTAATCGAAGGGGACAAGTCGGAGATGGCACTGAGGTCTGGTTTTAATGGGAGCGGGGTAAAAACATAACCGCGAAGCAGTGCCTATCCAAGGGGGGTTTAGGGGTTCAAACCCCTCTCGAAATTTGGATGACAACTTTTTTGCTTTTTTTCCCCCTAGAAAGTTATGTGACTACAAGAAGCGGTGTATCCCTACTCATTTTGAGACCCTTTATGTTACACTGAAAGAGGACCATACCTTACAAAATTTTCGGGTGTCTGCTAATTGACTGGAGGGGTGACTTCGGACTCCTTCGCTATTGTTGGAGGGGTCATGAATGGGGAGATAGGGTAGATTTTTTGAAGAGATACCATAGGTTTTCTGGCCCGTGACCCGTGCCCTTATAGAGAAAATTTACTCAGGACCCCCAAGCCCCCAGCGAAATTTTGCTATTTTTCTATGATACTATATTGGTTTTAGCTGAAAATTCTGCCGCTTACAATGAGAGGTGCTTTTGGGTGTGATCCAAAAGGTCTCAGAATGAGCTAAAACGCTATTTCGAGGGGGAGATGTCCAAAATATTTCTGGGAGAAGACCCTCCAGTCCCTCAACTCTACTAGGAATTCTTATTGTTCACAAAATGTTTAATTCACTGCAACAAAATTAAAATACTGTGTGTATAAGCCATCTAAAACTTCACGTACTCATAAGGAGGTATACCTTATAGAAATAATTTTAAGTCCACCCCTCCCCCGAAACCAAAGTCACAAAGTCTGGTTATACGGCCCTTAACTGAAGCTTCTTTAAATAGGTTTCTTTAGTTAAGATTGTGTGTGCATGTTATCAGAGAATAAGTTTTATTTATTCAATCCAAATGTTTCCTGCAAAGGGGCCGTTTAAATATTATAAGCTCGTGTTTGGTCATTTTAACCCCAATCCTCCTCGAGTCAGCAAAAATAAGCAAATCACAAACCCCTTCTTTTGCCAAATTTAGTTTTTGTAAATTGAAGTTGCAGGTTGTTATAGAGTTTTGAAGTAAAGTGTTTTTAGAATTTATTATTATTTGGTTAATGGTAAATTGAGTACGACTTTCAAATAATAAAGTTGCCGGAAAACAAATTTTGTCGGACATTATTTCAAATGTGCTTTCAATTAACGCTCTTAAACTACGGACAAACGGTTACCCTTAAATTCTTTTATTTTATTTCACATAGGTTCGCGACTATTTTCCGTGAACCAAACTGGAATTTCAAGCGATGGAGTTGCCCTCTCATTTCGGTACAGCTCATATAGGGTAACCAATGTTTTCAACGTTCTTTTACTGGTTTACTGGTGATTGAGTGTGACTGCCGCAGCTTCCTCTGAACAAATTTCTTCTAGAGACAATAACTGAACCACAATCGCAAATTCTTCCAGAATTCTTCGCTCCGAACCATCCTTCAAAAAGTAAAACCCCAGATATTTACAAGACAAAAAAAAAAACCCTCACACACAAAAAAA
Source organism: Tetragnatha montana (assembly GCA_963680715.1). Lineage (NCBI taxonomy): Eukaryota > Metazoa > Arthropoda > Arachnida > Araneae > Tetragnathidae > Tetragnatha > Tetragnatha montana. The sequence continues at coordinate 40,918,907 of OY796680.1, read as the reverse complement.
AATAAAAAAACTTCCCAAACGCCGAAATTATAACAGGATCAACCCCTCGAATGACACAAACTCGGAGCAGTTTAACGTCAATATTCTTTATTATGCTCCCTCGTTACACCCCCTCGGTATTCAAGGCATGCGGGGCACGTGGATATCGAACCGCAAATAAAGAACGATGAATCAACAATGTGTCAAGTGTTAGGGGGTTAGGAAAAAAAAAAGAACCTTTTTGTTCCGAGTCACATTCTCTCTAAAAAGAGAGACTAAAAAATGTGCTGTATATTATTGCCCGAGTTTGTTGAGCGATGAGCTACCGTTATTGGGTTGCTGGTAATCCTAGAGTTAATACTGGTGGGGTAGAGGGGTAATTGAACGATACTTCTTCCTGAGGGGGTGGAAAAGGATTGCAACGCCCCCTGGTGTCAAGGGGGTGTAGTTCCCTCAGCGTTTAAAGCTTGAAACGGATGGTGAGTGCTGTGAGTGCATATTTTATATTAATACTGTGACTTTCATGAAGTTCTTGCTTTCCATTCTAAGTCCCTATAACTTTCTGATCAGTTTGACTTATTACTTATGGTGAAAGCGATTGAAGATAAGCTCCATACTTATATTGATAAATTTTGACCCCTTCTAGTAATCTTATCCTATCCAATATTCAATGTAATTGTTACCTTGAAAGGGTGACATCTTCTTGGACCAACAATATACTTACGGTGGTTATACAAAAGAGTTTATGTGGGAAAAAATTATTAATTTAATTTTACACTGAGATAATTTGAGGTATAATAACTCCTTTTGCTTTTTTTTCTATCCATAAGTTTTTAAAGTATGTTTCTGTGTCTTTCATTTTTCTGTCAGTTCTGAAGTTTGTTTCTAACCTTTGGTACCTTGGAATTATTTAAAAATTTTTTTGAATTCAATGTGTAGATTGTAGATAGTTTTTCAAAGTACATTTCTTAGCACTTCTTTTTGAGTGAAAAAAGAACTTAACTTAAACCTAGTCAATGGTGTAGTGAAGTATTATTTTTTTTATTAAACTGTAAATAAAAAAAGAACACATTTACAAGTTCACACAGTCACCTGGGATCTCTTGGTCCATGTAGGTGACCGTAAATATGTATAACAAAATTAAAATTTAAAAGTATAAACTAGAAGAAAGAAAAAAAAACTTGAATACAAGAAAAAAAAATACATGAAATGAATATAGTGGCTAACAGGGAGCCCATAAATAATATTTTTGCCATAGTGATGAGTAAGAGTGCAAAATAATACAAAAACACACATTAAACAATTATTTTAGAATTAAGAAATAAAAATTGTTTGAAAATTGTTGGTTGAGTTGGTTTTTAAATTATATATAGTTATTACTTATTTTTTAGAGAATACTATTTGACAAAAAACACTATTTTTAAAAAAATAAATTTATGTCATTTATTAATAGGGAGCAATAAAAAAAGTATTTAACATCGCTTAAAAAAATAAATATTTTCAAAAACAATAACAATATTTGTTAACTGCATATTTTCCTATCTAATACAAACTACAAAGGCTTAAACCCAGGTGAAGCGAATGCTCTTTACGTAATCAAACTGAACGAAAATCAACTCCAACGTCTGCCACCCACCTTTATTTCAGAACCAACACCAGTCACAAACATTCTTCTTCAACAAAAAGGAGAAAAGAAAAAAAGTTCCGCTGCATTTACCTGTCGCCTTACATCATCTTCTCAAAGACACCGACAAAGGAGGGAACAAATCAAAAACCCAAACCGCAACTCGGACACCCATCGCAAATCAAAGCGCCTGACAAATTTAATCTCACCCCGGGCACGTGTACGAGAATCCAAAGGATACACACATGCGATCCAGCATGAAAATATCCACCGCAGGTCAGAGTTGATCTCCAGAAATATCGATTTGGGTCGAGATTATAGCATCCCAACCAAATATTTCATCAGGAGTTTTATTATACGTTATTTGCAAGTTACTGGAGGTCGGAGCTTTGAAATTTTTATAATGGGTTTGATGGGAATCCGAATGCCTTTTGAACACGTCATCTCGCTTGTAGAGGTGAGTCAAATTTTTGTGACACTCTCATTCCACATGATTTGTGTCAATGCATTTGCCACCCAGCTTATGCTTGAGAGGGCCAATCCTTACTTATGTTAATGCCTATAAGAGGGTTTTATAGGGGTTCAAACCCGGCCCGAAAATTGGACATCAATTTTTATACTATTGTTTTCCTTAAAAATTAAGTTATTCTCGAGAAGCAGTGTAACCCAAAGAGTCTCAAAATGAAACTCTACTTTTTAGGGTAAAAATTCCAAAACTTTTCTGAGGGAGGACCCCCCCCCCCACAAAATTTTGAAATCTATCATGTACTGTTTTTCCATGAAAATTCGGTGACTTACGCCTCATTTTATGTGTAAAAGATCTAAAAACAGGAACATTTCTTTTAGGGGCAATTTTCCACATTTTTTTGAAGTAGGAACCCCAAACCCACCACGAAATTTTAGTGTTTATCATACTATACCTACTCGGTTTCCTAGTGAAAATTTTACTCTTAGGATGTGATCCAAAAAGGCCTCAAAATGTGCTTAAAACTCTATTTTGAGGGGGAAATTTCTTTCCGTTTTCCGGGGACGACCCTAAGACCCTCCGATTTTACTTGAAATTCAAATTGTTAACAAAATTTTTAAATTAAGTTTACCAAAATTAATATACAATGTGCAAGTCATCTAAATTTTGACGTATAAAAAAGTACTCGTGAGTGAGGAGGTAACCTTAAAAAAAATCTTGGGTTGACCCCCCCCCCACGAAACAAAAAGTATAATTACGGCTCTGGTTAATGCTGAATTCAACTTACAGGAGAGAAGAAATGAGCAATATTTAAGTTTAATAATACACATTCTTAGAAAAATCTCTTAAAGTCTTTTCAAACATTTGAATTCATTGACATTGTTGAGTAAACGAATGGTAATGGAATGTGTCAGAAAATTACAAAAAAAAAAAAAAAAAAAATACAAAACATATTTTTGGTTTAGAATTGGTTTAAGTATTTTAAAAATAAGGTTTTAAGAATAAAATTTTAACGAAATTCACTCCCAATAGTTTTATCTTTATTTTAATTTTAAAACGTTTTAGGAAAGCATAATTTTTTTACATTATAAAAGCAAAATTTAGGCACACAAAAGGAACTTTTAGAGTGTTTTTATTTACAAAAATATGAACTAATTTTAAATGCCTGCTACTTCTTTCTCAGTATTGAGTAAATATTTACATAAAAATTTAAAAGTTCAAAATTCTTTTAAAAAAAAAATTGAAGTCAAGTTTAAACAAATTCAATCATAAACTATTTTGAAAAATAAACATAAAATTATTTATCTTCTGCTTTTTTAGAAAATAACTTTTTTCCATACACTCCATCGAGCTTATTAAAAATATATCTCACCTTCCTTTTGAAAGCAATATGTTTTTTGTTTTGAATTTCATAGTTTTAGTATAGTTAAAAAATCTTTTAAATAGGAACCAGCCAACCCAAATCGAAACTACCTAATAGAAAAAATTGATACAAAAAATAATTTTCAGAACTGGATGAAAGTGTTAAATATTTTCTTGAAATAAAGATGCAAAAGTAAGAAAAATATATTTTTTATTCATATAATAAATTATTTATTACATGTATAAATCACAAATAAATTGATAACTTTTAATAATGGTATACAATCTCACTGTTTGTACACTATTGACAAACAGAAAATATTCACAGACATATGTACAAAATTTTTGCATCTCCATAAAAATATGCAATACCTTCTTCATATCCTGTTAGATCTCCTCGGTATAGTTATTTCATAACAAAGGGAGTCACTATCGTTAAGAAGAAGCTTTGCATGTGAATTAAAGTTGGTTGTGATGTAATCATAATGAAATTGATGCATTAAAATTTTTAATATGTCTAAAATTGAAAATCCGACATTAAAACAGGCCTATTCAGGAATAAAGAAATGTGTTTTCGTTCTACCGATACTTAGACTTTTGTTATGATTTTAAAATATTTAAAAGCAGGGGAAGCAACTAACTTCATCGCTCGCTTTTCTTGGGTTACTAATTCAATGTTAACTCTATTTCTCAAATTTTCCATCGTTTTGCCAAAAACTGAATTAGTATTTAACAATTTGAATAATTTTTTTCTCGAACAAAGATTTAGCCAATTTTCTTTGTTCGGTATTAAAATATATACCTATACTTTTCCAACCATGGAGACTGAAAAAATTTTTAGCACTTATTTATTTTTATTATTGAGGTTAAAGTACTAATATAGTTCGAGGGGTGGTTTTCAATCGCAGAGGTTCGGCCAAGTTCTTGCAATAGTCTGAATACATGTCGGGGGTAATTACAAATATTTCAGGGGTTAAAGGATAGTCATTATGTAGATCATGGAGTTCAGATGGGTAGGATAAATCCACTTCAAGGATATATCCAATCGAGGGGTCAACCATTGAAAACCATGTGTAGGTAAATAAAGAGACAGGGGCCCAACCATATGAATTATTTTCATCTGCGTACATAACATACTTATAGATGGTACAGATGAATCATTCCCCTCTAGATAGAGATTGTTCGACATCATAGAGATTCCTACTCTGGTGCTATTTTTTATAAATACATAGATGCATGTCAGTCAGTGAAAAACTCCAATCTGACTTTAGACATGTGCGTAAACATGCTTGCCATGCCGAACCGGGTGCGGCAAATGCATGACAAGGATCAATTCCGTAAAATTTAAGGCAGATTTTACGAAATTTTTCAAAAACATCAGCTAAGAAGAAGAACATCACTACAAACATATAAATCATGGTATTCAACCATGGTTGGAATCTGAAATGAACTCCACACACTCAATGCATGCTTATTAGTCATCATCGGAAATTTCTTCCTCAGAAAGTGAGCTGTAGAAATGTTTATTCTTAGGTAGGTTTTGTTTATCTGCCAAGGGAATCTATATGTAGGGTAGAACCCTTTTCGAATCATAAGATCACCCCTACCTCCGAAAAGGGTGCAAGTAATGAGGGCTTGATCAGGACTAAGGTTATTAACTAATTTATCTAGAGAAGCATTTGAAAATGTAAAGAATCTAAGGGTGCCAACGTAGAATGAAATAAGTTCTTTAAAATTCGGGATGTAACTAATTCTTAAGATTTTTAATTTAGCCTTATTCTTGGATAATTGAATGACTATCACAGCCCTTTAGGTTATGGAAAATTAAAGGGCAATTCAAAGAGAGGCAATTTCAAATTTTAAATTACACTTATTGTGGACAGCACCTCGAAAATCACCGGTTAAATTATCATGGTCCCTTATTACTTTATAGTGTAGAAGTAGTTTGTCACATATATGACAGGTCGTAGCAGTTTTAAAATTATCTGCATCTTCTTCAGAAAATTTCAGTGGAATACTAACTTTTAATGTTTTTTTTTAATTTTCTCAGTTTCAAAGAAAAGCCAAGTGATAGTATAGGAACAGTGTATGATTGAGAGGGGTTAGGAAGACAAGTGGCTTGTTTCCCCAAAATGAAATCGAAGTCTGCGTATATCACCAACGAAACCGGGAGTTGCATTTGGAATTGGTTAAATTCAAGTCACTTGTCGTATTCAGAGGGCAATTTAAATTTTTGGGGACCGTGATCTCATCAATTTTTCGCATGAGAATCAAGGGTTCGTAGAGTGCTAAAACGATGTAGGCAGTAGACACAGTAAAAAGATCTTTCTTTGTGTTTGGTTAGATCCGATAAAAGGGTGTTCAAATTTTTAATGAAGCGAAAATTTCTATTATCTTCGACAGAAATCAAAAGTAAATATGTATGGGTATCATATTTAAATTTAGTATGCGGTTAATCTCATAATGAAAACTAAATCTAGTAATTAAATTAACAATATTTATTTTTAATAAAGAACAATATAAAGTTAACACATTAGAACATAACAAAAAAATATGAACATTAATTATACTATTATTATTACATTTATTAATACTGCAAAGAAATAGAAAAGGTTTGAGTGATGGCATACATCACTATGCGTATATAAGGGGGGGCCGACGGGGCCCGCCCCCCCCCAACAAACTTAACAGTCACAGTTACTGGCTAAATCCACGAAGCGACAGCACCTAAAAGCTATGCCGAAGCCACAAGTAATTTGTAGAGGCAATATTTCATCTTCATAACCAAACACATTGATAGAAATTTCATTTGGCTTTTTAAATTTCTCAATGTGTGCAAGAGGAGTAGGGAAATCAATACCAGTAGCATCAACATAATTTTCAAATGCACGATAATTACTAACCCTATATGATGTGTGTGAGTTCACCAGATAAAGAACAGCCAACCACACTCCAAAGGAAGCACCGGTGGTCATCATTCTGCACATTGATGATGACTTGTTTCAAATAAAAGTTCCTTGGGAGTGGAATATAAGATGAGGCTGCAAGAGAGGTCTTTTGTACACAGTTATTTTCAGCTCCATGCAATAGATAAAGGACCCAACCAGATCCTCGCCCCTCGAAATCATCGAACGAAGAGAAGACCTTTAAAAATACAAAATCTCTCATTAATATCTAATTAAAAAATGTAGTTAATTTTATGATAATAATAATAATAATAATAATAATAATAATAATAACTTTATTTACTGCAATTTTTTTACAGAAACACAAGGAAAAAAAACATTTGACGCCAAGGGGAAATTTGACAATTCAAAATTTGAATTAAACAAATTTGAATTAATTCTAACTCTATAATTACATGCTAAATAAAATTTGTATGATCGCTAGAACTTTTTCAAGATAAAGTTGAAAAATTTAAAACAGAAAATTGTTATAGTTTAGTTGTTTAGTAAAAAGTAAACAAATAAAAAGTGTGGAAATGTCCTACCTTATAGTTTGCAGTTTGGAGGTTGGGAGAATAACCTGCTAACACTATGTTTGTTTTGCTCTTGAAGTAGGCTGTGATGTATACAAATAGTACTCGTGTTTATTATGAGTCATTCATCTGAAAAAATAAGGTTTAATTTTTAATGCACACTCAGTAGGGTAAACTTCCCAGTGATTGAACATTCAAAGTAAATGAACAGTCGACCACATAATCTCAAATAGTAAGGAAATTAATTGTTCAGGAGGCTACCAATAAAATTCAGTAGTTGCAGGAAGATCTCATATGAATGTGGAACAATCGTTCATTCAAGTGTAATATTTGAATTGTAACTGTGAAAAAATTAAACAGTTTTAAACAACAACGCGTAGAATCATGGGAATAAAGTGTTACTATTTTAAAGTGACCATGGTGAATATTTTGAGATGGCTCTTAGTGGCCAAATTAAAAATTTAATTAAAAAATTACAGATGACAGTATAAAAACTTTATTTTGGAAAATGTTTACTGAAATTAGTCACCGGTTTAAGTATTTTGGAAAAGTTTATAAGACGATGCTTGTTTGTGAAATGTTGAAAATCAGACGACTTGCATTTTTCATCAAATCATTTAAAATACTTACTAACTAATACTCGATACTTAAATTTTAATTTAAGGATTTACAAATCAAGTATTTTTTCAACCAATCAATCAACAAATAAATTTATTTATATTATGATTTATTTCAATGTATTTCTATGCATGTTGCAAAAATCAATTCCTGGAATGTTTGTTCTGTTGCAATCAATATACTTGTGTTAAATAAAATTTAATGATAAATGTTGTAATATTTTACTTTCAATAAGTAGGTAACTATTCAACTATGTAAATTGCAAGCATAAAGTAGGATTTTTAAAAACAAAAATCTTCTATGAACTAAACTAATGAAACAAAAACCAAGATATTATCTGGTAATTGATATTTTTAAAAATATATTATACATAAATTACTTGTTCATTAAATACAATACCCACATTAAACTATTTACAAAAGGTAAATATCTTATAAAACTTAACACACTAGCTACCGAATAAAAACTAAATTAAGTTTTAAATTTAAAACAGAAGATTTGCACACAAAAAATAAACAAACCAATTATAATGTTTAAATGTGTAGCAGTAGTTATAAAATATATATAAATATACAATTATGTGTTTACAAATTATAGAAGTTTGATAAACAATTGGACTAATCATGAAAAGGAACTTAAAAATTTAATGTATTTCCTTTTTTGTTCATCAAACTACTATAAAACATTAAAACACCATTTAAAAGGAACATGGTTAACACAATATTGGAAGTTGAGTACTTAAAACTATAAAAATTAAAGTTAATTTCTAAATACAAATTTTATTTAACTACTAAAAAAATACATTTCCCAAATAATATACCATTACAAAACAAAGTTTTACGTCTTTTTTTTTTTTAGAAAAATACACAATTGTACACACAAAAAAAACATTTGAATGCACGCATAAAACAACATCAACTTTATCAGTAAACATAGATTCAGCATGAACATTAGACATACAATTTTGTTTAACCTTAAGATCTGCACAAACTGTCTTATTGGGCAATTAGAAATATTTTCTCCAACTGCAGGTAGCTGAATCAAAATTCATTGAAAAAATTTTCTATAGTGGGAAAATAAGTTCGTAAAATGAGATTGATTTTTAAAATTGTAAGTTGCTTATAGGTATTAAAATTCAAATTATCATTGTTTAGGAGGACTATGTTCAGAGATCAACCTACTCTTCGCAAAGGCATATGTTTGTAAAAAAGAAGTTCGTAAAAACAAGCATTGGCGTAAATTGCCATCCATAAATTACGTCAAACGATAAGATAATACAAACTATGTGACATCATCCTTAAAAACAGTTATCTCATTATTTTCACCAATGCTACAATACATTATTATAACGTTAAAAAAAAGTATTTAGTTTTGGTTGTAATGATTCACAATTGACGAAAATCCAGGTAATTAAAGTTTTAAAGTGTGACATCAGGGGAAAGGTTTACTACAATGACAACTTATGATATAAAAAGAGAGAGTTAAAATAATTGAATAATCTGAATAAATGACCCGTAATAAACTAACACAAATGTATAATAACATAATATTCTAAGAAAGACTCTATAGACAGACTCCGTGTAAAAAATAAGTAATTCTTACCAAATTTATTGAGTTTCTATACATTCTATTGCACATTAAATAAACAGCCGAATTTAACACAACTTCCACAATTGTAAAGCAGAGATAATTACTATGTAGACCTTGGTCCCAAACGACTCTCACTGCAAGGCATCTAACCCATCTAACCGACCGAACTCAAAAGTTCTCTTGGTATTTGAAGGAGTGGTCGACGGGGGGAGTGAGCTATTGTCCAAACGGCCATATTGTCGCATTATAAAGGGTCCATTCAAACCTGTTTCTGCTGGTGCAGAATACGGCGTCACTCTTTGAATAGAACTGATAGATCACAGGCAGACCAATAGGTAACCCTCTGCCCTTTAGTATCACCTAAATGTATCCTTTTATAAAAATCTTTTAAATATACTACCATAAGTTTTATCGATTTTAAACTGTTTCACACAGGATAATAATGCTGGTACTGTACGTAATCTAATGATGGTGATTAATGCAATGATATATGTTTTTAATTTCGTTAGTGTATTATAAACTGAAGTAAGTTATTTTTAAAAATAAAAGGTATTTCACTTTCAAATTTTTTAGGAGATACGTATACATATTAAGTGTACAGTTTAAGAAAATCTGCAGGGATATATTTATTTAGAACAAATAAAAAACAACTAATTGCAAAAAAACAAACTTTACCTTTCAACGATACCTTAATTTACTCTTATTACTAGGCTCTAAATTTCAGACTTTATAAAAAAATTCTAAGCAACTGTGTATCATCTCCACATGACTCTTGCATCTTTGACTGTCCTGAACTTTGTTTTCTTTACGAAACTAAATAATTAAGTGATTTTTATCCAAACATTTTGGGTGATAAAAAAAACTAGAGGTAATGAAAGTACTAACTCCACTAAAATAAAGATTTTTTTTGTGCAAAATGTCTAGATTGACCACAAACATATATTATCCCTCCCCTAACACATAAAAACGAACCAGAACCACCTACTAAAAAAAAAGGAAAAGGACAACCCCTAGAGATCATCTGAAGAGCGGAACGGAGTGGATTAAAGCAGGGATAGTCCTCACCCAATAGGGGGTGGAGAACACAGCTGCCTTGCGCATCGAACAAAGGGCCACCCCCTCTGTGATTAGGGGAGAGAGCGGGGGCTTTGTGCTTGGAATGCACGGAGAAGTTAGTTCGGAATTTGATGCGTTTAGGAGAGGTGTTAATATGATTGATGGGGGGTTTCCCTTTTGTTGAAGGGTGTGCTGGGTTTTATACTATGTTCGGGGGTTGAAAGGTGAATGGGAGGGGGACTTTTTGAAGGTCTTGTATTAGTTTTATTGATGTTCAATTGGTTTAATACATTTATTTAACTCCTGCACACATTAGGAAAATTTATTTGGAAAGGAATGGAGGAGAAAGGGGTTCATACAAGTTTTTTATGTGCATCTCATATTTAATATTCATATTCGATATTCAGTATTCTTGTTTGATATTCAATACTCATATTCAAAATTAATATTTGGTATTCAAATTTATTATATTCTATATTCATATTCAATAATATACTCGATAGTCAATATTTTTCATTTATATCAAAACTAAAATTTACCCCAAAACCAAAGAAATATCCACATTTACGAATATTCGATGTTCAACAATCATGTTTATAATCATTGCTTGCTACGGAATAATGTTAAGTACTTAAATGAATCGAAGGAAGTTCAAATACTGATAAAGTAATAAAAAGTACTCGGAACTAATAGGTTTTATGTTATGTTGAAGATATTTAAAGAAGATGTAGTGCTTAAAATGAAAGAGAAATAATATTGTATTACCTTAAATCTTAAAATGCTTGATAATAAGGCCATTTCAAGCTGTAGGGAGCATTTTAAGAGAATAATGATGCGAAAATGTTTCACGTTTTTATTTAACAAACGTTAGCGGAGATAAATAGCTATTATTTCGGTCACAAAGGGTCAATTCAATTGAAACAATGAGTTAAATTTTAAAAATGTTTTCTTGAGGCGTAGCAACACAAGGTGGTAGTTTCTTACAAAAATTCACATTTAAACAGTTAGTAAGTTAGTTGAGTAAAATTAACTATTCTTAAATGACGTCAGTCAATGACGTCACCCTTGGCAAAATATTTTACCGCCAAACCAATCTTCAATAAATATATCAGTGCAGTTAATCAGGCTTAGAAAGAAATAAATGACACTCCCAATAGAAAAGAAGCCGCACATCTGTGATTTTGATGATACTTTTCCACAGACTTTCGCTGAAATGTAGTGTTGGGTAAATGAGGTGTGAGGTACCTCACTTGAGTACCTCACCTCCTCGTTTTGTCATGACACCTCAGAACCAAACATTGTACCACCTCACACACCTCAAGCCACTCACACACCTCAAACCACTCACACACCTCAAGATACTCACACACTTCTTTTGGAGTAGTGGGACAAACTGAGGTGAAGGCGCCCTGTGTGACAAAACGTCCCATGGGACTGCGCACTGTCCCATGCGCAGTGCAATGAATACAATACCCTCCATGCCACTCCATCGGCATTGGCCCGGAGTAGCAGGGAGGAGTGCGGAGTAGGCTAGGGTCATGTGATCTCCTTTCTCTTTTCGTCTCTCCCTCCCATCCTCTGGCCGAGGCCGACCAACAGGGGAGGCATTCGGAATTTATTTTACGTTTCAGCAATCTTAATTAATCGTCGAAATTTGTAATGTGAGTTGTAACTTTTTTAGGCATAATTGAAAATAAAGGCTGTAAGAACATAAGTACAGTATGATTTTTAAAGGGGATTAAGAATTTTAATCAAATAATCCAACAGCAAATAAATTGCTTATAATAGTACTAGAGGACTGGCGTTTCGATCCTCAAAACAGTTGAAAAGATACATTTTTTAAATCCAAATCAATCGCTTCATTAATTATGCAAAACACTGATTAACCAATAAAATATAAATCTTAACAACATAAATTTTGCTTTAGATCAAGTATTTCATATTATCAACCAATATGTAATAATATAAAGCCCCCTCAAATCACGTACTTTCGATCCTGGCTACTCGTTAAACGAAATTCTCAATATTGCAATCTTTTTTAATCGTCGAAATATTAATTAGAATTTCTGAATAATTTAGGTTTACTTGAAGCTTAGGATCCTAAGAATATAAAATCCCCATAATTTTTTAAGTATGTACACTACATTTTATTAGTCATCCATCATAAAAGTAATAATATAATGCCCCCTCAAATTACGTACTTTCTATCCTGGCAGCTCGTTTAACGAAATTCTCATTATTGCAATCTTTTTTAATCGTCGAAATATTAATTTGAATTTCTGAATAATTTAGGTTAGCTTGAAGCTAAGGATCCTAAGAATACAAAATCCGAATAATTTTTTTAAGTATGTGCACTCCATCATAAAAATGAGATATATGAACAAAAGATCCCGTGGGGGACGTCCCAGTCCCATTGGATTGGGACGAAAACACACACCGTGACGTGCGTGACATGACATTGTAGTTTGTTTGTATGGGACAAATTGAGGTGGTGGGACGAAAACACACACCGTGACGTAGTTTGTTTGTATGGGACAAATTGAGGTGTTGGGACGTAGTTTGTTTGTATGGGACAAATTGAGGTGGTACAGCGTCACACCTCACTATGACAAAATGAGTACCTCACTCACCTCACTTAAAATTTCTGAGTTACCCATCACTACTGAAATGCCATAACCCTCTGCTTCTTTGGAAGTGCACTTTCATAAAACGACATTCATCCTGCCTCTGCACGCACGTTTTTGTTTGCCCATGCAAATTGGAAAGCGGGCTTCTTAACTTTTTTTTTGTTGAGCTGTTCCGTTTGGGTGTGTTGGTTACACCGCGGACACACGGAGCCGTGAAATGAGATGCATTGCTGATGCTCGATGTTATAAGGATTAGGCCTCGGCTCGTGAGTAGGATTTATGCGATGTGCTGGTTGCTATGGTGATAGGGGTTTGAAAAAGGGAAATTTGGAAAATTTGAATAGTAATTTTCGTATATTTTAATGTATGATAGTGTAGATTGTATCTTTTGAAGAAGACCGTTGTAAGGGACTACGGTACGAAATATGAGGTTTGAAAGATATTCTTTGGTCAAAAAGGTGTTGTGACTTGTGATTCAGGAAAGATGTGTCTTAATATCCTATACACTCGCTCCTGGTATAGAAGATTTTTATATAATCTATAACCCAAGTATGGGAGAATAAATCCCTTACCTTCTGTTTCCCAATAGAGCAAACAGATCTCTAGTTTTTTATTTTATATTCTAATCTAACAACACTCTCTATTAAGATGTTACGATTTGCAAACCGTGTCATAATCGAGAGAGTCCTGTTGTTTTTATGGCACTGAGAACTTTTTATTTTTTTTAATGTAGAAAACGCTTTAATTGAATTTTACAAACCGTCTTTCGAAATCTCCAAAACGTTTTGTAACGTAACTTTTAAGAAGCTATATCAGTTTCCTTTTTTTATTGAGCAGTAATAAATTACTGACGCTGATTAGTACTAACCCTGACGCTATTGATAAGTTAGGTTTAGAAGGAATCTATTCAAAACTACAAATAAATTTCTCGTTTTAAAATGCAGTTCTCTCCTTTAAGTTCCTCTTTGCACACTCTTCTCTGCCCTAGTGATCAAGGGACATGCCCCATTATTTAAGAAGCACTGTCCTTTTATTATTATTATTATTATTATTATTATTATTATTATTATTATTATTATTATTATTATTATTATTATTATTATTATTATTATTATATTCCTCTTTAACTAAATTACTCGGCAGAATCTTCTCCTCTCCTCCTTTGTTTCTTCATCCTTTCGAAAATAATGGTAAACTCCTGCTTTAAAACAGATTGATCGCCATGAAACGATTCTTACCAACAATTTCCCCCGTCAATTGTTATCCACTAAATCAAATAGTTAAAGCCTACCCTTAAGGGCACGGTCAGCCAGAAAACCTATGGTATTTCTTCAAAAAATCTGCCCTATCTCCCCATTCATGACCCCTCCAACAATAGCGAAGGAGTCCGAAGTCACCCCCCAGTCAATTAGCAGACACCCGATAGTGACTTCTCGCTCCTCCCCGAGGGCTGTCTTTTGTTGGAGGGACCATTGAAGGGGTTGATTGCGGTTTTCCTATTGTCCGATAACCAGATACTGCAGATTTTTTGAACAGATACCATACTGATTTTTTGGCTGACCGCAGCCTAAATCACCCGTCAACTGCGAAAACGCATGAAAAAGCCTAAATTGCCTCCGAAATTTTCTGCCAACCACCATACAACTGACGTTAATCGCCGCCATTTCCGTTCGAACTCATTAGCAATCATAACCAAAATAGTTCACTCAACGCTAATTGGACAGACTTCAATCCTCAAACAGCCATTTTCCACGATTTGCATAATGTCTTACTTAAGAGATAAAGTCATGCATCGAAAGAGTCAGGATATACGCGCCTTGCCTTGGAAAATGGCACTCGGAAAGAATAGATGAATTCGCTCATCAAAATTGGCCCCAGCACGCTATAAGTGTCGCTTATGACTTGCTTGTTCGGGGATTGAATCGTTATGTATTTGTCGAAATTTTTCAATAAACAAATCACGTTCTGGTGTTGGTGTTGTAATTGTAGGTTGTGAATGTGTGATTTTGAATGGGAAGGTACAGCGGAGATAGTGATCTCAGTGTGTCATTATAATTATAACTTCGGCGACATTGGGTCAAACACGGTTTTTCGCAGTTTGTGCTACAGTGTGGTCTTGTTAGAATTCGATGAACATGGTTGAAAAGATTGTTCTTTACCGAAGTTCTTTGTGCTTGATGTAATTTTCATCAAGGTTGTCTGTGCATTGGGGTTATTACTACTACCTATAGAATAACTTGGTTTGGGTCTGAAATATGTACTACAGCTCATAAAAGCACCTATGCTTTTTTTAAGGGAATTCACAGATCAGGTAAAAAATGGGGGAGGGTTATCATATTTCGTGGGAGATATGCGGTAATTTTAATTTTTATGGTTTATAATAGGGGGAAAATACTTACCTTGCTACCCATCTCCTTGGCTTAGCTCTTGGAAAATTAACAAAAAAGCATAAAAAATTATTACATTTTGAAAATGCTGACATATTTTCCTTTCTGATATTTTTACGGTGGCTTAAGACAGCATCAAACAGCGTCAGCTGCTGCTACCTTAATAAAACTTGTTAATTTCGATTAACTTTAAAATGCTTCTGGAAAATTTTAAATCAAACATATTTTGTATTTAGTAAGATTTTATTAATTGAAAACGCTCTTTCAAAAGTTCATTTATGGAAAATTTCAACCAAGATTTAGTTTTAATTTTTAATAGCTAGTATTTAATACCTCATTCACAGAATTAAATCTAAACAAAAATATAAGCGAATAATTGGATTGAACACTTGGAGGAAATTAAGTACATAAAAAACACTGGAAAGTATGTAAAAAAACTGGTACGAGCTGAAGAATAACTTCCTAAGTATTGGAAGTCAAATAAATTAATTATAAAACTATTCTTAACTTAATAGCTTATGTATAGAATCATATATCTTATGAATCTAGTACGCTTGTAATCATCCAAATCCATTTAAAGAATAAAAAAAGGTATTAATTTAGGATTTCTCCCTTACTTCAAAAGCTTAGCTTTTGTTTTGTCCCTTCAAAGTCTAGGTTTACTTTCAACTTCAATTCCAAATAAGATCCAAAGACGAATATCTCCTTTCAGCCATTACCCTCACAAAAAATAAATTCCTACATCAAGAGTATGTAATTTCCGCGTCGTCTTTGTTTTATGGCCGCAAGAGACGAAATATATACCTTTACCTTTCTTTTCCACTCAGCGGAGGAGAAAAACTATCTAAAAGGGGGCACAGGATATTTATTTTTTCCGCGCAACAACAACTACTCCCATCCCTTTTTTTAATGCCTCTTTCTCTCCTTGACAAATCGAAGCAATAGTGTTTGCACATAAGGTGCGAACTTTTTCTCTCTCCAAAGGGGCAGTTTTTTTTCCTCCTCACCCGGGCATCACCTTTTTAAAAGGGGCAAGATTTATGCATCGAATTAGGCCCCACCAAACGGCAGTTTTTAAGCCCCGGGAGGGTTGAAAAGCCCCAGTTAAATTGCAAATAGAAATTCTATTGGGTTGTTTTTCCGCCCCTAGGCGTTGTACCGGATGCAATTTAAAAATTCCGGGCATGCCCCGGACCCTGACAAATCGCTCCCGGATTCTGCTCTTCATCTCCCGGACTTTCGGGAGGGTAAAAACCCCATTCCCGGCTTTCCTAACGGCCTCGTTTTACCCCCGTTTTCAAAAAAGTACTCGTTATTGAGGCTCTGTTTTAAAGTTTTATTGGGCTTTTTACGCAGCCGCGTTATTTATTATGATCTTTAAACAAGCTCTTTTTGCGCGTGGTAATACCTGTGTGGGAATAGCCTTATCCCGTGTTATTGTTTGGGATCGCTAAGCGTTTATTGAAGTTGTGGTGATATAGGAGAGACAGAAGTTGAATGCCGTGTTTCCTTTTTTTTTTTTTTTTTTTGGATTGAGAAAAACGTTTAGGTTTTTTTCTTTAGTCAAAGTATCAAAATTGAAAAAGTGTCTTTTGAAAATAGGAAAGCTTAGTCTTGTACACTAAACAATATAAAATTAAGTTTTAGGTAAAATTTTTTGCTGGAATTGCTCGTCTTTTCTGCAAAAACATTTTGATTAATGTACAAAAAGTAAATTTACTACTAAATCATTTACTCTTTTTTTACAGTTAGTTTTTACTCTTCAAAATGAATTTAATTTTCTATTTTTTTAAAGTAATTTAAGAAAAAAATCTGTATTTTACAAACATGCTTGGAAGAATTACAAAAACCTCTGCTATAATGCTCTGAAAGGTTTGCCGGATTCAGATTTATAAATATTTATTTATTAACGAAGTTATATAAAGCTTTAACTTATACAGCTTTATAACTAACACAGACCAGTTATAGTTATTTTATCCTGTCAAGCAAATGATATGCTTTTCGGCTAGACGTAATTGTATACTCTAGGGTTAGTTTTATCTGTTTGTTGTCTTGTCATAATAGAAACATTTTAATTCAGTGTTTGAACTCCAGAGCTACAACTTATTATTTCTTTGAATTTATCGAAGAGTGTGCTTTTTGGGTCAAATGTGAATATGATTTTATTAATTCATTTTTGACTTTATGTTACCTTACTTAAACCAGAACCTATCCGCGCAGTCCAAATTAAGGTTAACTCTAAGGTTTTGAACTATCGCTATCCTAAAACGATAAGAAAAAAAATCAGAAAATATCACACCCTTAAAAAGGGGGGAAATCCCTCCAAATTTATGTAAGCACCTCGCACCTCCCTGGCTTTTTCCCCTTCAAATTACACCTTAACACAGCTCGTAAATTCAACACTATTTTTCTTCACCGCCCCCGCATTTTTTGCGTCTCTTTTTTTTTATCCATTATCGCTGGCTTCCCCGCCGCACACTTGAGGTTCACAAATTACCCTTCGCGTTCCAGGGTGTCAGGGCAAAGGGGCATTTTTACTGTCTTATTGCATTCCGGGTAGTGTTTTACCGCGACAAATCTCTTCTGTCACGGAGAGTAGAATGTCCCTTTTTGCCCGGACTGTTTGATTAGTTCGGGTCAGCGCAATTTTTTAGCCATTTTTTGCGCGGAATGTCCGTTAGTTCAATGTTAATTTTTTTTTCTTATCGAAGGAATGCGTTCGATGGATTTTTCGAAGATAGGGAATTTTTCGTTAGTGTCCCCTGGGAGGGTGATTGTGTTTCTTATTCGGTTGATTTATCGTTTTTGGACATGTTTTCTTTAGTTTGGAATTAAATTTGGAGGAGGATTTTTCTGGATTGCTCAAGTAGTAAAAAATTGACGAAACTAGATATCGGTTGTGTCTAGGAAGTTCTGTGGTGCCGACAAATCACCAACTTTGATAACGAATCTAGTTATCTATTTAAATATGTTGTTTAACCGGTAAAAATTTCCTAACAGAAAAGACTTCGTAAAATGGTTTAAATATATTACTTATTTCCCACTTTTTAAGTTTTCGGACAGTATTAAAGCTATAAACATTAGTTTATTAACTTACAAATCTATGTAAAAATGAAAGTTTTAGCTTAAAATATCCCATTGAAAATTAAAAATATAATTATAATGATAAATTCACTGATTTCAAGAGTAGACTTGAAGTTAAAAAGTATAATTTGAACTGGTCAATATAGGATGGTTCTAGGATTCTGGTTCTACATTCAATATAATGGTAGGAGGATATCTATAACAAGAGTACAGTTCATCATAAAAACTCGTGGAAAAAATGTCAGGGTTTTATCTTTGATATTTTTTCTGCTTCGTAAGATTTATTTTTTAAGATTTTTCTATTAAGAGGGGGCTCAATAACCCTACGGTTATTGAGCCCCCTCTTAAATTGTGAGCAGGGGTATGAAACTTTGCCTAAGTAATGAGCAAAAAAATTTGTGGACGGCTTTTTAAGTACCTCAAAAAAAGTTTTTTTTTGTACTGTTCAGTCGTTTTATGAAGAGGGCCCTCCAATCAATCTCACTCTGATAGAATCGATCTCCTTCCTTTCGATTCCAAGTTTTTTCCTAAACATCGATTTCTGACTACAACATAAAAGACACGCAAAATCCAATTAATAACTGCCTAAACGCAAATGACACTACCACATTCAAATCATCCGAGGGGCCTCTGCCGTTACCCCCCTTTGCCCAATCGTTCCGTTCGTTGTTCTAATCCGCTGTCAAGCTCCCTCCTTTTGTAACCGTTGATGGATCCGTTCATGCGACCCCCACGACCCCAATCACTGTGTTCTTCAAAACGACAAATCGTCGGTTCTTGTTCTGACGGCAACTTGTTGACATCCGTCTCGAGGTGGCGTATTTAATAAGCGGTATTCATAAGAGGCATTCGTCAAGGTAATTGTGAAGTTTGGGCTCATTGGTGCTCTGGCAGGTTGATTGGGATGGCTGAGCCATAGAGAAGAAAATATTCGTGTGTTGTCTGTACCACCGCACAATGGTTCGATCTTTTACTTAGAGGAAGTTAAAGTGATATGTTAAGAATCAACCTTTTCATTATAATTGATACCATAAGTATCTTTCTGTTTAATTTCGTGTGAAAAGAGCTGGGGTTCTCAAACATGGGAGAAAGTAATGTGTAGCTTTTCTTTTGTTAAACTATAATGTCAATGTTGCCAACCGATGTAAATGACAATGCGGCGTAAAAAAAGTTAAAAATATTAATTTTTGTTCAGACACGCAGAGATATATTGCATTTTAAAGTGCCTATTCTAATAGGGCAAAAAAAAATTAAAAAATCAAGCCATACAATTTCGAAACAGAAGAAAAAAGACATACAATTACTCAAATTTTTTTTAAAAAGTTTCAAAAAAGTTTTCAGAAATAAAGACATTTTTTCCCATGTATAATAATATAACTTGCGTTTATATTCATGAGAATAGAGCATTCGCACATGATGTCACTGGAGGAATAAAACAACGTTGCTAAGGCCGTTGTTAGGCAGAGTCATGTGATTGAAAATGCTCTATATCCGAATGTTATCAAGCATTTCGGTTCACTAAAATATATAAGTATAATAATTAGATAGGGTACTATAAAAGAGATATTCCAACTTAAATGTATTAAATATGGGGGCCAGTAGGCCCCTTTACGTTATTTTTCAGATTTTCTATCAGATGGCGTTGTAAGTCAGTGAGGGTCCGTGTCTACTGCCTTCACTACCCTCCATCCGGGCCCGACAATCAGTTACCCGACAGGTATACGCTTCCCCGACTTCATCATCGCCAATGTGATACAACGGGAAGGAAGGAGAATTGTCGGGCAAATGAACGGATCCCCATTCATCCACCTCAGCGAAACGTCCATTAAAGAGAATGATCAGGAGAAAACATATAAAAATCATAAATTCATTAAAAAATTTTTCAAAATGATGAAATCTTAGTTTTTTTAAAGAAGATCTTACGAGAAAAAGCGAGCCACCTAGCCCTTATTGAAATAAAAAAGGATGTTTATTGTAAAAATAAAAATAGTACTTCGATTATATTTTATTGATAAGCAACCTCTAAGTGGTCCATGGTGATTCCTATTTTGTAAAACATATTGATAGATATTTCATTTCATTCCATCCGGATTATAATCATGTTCAAGACACCCGAATTTACACAATTTGACTTTCTCGTAATTAATGGACTTGTCTGAACTTCGTGATTTTTAAAGTGAAAGATGATTTGAAACTTAAGTCTTATTCAGACTTATCACTTTTTGTGTTCATTTGGGAGGAATCATCCAAAGTGAAAAGTGTAACTCTTGGCGTTTCAACTCTTTACGCCTTCACTCTTCTATGCAAACTAACGATTCACTGGAGTGAATCACTTAGGATGAACAGTGAAAGCGAAATAGTGTGAATGAGCCTTTAAATATGTATTTCAACATGACTTTCCATTTTTTTGTAAATAGACAACAATTTTTATTTTAATACATATTTATAAGCAACCAGGTCATCATTCCAACATAAAAAATGTATTTCATCCCATAAACCAACGAACTCGCAATTTCTGTTTTACGAACCCTGACTCACACAGCATAAATTAAAATCCGTCCAAACCCGAACATGACGGTCCAACCTAATTACAACCTCTCTCACACCTCACACACCTGGTCCAACAGAAAAAAAAGCACCAACCTCACCAAGAAATAAAACAACAGTGACAAAACCAGAGAGAGAGCGAGAGAGAAAAAAACCTCGTCGGCTTTTATTTACAGTCGGAGTGAAAAGGCGCTGGGAATCCCTGATTGATTCGGCCATAACCGGACATGAAAGCTCAGCGGCTGATTAAGGGGGGTAGGGGGCGCCCCCTGCCGACCGGAGACAAGCAGTCTGGGAGGAGCGGGAGATTCCGAAGGGGATTTGCTGCTGACACCCCTTAATGGGATGCTTCCAGGTGCGGGATTCTTTCTTTTTATGTGTGTTACGTAGGGTGACATGAATGTTGTAAGTCTCCTTTTGAGGGGACAGGTATAAGCTTGTTGTTTTGTATGAGTCTTCTGCCATGTTGATTTAATTTGAAGTGGATTTATAGGATGAAATGGTTTTTGATGAGTTTAGGGAGGTTTATTTTTGGTTTAGAAGGATTAATTTTTTATTACAGTTAGAATTGTGGGTATTAAAAATAGCTTCTGAAACGGTTTTTGTATAAATAATGAATCAAAGGAAATATCTTACAGTTGTCTTAAATTACATTATTTTTGTTTCTTTCATGTACAGACAGATATATCTTGAACAAACATTATTAAAATACAAGGGGGATACTTGAAAGAAAAGTTTTATTATTTTATATGAAGATGTGATAATGTAAATCAATTAATGTTTAATTTATTTTCGTATAAGCATGGTTACTGGGAACCCTCTTAAGACATAAAATTGATGGTATTTTGTTCAAACTTTTATGTTTTAAATTAATTCAAACACGGTTCACTTTAGTTTTCTCAGGTCGTTAAAGGTTTATTAAATCGCGTTTGAAATACGTAATATTAGACATGGAAGAAGACAAGTAGTCAAGGAGAAGGACAAGTAGTGTTTATTTTAAAATTGTAAAAATAGTGGTGAATAATTAAAACCTCTAACTTTTACATTTGATTTTTTACCAAATATTTAAGAAAAACAAAATTTCTGGCATTAATGGGTTACGTTTTTTATAATATTGCAATTTTTTTATTTTTCACTTATTGGTCTCACAATGCATCTAGACATTTTCAATTGAATCTTCAGTTTAAAAAGAGAATAAGTCCAAAAACCAAGTTTCGAGGAAAAAAAATAACTGTATAAGCAATGGAATTTTGGTTGTATAATCACCAAAGTTTTATTGGAAATTCAGAACCCTATTAAGAATACAGAACATCAATAGAAATACTTCAAGCGGAGCAAAAGCGCCTCCGGCGCTGTGCACTCCTCATATATGATGATGATGATCAATAGAAATAGATATGAGTAATATATTGAAAAAATTATTACAGTTGAAAAAATTTGGTGGCCTTTTTTCAACCGTATGACAATTCAGCTGAAAAAACTTATGAACCACTTTTATTGACAATTAAATAACATATTTCTGCTTAGCAGCATAAATGTGAAAAATAGAAACACCAAGACAAATAAAATTAAAAATTAATCTGAAACTGAGTCATTAAGGCAGTATCAATGGAGTAAGTGAATATCAATGGATGAATTGTCGAATCAATCCTAATTCTAATATATAGTATTGGATCTTATAATAATAAAATATTAAATCCTTTCTTCAAAATTTTCTTTTACGCTTTTTTTCTCTATGCTTAGTCATAAAAACATCAAAAGACTAATCCTTCTTGCAAATTTGTAAAATCTTCATTCGTTTTTTTTTTCTTCTTTATTGCAATTTAAATATTTTCAAAATTTCCGTTGCTTCTAACATAATATTAAGTTGTTTTAAAATTCCAAACTTGTAAAAGTCATAAGTTACGATCTACAAAATATCACCAAGGCAAGTAGAGGAATCAATTGATTAAAATATCGTACTTAATTTTGGCTTACATCAAAGTCAAATATTTCACCTTGTCTCCATGGCAACAAGGTTGCGTTACATCGAAAAGAGAGAGAGGGAAAGTGTGGGAAATCATGTAACCTTGAGACGCCTATTCTGTTTACACAGCTATAGGCATAGTTGCAAAGACCTGGTGCAAAATCCCTGTGTTCCTTGACAGCTTCAAAACCCCTAATATCTAAAGCATTTATTTAAATAGGTTTTGATTGACCAAACCCTTTCAACAAACACAGGTGGTCCGACTATAAGTCCAAAGCCCCCTCCCACAGCTCATCAATTTCAAGCTAAGCCACACAAGTGGATTGAATTGAAACGAGCTGGATTATGTACAAAAGGATACCCCACAACAATGGTTACCCTTTCTTTTGTCATCTATGTTGGTTTTCACTAACCCTTGTTTGTATATAGGGTCAATTGTTGTCAGGGACCCTATTGCTTAGATGTGAGGAAATTGCAGTCTCTCAGAGCAAACAGGAGGAATATCCTATCCATTGAAGAGTTAACAACCCGCTCTGCAATTAGAAAGAAGAACCGCGAAAAGGTATAACCTATAAGTCGGCATCTGATAGATGGTCCCTCGTCAATCTAGATATGCCCTTTATCTACGAAAAGGACAAAATCAGCCCTTATCTTCATGCATCATAGATCGGGCACACACACTGATCACCTGACACCTTTTCCCACAACAACAGAACCACCGACCGTGATGGCTTGGCAAACAACCAGCATTCCAGACCACCTCCAGGGTCATCGGAGGGGTCAAGAAGTGGGGAAGAGAGCATTCAGAGGGTGGACGGAACCACGCTGTCTACCTGGATCGAACGCGGAACCTAGGGGGTGGTAGCCGGGGCATTCCGAACACCTCCCTTCCTTCTGTTTATCACCGAAGACACAAAAGTAGCCAAATAGGATCAGCGCAGTTATGAGGTCCTTTATTATTCCGTTCTTTAGAGGGTGGATGGAACATGACAGGTGAGGGGAATGGAACGATCCTTCATTATTTCAGGTAGGGAGTATTCCCCCTCATCTTCGAGCGGCGGATCAAAGGAGGGGATAATATATGGAGTGTGAGGATTTCCCTTTTTTATCGCCGTCAGCTATTTTATGGAGCCGTTTTCTGCAAATAATACAGTCCTTACTCGTAGACGGTGGTTGGAAGGTGATGTTTATGCCCGGTCCGATATTTATTCCCAACTTCGTTTAGTTTTTAGTGGTTTCAGGTGGATTTTTGTCAAATCCCTTGTTACGCCGGGGGAGGATCGTTTCAGGTGTTCCTCGGCCATCAAATTGACGGTTTTACTGGTGGAGGGATTTGGGGCTTTTGAATGGGATTGAGATTTGAGGTGATCTGATTTGGTGGTTTGGGAAAAGAAATGGGTATTTTGTGCACGGCTTTTATGAGGACACTGCCCTTGGTTTTAATATGTAACGTCTAGTGTTCAGTTCTAGTCGAAAACATGTGGGAGGAAGTTGTCCAAAAGGGACCACCTAGTTTTGTGCCCATTTGAATAGTGGTTTTGTGGTGCCCATTGGAGTAAAACTAATTTTAACACATAACTATGTTTAGTATTCCCTTTATGTTCAATATGCGATAAAATTTTAAATGATTGAAGAAGTGTACCGGAAAAATGTAATTTCTTCCAAAGTTATCTTGAAGCAAAAGAATTTGTAAAAGAAAAAATTTGCCAAAGGAAAAAAGTTGAAGTTTTTATTTTATTGATACAATAATGAAAGGAATCTTTCAACAGTTCTATAGATCGAAATGTATGGAAATTTCTTTTCATTAAAATGTACATACCTACAATTTTACAGTATGTTTTAAGCATGAATTATGTGATTCCTTTTTATCTAACATTCTAAATTATAATGTCTCTCCATATCATGTCATGAACCAACTATTATGGAATTTCGATAGAACTCTCAAGTGACCCTTGATATACTTAGATTCTTTGACCAGCAGCAAGTTAAAGTGATTTTATTTGGACCGCATGACAGTTAAACACCCTTGAAATAACATTTTCAAAATTGAGTTAAAAATACATACTAAAATACTATGTCATAATATGACATATTTCTGAAAACCTGCTGATACTTAAAATTGATTCATGATATGTGCTTAGTTTGGACGGTTAGAAGCCCGGTGGCGTAGAGGAAGCGCTTCGCGCTCCCACACCACAGGCCCGGGGTTCAAATCCCGGTCCACGGGCAAGGCAGACTCAGCCCTTCATCCCTCCGGGGTCGATAAAATGAGTACCAAGGTCACTTGGGGAAATCAAGAGGGGGCTAGCATCAAGCTAGCCACTCCTCAGCTGACCGTGACTTTCAGTCACACGTTCGTTCTGTACAGCTCAGCTCAAGCCTCACCCAGTGAGGCTAGTTATACTAAAGTTTGAAGGTCCAACGACCTAGGTACTCCCTCAAATACCCCCCCTTGATTTTTTTTTTTGGACGGCTAAGTGACGAGTTACGCTACCTCACCAGAAACTTTCAAACAAGAAGAAATAATCACCAATTCTTTTTATTTTTCAAACTTAAATAAAACATAAGTATAATTTGAGTGGTGACTATTGAATTGTTTGAAACAGAGTTTCTATTATTTCAAAATTAAAGGAAATGGATCGTCATATTTGAAGCGAAAATTACATATTATGAATTATAAATTTATTGTTAATAATTATTAATTAAAAACTATATAATTATTAAAAGTACTAATGTAATTTTTGCTTACTTGCAGCATTTGCGCAATTTGCACTATTCTATGGTATGTTTAAATTTAAACTTAAAGTTGAAAATTCTTGGCTTGATTTGAAACAAAGAGTTTCAAATCAAAAGAAAACCATTGATTTACTTCGATTTTTGCTTTAATTGCAACAAAATTTGAGACTGCGACATGTTTAACAATAAGAAAATTTGTATGCACTCATATATCAGTAAACAGAAAATGGGCTGGTCATCAGGCCAGAATGCAAGAAGATCGCTGCTCTTGTTGAGAATTATAATATATCTTGAGTAAATTTGATTCGGAGCCAGTTTTACTATGTTTTCTTTTTTTCTAATAGCAGGTAATTTGAACATTGTTCATTAACCCATGTCGAGCCTATATCAGTACTTTCTTCCCGTTACCCAGTGGGCACCTGTGGACCGAAGCCACGGTGGTGAAGTATTACTGTTCGCCCACACCACACACATTCACACAGGCACAGCCCCTTTTCACAAGGGGGCACATTCATTCCTCACACACAAGGACAGAAAATAACATCCATGCCAAACGGGGATTCGAACCCCGGACGTACGGCTTCGCAGTCAGATGCTCTAACCACTAGGCCAGTACGTCGGTAGTTTTACTATGTAACTCAGATTGGAGTATTTTTTTGCTCAGTTTTGAAAATGTTGTTTTAAGAGTGATGTTTTCCTATACTATTTTTTCAACGCAATAAGAAAATCTTCCGGAAAAGAAAAGCTATTTTCTTATGAAAATATAACCTTGAAAAATATAATTATCTCCAAATAAAATATTCAGTTTAAATGTTTCAATGTCTAGTTTCAATAACAAAGTTTGTCAACATTTTCATCATTTATATGAAATCAGTCATAAAAAAAATATTTAAATAAAATGATATTTTGAACACATTTATATCTAAGCGCCAGTTACAAACACAGCCTATAAAGTATAAATGTTCTAAAAAATTTACTATTTTCATAAAATTTATGTATAAATCCTAAATACCTTCTGCAGAGAAAATAGAGATTCATTACAAGATGAGAAATCGTTTCCCATGTATGGAAATAATAATTAGAGGAAAGAAACTATTATTACATTTAATCAAGATAGATGTAAAAAGCTAAAGTTAATTTATCAAAAAGATACTCTTCCGAAAAAAAAATTCAATCTTTTATCAAACATCAAATTTTATACTATTCTATTCCCCAAATACTCCCTTTTTTCATGATCTACCCTTTCATAGACAGCAGATAGGGAAAAAATTCCCTTTGCTCAAAAGCTAAAATGGAGAAGAAAGCTTTAGAAAAATGCTAAATAAAATAACAAATTGGTTAGATTAGTCAGTTTTTTTTAAGTTAGACAAAAATTATTTGATAAATTCTTACTCACAGAACAAACTCAACGCTACGTTCTTTAATTTCAAATTTCAAATTTCAAATTTATTAACAAGAACAAGAACAAGAAACAATAGAACAAAACAAAACTAATACATAAATACATACAACACAATAGATGTCCCAAATTATTTATGAATTTTATTTCCCAAAGGGGCAAACACCCGTCCATGGGGTCACAGAATATCAAATAATAAAAATATAAGATGGGACAAGAAAAAAGATAGTGGAAGAAAAAAAAAAAAAAAAAAAGTACTTTTTAATATTAAATAAAAAAAAATAATAATAATGGCTTGGCTGGCAATTAAGTACTAGTTTAAGATAATAAAAGTATGTGTATACCTGACAAATTTAAAATAGAGACTCGATATTATTAATATCCAAGATAAATGCAATGCAAAGCTTTTTAAAGTGGTTAATATTAGTTTCTGATTGTATTTCATTAGGCAGATTGTTAAAAAAAGTGACGGAGAGATACTGAAAGTGTTTTTTATAGATTTCTTTGTGAGGGATAGGCACGTGATAATATTTATGATTACGAAGATTGTATGAAGGATTTTCGTTTTTCGTGGCCCAGTCAGGGAATTTCTTCAAGAACATGAGACTATTAAGAATAAATAACTGGCGCACATTTAAGAATTTGTTAGAAGGAAAGTAGCGTAAAATTTTTTTTTGTAAAGTCAATAAGGGTTTGATGTTAGAAAAATAGTCCCCACCCCAAATCAATATACCATATTGTATACGAGCTTGCACCCAAGCATAGTATAATTTTAGAAGTAGGTCGGAGTTGATATATTTTTTTAAGTGATAGAACATAAATAAGATATATCTTAGTTTGCTGGAAATAGAATTAATGTGATCTTTGAATTTCCAGTTTTTATTGAATAGAATACCTAAATATTTTAGAGATGAGGAGTTATTTATTAGATGGTTTGAACAAGTTTTTATTTTACAATTGCATAAGTATAATTTAAGATTTTCCAAAGAGTTTGAACGTAAAGAGAAAATAATATAACTAGTTTTGCTAACATTTACCTTTAGTTCATTGCATACAAACCAATTATATATTATATCTAGATCATGATTTATCATGCTTTCTAGCTGATTATATGAGCGAGCTGAATATATAATAATCGTATCGTCCGCAAAGGTTATCACTTTTCCCAAAAGGTCCAGTTTGCAAAAATCATTTATATAGATGTTAAATAATAGAGGACCCAAACGAGAGCCCTGGGGTACTCCTTTCTTTGAGGAAATAAACGGACTACAAAGGTTATTTACACTAACTCTTTGTTTACGGTTTAATATAAAAGAACGGAACCAATCCAAACAAACACCACGTATGCCAGCTGCATTTAACTTATAAAGAAGAATTTCAAAATTGACACTATCAAATGCCTTGCTAATGTCTAAAGAGATCGCCGCAGTTTTTAGGTTATTGTTAAGATTATTAGTAATGGAAGCTGAAAATTCAATAAGAGCATTAGTAGTACTTAATTTGTCACGAAAACCAAATTGATTATCAGCGAAGAATTTATTCGTGTTTAGAAATTTTTTTACTCTAGTAGAAACGACTTCTTCCACTATCTTAGAAAATACGGGTAACAAAGATATTGGTCGATAATTTGAGAAAACATCGGGATTTCCAGACTTCAAAATTGGTACTATTGTTGAGTATTTAAGTGCTGAAAAGAATTTTCCCTCTCTAATTGATTGGTTTAGAAGAGATTGAATGAAAGGAGAGTGGTATTTGCAGACTAATTTAAAAACTTTGGAATTGATGTTGTCATAACCACACGTATTGGTATTTTTTAGTCTTAAAATGATTCCTCTAGTTTCAGATTCCGATACATCATCAATAAAAGCCATAGAGTTTATAGAATGTGCAATGAAATCCCGATATTTGTCATCCTGTTTAACGATATTACAACCAATATCAGAGAAAAAGACATTCATAGAATTTATATCAATCTGTGAGAATTCTATAGGAGAATTTTTCCTTTCTCGACCCAATATATTATTTACTATATTCCATTCTTTTCTGGAATTCCCTGAACACCTTTCAAACTCATTTTTGTAATAGATAGAACGAGCTTCTTTCAGTAATTTTTTTACAAAACTGCATGATTTGGTGTAATTATAAGCTGCAACCTTATCATTTGGATTTCTTTTTTTTATTTTATATAATTTTTCCTTTTTATTAATTTCAGTTAAGATATCTGGAGTTATCCATTTATTTTTGGATTTTAGATTTCTCTTTCTGATTTTCTTGGTGCAGGATTTTACACAATTCTGAATTTTTACAATGAATCTATTATATGTATCATCTAAATTTCCATTAATGCTTTCAAATACTGTGGATTGAATTAAACAATCAAGTTTGTTAAAGTCAATTAGCTCAAAGGAGTCTGGGATTTTGTTAACGATAGGGATTCTTTCCATTTGAACAGAATATGATACTGCAAGAAAGATTGGATAGTGATCAGATAACGAGCTTAAGCATCTACAACAATTATACAAAAATTTACCCGATAGTTTTACATTAAAATGATCAATACATGTAGAAGTGATATCTGTTTCTCGAGTAGGAATATTAATAATACTTTCAAATCCATTTGAATATAAAAGGTCTAAATAATTATTACAAGTACTATTGTCCATTAAGTTTATATTAAAATCGCCGCCTATAATAGAATTATTTTTAAACTTAGAAAATAATGTACCAAACTCATCGAGAAAACAATCAATTGTGAATGAGTGAAATCGGTAAATGCCGATTATGTTTAGCTTAATATCTGGATTATAGAGAGCTACAATATTAGCTGAATTTAACTCAGGAATAGGAATAGGAACAAAATTCAGAGTTTCTTTGACAAAAATTAAAACTCCTCCTGACCTATTTAGTACATTACACTGTGAGAAACTTTTGTAACCAGGAATATTATAAAACTGAATCTCGTTTTCATACACCCATATTTCACTCAATATAATGCAGTCTAGAATAGAAAAAAAGTTATTAACCTGAACCAGAAATTCATCAAAATTGGATCTTAAGCTTCTTATGTTTAAGTGTAATACAGATAAAGTATTATTGTTTAGTGGAAAATTTAAACCCGATACAAAATAAGGCAGATCGTTTAAATTATTAATTGTACGGCACTGCGTAGAGGAAGTAGGAGAGTCAGTCTTACAATTACAGAACAGGGAGATCGGAAGTTTTTTTTTATCCTAATAGCCTTCGATTCATCGTCTTTTCGCAAGAAGATCTTTGCATCCCTAACCCAGCAGTACTTGTAATTGTTCTCTTTCTTGAACTGTCGTGCCTCATAGTGCAGTCTTTTCAGCGCCGGGCATAGATGATCGTTGATAAAGATAGGTGTTCTGGAGAAGCTGCTATTTATATCCTGGGCTGATAGTTTTTTCGACTTAGCAACTTTGATGACTTTGTCTCTCGCAGATCTTGATTGAAACTGAACAATGATTGGTTTCTTTTTGTTAACATTCTTCGTTGGAACTCTATGTGCCACTGAAATCATGAGGTCATCGCCTATATCTAGAGCTTTGATAATTTTGCTTACGACTTTTTCAGTGTTTTCATTATCCTCTTCGGGCATTTCTGCAATTTCGATGTTATTTCTTCTGGAGTATTGTTGGAGGTCTATAACATCAAAAGTGAGATCTTCAATCCGAGCTTTCAAAATTTGATTTTCCTTTAATGTTGTTTTTAATGTATTATTTAGAGTGGAGATTTCTTCCTCTAACTTGGAATTTTTATCGGAGATATCCTTAATTGAGCTAGCATTAAATTCAATCGATTTCTTAAGGTCAGTGGTTTCCTTCTTGATGTATTTCTTTAAGTCATCCATCTGTTCGTCAAGCAAATTCTTTAAGACTCTCTTCATTGACTCTTCGTTAAAATTACTTACAGCCTTTTCTTCGGACTCGGAAACATTTGAGGACAGCGCCGGAGAGTTGCTCGAGCTTCCCGCCGTGCATGTTGGACATTTCCAAGCTTGCTTTTTCGTGACCGAAATAGTTCTGAATTTTTCCTCTCGGATGCCAAGACAAACCGGGTGAAAACATCTTTTACACTTACAGCAAGCAAAAACTTCCTCGGCTTTCACACCCTCAACGTCACAATATGCGCACTTCATAATCAACTTTTCCGAAGATCACAGATTAAAGTCAGGTATTACGTAAATATAGTTTTAGTATATGTGCATCATAAAGAAGTTTAAACAGACATAAAACGCATCTTCAAATCACTGCATAAGCCATATTCTTCAATAAAGTAAACAAAACAAGCCAAAAAACGAGAGCTATCTAAAAGTGCGTATTACAACGGTGAGCCAGCCGTTGCCGAAATTGAAACAACTTCCAGTATTTATAACGTTGATTTTTCATTCGCATTTTTGCAAAAATGTTTTGAAATATTTTAGCATTATGAGGGAGTTTCTTTTGCATTTTGAGAAAAAAGCCGCATTAGTGAAATCCCTGATAGACAGCAAATGTAAATATTAGTGTGTCGAATAAAAGGAAAATTTTCATGAAAGAGCCTTTCACAACCACTGACAGGACACGTTAACCCCTACCTACATATTTAGTAGATTTGAATACATAAGGAATGGTTTTAATTAAAAATACAACTTCTTTACATGCAATTTTCCCTAAACTAACTAACTCCCCCAGAACCCCCCAAGGTCTGCGGGGGCCTGAGGGAGTGTGCTAAGAAGGCGGAGCCGGAATCTTCAGGGGGAGGGCTCACGGAAATGCCTTGTTGACCGAACACTTTTTCCCACCGATTTTCCTGGGTTGAAGGCCCCATTAGCCTCCTTTGTTTGAGCTAGATGGGTTAGATAAAAATGTGGGTTTTACCTATTGTGTCTGCACAAGGGGGAGTTTTGACTGGGGTGCAGAGGGGAGGAGTTGATCCCCGTAAAGCTCATCCAAGGTGAGGGATGTTTACATGCGTGTGCTCAATTATTGGCTCATTGTTGGCGTGTTCTGTAAATAAATATTGTATCTTCAAGGTGTTAAAGTTGAAGATAGTTATCTAATGGTTACAGTCTGGTTGGTTTTGTGTGGGGATTAAAGGAAACTTTTAGAATAACGCCAAATTTTGAGATTTTTCTACTTTAAGTTATTTATGACGAATAATACAAATGGTCAACTATTTAGTGTAACTTAGAAGCTTTGAGTTATAATATGCCAACTACCGGAAATTCTTTTAAAAATGAGTTTTTTTTAAATAACACTACTAAAAAATGAAGAAGAAAGAACCTTACAATAATAAACTATGTTCATTTTTCAGGAAATTTCAAAAATTGTATTTTCTATTTAAGGGTTTGCTTGCTATAGAAATACTAAAAAAAAACAAAACCCAAATACATTATTTCAATAATTCCTACCATTTTATTCAACTTAAATATTTAATTATTTATTGAGTGATACACCGTTACCTCACATCACCAATCAACTTTGTCAAACACATTGGAGGTTTCAGAAGTATGTAAAGTTTTCTTATTTTATACAATTTTATATATTGCCTAGTATTTATTTTAATTAGGCTACTATTCCAACCTAGTGATGCCAAATACAGCCCTTTCATTTACACTGTAATGAATTTTAAAATAATAACATTAAACGTAATTATTAATTACAGGAGATGTAATAAGGATTTTTGTCCAGATATCGGAAACAAATGTGGGAAACTCAACAACTTTTTAACCATTGAAATTGTACAATGAATATTTTATATGATGAATATACGGGATCCTTTCATTTGCCCGACACTCAACTGCTCGACAATTACAGTCATATTCACAGTCATCAGCGTCGGTGTTAAATCCCAAGTCAAAAAAGAATTCCACCAATCAGAGTCAGCGAAAAGCTAATTTTTCGTTCTTTAGCTGCCTGTTAACACCGACGCTGATGGC
Source organism: Tetragnatha montana (assembly GCA_963680715.1). Lineage (NCBI taxonomy): Eukaryota > Metazoa > Arthropoda > Arachnida > Araneae > Tetragnathidae > Tetragnatha > Tetragnatha montana. Next base: position 40,886,050 of record OY796680.1, on the reverse strand, counting down.
TGTGAATATGGCTGTTAGACTTCCTTCCTTCCCCTTGTATCACATAGGCGATGATGATGATGATGATGTAGATTTTGGGCAAACGTACCTGTCTGGCAACTGATTGTCGGGATTACGAACCAGACCCGAATAAACGTTCTATTCCCCCTGTTTTAAAACATCCTCTCAGAACTAGAAAAATTTAACTGAACCATTAGTTACTGAACTTAGAACTGAACATTATTAGAACCATTTTAAAATCAATTTGTCTTTGAAAGCTTGCCAATTCGGAGATCACCAGCCAAATATGGACTTCTCTTACCTTTCGGCCACGCTTAGAGCAAAAGAGGCGGCCGACACAGAAATCCAGGTGTGCGCGCAATAAATCTTCCAGCAGCAAGGGGAGGGAAACCAAAGAGGGGGGGTGCACTGCTTGACCAAGCCCTTTTTTCACACGTACCTTGGGGAACTGGGGAAGCAATTACTGAATTTTCTTCAGCAAACAATTTCCAAATTGGCTTGACTGGGATAACGAGTTGCTCATCCGGCCACAGGGGGTCATAAATTTTGGCGACTTTTTTTTTTCAACCAACCCGTTGCTTTTTCTGGTCTAGTTTGAGAGGGTAAATATCCCACTCCCTGTTTTATGAAGAGTTTTGCATTTGAAAGAAACTAAAAAGAAGAGCAATGAATGCTGTCTGATTGGAGTGCCGGGTGTTGCTTTTTTGCAGAGGAGGATTTTCTTCTCACAATTGGATCGAGAATTCCCGGAATAAGGCGGGGCTGTAAAATTTATCTGGACAGATGCAGCGGAATAGTGGGGACTCAAAGACTTAGTTTGTTTTAGCCTCTTTAACTTCTAACAATTTGGGAGCTTTATCACTTTTTATAGTAATGTGGGTTAGTTACGGAGTTTGAAACACAATTGCGTTTACACAATCTTAAATCTTAAGTAAACTAACAACCTTATAAATGACAATGTCCCCAGTTTAAATTGTTTAGGGTTTGAGGACACAAAGGGCGAATTCAACAAAAGGTAGTTTTGATAGAAACGCGTTCAAGAAGTTTATCATAAGGGAAACTCAGTAGCTTGGGATCATTCATTCTCTGAGTATTTTGATAAGAAAAGATTGAAAGTACAGCAACATTGAAAGTAATCCTGTAGATTCTCTAAAAGGTTTTAATTGGACGAGAGAATTTTTTTTTGACCCAATGTTTAGTTTGCACTTCGTACCCGGAAGACCTACCTCATATAAATGATTATAAAAAAATCCAGTTCCAACTATTAATTAAATGATTAACCTAGCCATTAGTTTTATTTTTAGGATATATTTCACACAGGTTAATATTGAGGATTTTGAAACTTTAAATTTTAAATTAACCTAACTTCTAGGGGTTGTGTACATGCGAAATGTGAGTGGTGTGGGTCTCAGTGCTACACCTCCATGGTTTTACGCAGAGTAGATTTACCATGTGAAATAGTTATCCTACTTATCCACGGGACATATGCAACACATGAATCCATCAATAACATGAGAGAAAAGTATTACTTCTTTATGAAAAATTTATAGTTAAAATATTTAGGGTAGTAGTCTTCTATAAGTGGCTATACTAATTAGTATAAGTATTAAAAATTATTCCCTCTGGATTTTTTTTTGAATCTTCAATTTTAAGGACCTTATATTTTGCAGCTATTTTGTCTAAATTTAATGCAATATATTGCCACAGAATTAGTATAGACAACAACGTTAGTTGACCCTATGACGTCACTTACAAACAAAGTAGTTCCCATCGCGGTGTCTGAATCTCTGAATTTTAGGTGAAATGAATGTCAATTTAAAAATATGATCATTTTGTTGAACTCATGTATTATAGTGTCTATTTATCACGATTTGCGTATCGAAACTCCTCATAGCAACCCAATAAGCTTCTTTGTGTTTACCCATTTTCTCCTTCCACACGGAGTGACGTACCGGTTTCAGGAAACTTTGCTGTCGAGTAGCTATAGTAAACCATGTCACTAGTGAACTGTTTATTTATTGATTTAATACCACAGGACTAGTGAACTGTGTGACTAGTGAATTAATTTATTCATTGTTGTAATCACATTTATTTTTGCAGCTACAAAGAGAGAGTTCCCCTCTATAAAATTTTGAAATTGCCCCTAAAGAAGAAATTTTCCCACAAGGCGGATCCAGAAATGTTTAAACTTCGTTCTACTGTTTCAAGAAGTGGATACAACACAGGAAGAAGTCTAACCGGGGTGGGGTAAAAGTAAGTGCGGTGTTTCACAGAGATCGTTATCGGCGTAAAGGTGATGTTATTTGAGGTAGACGTCAGTGGCGATTGGGAGGCCCTCGGGACTCATCCATCATTTGCACGTGAGGGGACCTGATTGACGAAACGAACAGATTCTCAGGGGATCATGGTAGTCCGGAATAAGCCGTGTACAGATTCAGAAGAGTGTTCTGGAATTTTTTTTAAAAACTAAAGCATTAAACTTCTGTACTATTTAATGAGGTTAGATAAAATGAATGTAAGTATTAAAAATATTAATTTTTTCAGTATATTTCTATAATAGTATTATTCTGTCCCTATTATTTAATCCAGGTTATAGGTATATGTTCAACTTGTAATTTCTTCTTTCTTTGTCAATGGATAAATTTGTTCTTGTTCTAAATCTAAGGGCACGGTCAGCCAGAAAATCAGTATGGTATCTGTTCAAAAAATCTGCAGTATCTGGTTATCGAACAATAGGAAAACCGCAATCAACCCCTTCAATGGTCCCTCCAACAAAAGACAGCCCTCGGGGAGGAGCGAGAAGTCACTATCGGGTGTCTGCTAATTGACTGGGGGGGTGACTTCGGACTCCTTCGCTATTGTTGGAGGGGTCATGAATGGGGAGATAGGGCAGATTTTTTGAAGAGATACCATAGGTTTTCTGGCTGACCGTGCCCTAAATAATCATGTTTTTAAATTGACGATCTTCATTTCACTCAAAATTCAACACCGCGCTGGGAACTACTTTGTTTGTTAGTGACGTCATAGGGACACATTGCTGTGTCAAGTATACCATAACAATATAACAACAATGATATTTTTACTGTTGAGTAGTTGTTGAGAATAAACAGAGACATAAGATGGCTATGGGGAGTCGCTTCGTCTTCTTCTTCCATAAGTTTTTTTTAAAGATGATCACAAATGATGATTATTAGAAGATATTAAGTAGGTCTTTCGAAGGAATTCAAGAATAAGGATTTTTATTGTATTTTTAGGAAAAAATAAAGTGTAATGATAAGAAAATACATTGTTACCTAAAAGGGAAACCCGCATAGTCAACACAGGAATTATTTACGGAAATTTAAATAACAGAGCAATACAATGCAAGAATATGAATGTAACTAAAGGAGAAGAAAGTAAAGCTATGGAAAACAATTTGAAGAAGAAGAAAATAAATAATTAATTTCTTAATATAAAGCATAGCTAAGTACATTCGTTTTTAAGTCTCTATTTTTCAAAAGTATCCTCATTTTATTTGAAAAAAAAAATAGGTTGGAAGGATATAGGAAAAAGTAATTGGCAATGCAGAAACTTACAAAACTGGTCTTTAAAATAAAATAAGGGGTAGAGGCAGAGTGTTTTAATATAATCAGCTCAAAACAGCAGCAAAACGAAACACATATTCGAAGCTAAGCAACCAAAACAAACTTCGTTGAAATATTCCATAAAGACGCCTTCATATGAATCGCCCCTATCACCATAAAGCTATTACTATTAGAATTCCTCTCAGAACTAAAACCAACCCAGAAAATTATATTTAGTAGAAAGGCTGCTTAAATCACCCATCTTATCACAGATTCGTCACCTCCGTACACCGCATTAATTTTTATTAGCCCCATAACGATGCAAATTGCGCGACAAACGCAGTGTTTTTCTCTTCTCGAATGCATTGACGACACTGTCGAGAGGTGTGGAAGGAATGGGTGATATTGCTCCATTTTTTGCGTGACAGTGCTTCAAGTAGTACCTTAATTTAAATGCGGTTGCTGCCATTAGTGATTCGTGTCATGCAAGGGTTATTTACTAATGCGCTAATGTACTTGGCGAGAATTCGAGCCTCTTTGAGTTTGGAATATACGAACAGTGGCGGATCCAGAGACTTTGTTTGGGGGGGGGTGATTTTACCTATATGCGCATTCGACATTACAATCAATTTTCACTTTTACATTCAATTCGTAAGAGGAAGACACATAAAATATATTTGGTGGAAAGTTCCACTTTCTACTGATTTAATTGTAAACCATTAAATGCATGATTAAAATAATTCATTTTCCCTTTTTAAAATGGAACTTCTACTTAAATGCATAAAGTATACACTAATATATAACAAGACAGACCAAATAAAGAAAAATTAGAGAAACAGAAAAGTCACTAAAAGTAAAATTACCGCAAATCCACGAATGCCTTTTTCTGTTTATAATTATTTCTTTTAGCTTTTTCACAATTTAGAAATTTAGTAAACCGAATTAAATCATTAGAACCTTGAAATGATAAGTAATAATGACATTGAAAGCTGCCCTGTTAATGTTAAGTTCTCAAAATAATAATAAAAACTTTATAAATGTACATAAAAATATTAAATCTATTACTAAATGATAAAAACAATTTTCTTTTGTATATGTATTCCGAATTTAGCAACCAAGAAGAAAATTTAAAATAGCAATTTCTCTTAATAATTAATACAGTGATATACTTGAGTTTAAAAAATTATGAAACATCGAAACATAGTTTAAAAAAAAAGAAAAGTTGCAGAAAATGGCAAAACTACCTCAGCTTTATCTTCAAAAAAATCATTTCTTGGCTTTTTCTTAAAAAACGAAAGCTGAGTTCCACTGTTCGTTTCTGAGCACGACCATGTTCACTATTTCCGGAATCCATTTTTAGTGATAGTAAAACGCCAAATTTTAATAAAACAGCAAATCAGTGTAAAAAAACGAGGCAAGTCAAACGTTGGAAAGAAAATCAACTAAATTTTTTACTAGTACAGCTTGGCATATGTACGACATGCTCCGCCCACAAGTTTTGACTATCCCACTGCCAACAAATAGCTGTTATCCCCTCCCAATATGGGACTGCCAATCGCTCTGAAAAAGCTTTGATTGGCCCTTAATTAGATGTTGAAAAACAGAGAGATTAGAAAATATACAAACAAGCCGCCCGCTCTGGTTTTTGTGTGCAATTATACCAGTAATCAGCCTCGATATGAGGTCCAATTCACCCCGATACAGATTTCTTTAACACCGGCTGAAATTTCCGGTGACCAAAGAGTACCGAACAACCCCAAGAGAGGAAAAAGTGGTCATTAGCGCGGACCCTCTGTCAACCCTTTTATCAGGGCTCGGGAAGGGAGCCCTCTGAAAAGTGATCGATGCATTGAAGTTATCATTTAACGAGTTGCTACTATTGCCGAAAAGGGGCACTGCGAGAAACCGGAAAAAATACTCGCTCAGATGGTGACAGCGGTTTCTCAGTAGATATTATTCACAAGTCAAGTTAATCGCTGTTATCGGGGATGGAAATTCGGCGAGGTCACTTTGTTGGGGGGGGGGGTGATCACCCCAATCACCCCCCCCCCGTGGATCCGCCACTGTATACGAATGTGAGAGATAAGTTTAAACGCATTTTTATTGCAGTGTTTCTTGAAATTATGAGAGTAATAGTGTCTTGAAAAGAAATAATCTTTAGATCCTTTGAAAAATTATAGAAATTTCAAAAGTTATCTGGATACTTACTTGGTTTACTTGCTTGGTATTTTATTGGTGTTAAAAATAAATGGAATTAACGCTTTTTTCTGGAAATAAGTGGGTATTAGAATTTAAGTTGTTGATGAGCTAATGCTGAGGATTATCGTTTTAGTAACAGAATAAAAAAAATCATGTTCCATTTCTTTGGTGGCACTGTTTGAAAAAAGTTGCTGGAAAAAAAGGGAACAGCTAAAAAGTTTTTTCAGGAAAGCAAAAAGCAAAATAATATTTGATATTAATTTTATAGTGAGAATAAGATTAATATTTCTAAAATTTAATTCTGTAAATTGTTTAATTTCAAATTGAAAATAGATTTTAAATTTGACCTGGATCTTAAATTAGGCTAATTATATAACATACTTTTACAAGATGGGCAAACAGTGATTGCTTGTATTGTAGTTTCGCTATCTATTAGCGGTATTTAAAATTATTATCGTGACTTTTCCATTTTATATATCTTAAGAAGTGTTTTGACTTTTTGCCCACCTGTACTTATCCAACCAAAAACGTTCACTTCATTAGTTCTCACCAAAGATTTGTCATCGGGCTTTCAGAGTTTGTAAAATATTTTTTGTTTATTTAGCCATGTAAAAAGAAAACTAACATGAAAAACTAGAAGCCTTACTATATAAATTATTAGAGTTCGACAGACCGTATTAAATATAAATTAGTAAAGGACCTATTGATTAGTAAAAGTAACGGAAACAGGAAATGGTTAAAAGAGGTATTGTATTGAAATGATTGGTTCTTTGGATCAAATTTTAGAACAGGTGGTGTAAGATATGATAATTTATAAAATTAGTATCAATCATCAGAATTCTTTTACGAACATGAAAATAAAGATATTGAATGTGGTCTATCATAATTAGTGAAAAAATTAATCAGATTATGCAAATTTAAAGGATGTTCTCCCCTATTATCTGGACTTAATAAGATCTCCTAAGACAGTGCTTTATAACATATTTTTCTTCAGGAACTTAATAGATTGCCATGGGAATCACAAAAGAAATACAATTCAATATCAACGAAACTTCTGAATGACCTTTTCTTTGGGTTTATTCTTGGAAATCATAATACAAATAATGCTTTTAATTAGAGTAAAGAAAATTTATAGACTTAATTTAGACATTTTTGTTCAATTTTGGAATTTATTGTTAAGAACAAATTAAACTCGTTTGAAGGGATAATAATTGACGTTAAAATTTATTTAATATTATTGTTCTAGTAATTCCTTCAAGAGTGTGCGTATAATGGGGGGTAAAAATTTAACTTATTTTTATATTATTACTAAGACATAATCAGAAGTCAAGAGGAGGCACCCCCCCCCCTTGAGACTCCCAATTTAATATTGTGTTGTGAAGGAAACAAATAAAAAGAACAGTGTGGTGCGAATTCTAGGATAAAAATACATCGAAAATGGAAGGAAAATTTTGGGGGAAAATTCAAACTAGGAATGTTTTGAAAACTACAAAAACAAAAAACAAAATCTTATGAAAAGTACCAAAAAGGAAAAAGCCATCCCCATTTGATGAATAACCACAGAATCATCAGGTAATTTACAATCCATTGTTACAGAACTACATGTTTAGTAAAAAATTAACATTTCATGTCCATAGCATTATTTTTGCTCGAATTTATGCACGACCAACCATTATTTAAAATTCTACTCTCCTTTCTTTCCTGAGGCCCGAAAAAGCACGACTTGGGATCTTGGGGAAAAAAAATTAGCATTTCCCCCAAGCCCAAAAAACAAATGCATCCTCTTTTATACGCGCATACACAGAAACAGGTGTAACCGGCGCTAAAACAAGCTGCATTGTTTCAGCATGACATTAACATAAGGCCTCATATAAACCCTAACGAAGACATCATTTATTAAGTCTCTCAGGATGGGAGAGTCCATATTGTGCCGGGGATGATGAATCTGCGAATTCCTCGGTAATTAATTCATATCGTCTTAATGGCGATTTTTTTTTTAATCTTAATTTTTTTCGTCTTCATTAGGTGGTTCTCGGTGCATCTTAATTTGCACCTGCGGACGTGGGTCGGAAAAAAATTCTCGCGCCGGTGTCAAGAGATCACGTGACTTCTGAGGAACCGCCATGGGGGAGTGTTGTGGAGGAGCTTAATAATGACGATAGAAAAAATCATTAAAGGATGTTGTTTGATAAATTCCCTCCTTGTGTGAGGTTGGGAAAGATTTCTTAATTTGCTTTGTAATTAAAGTCATGGTCGTGCTCGATTGGGGTAAACAGCTATCATGGAAGAATTAGCGGTTTTTTTTCCTTTGGCTGATGTGGGATAGCCATCATATAAACCCGTGCTGTGGAGTCAGGTGTCAGAAGCTAACTTTTTTATACATATTTTTGAGGTATGGATTTTTTTATTGTATCATCCCACGGTTCTACTAGGGTGGATGATTGATATTCCATAATGGTCATGATTCTACAATGATCTGCCATACTAATCAAAAATCCTTTCGCAACAGTTATAGGCCTAGCCCCCCCCCAATGCTCATTTATTCTTTAAAATCATTTTTCACAGAGATTCATACCGTTTATTCGTTGCCTTTTATATGTTTGTAGCTAATTGAATTTAAATAATTTTATTAACTATTTGGGTTATTTAATTTCTTTTTCTGTCAATTATGTGACAGAAATTAAACAGAGAATTATGTGAGCTTAAACTTTATGGAGTAAGATGAGTCCGAGACAAAGAAGTAATATTATAAAAGTTATGAGTTTCTAAATTTACAGATTTAATAGTGTAAATTAAGAACGAGCACCCTGAAAAATAATTTTACCACTTTGAAGTATTATGTTTACATTTTAATAATTTCTAATACTTTAAATTAATTAATGAATAAAAAACATTAATATTCATTGAAATCTTCTCGATTTTCCATCTGGAAACTCTGGTTACCCGTCAAAGAAAGAGAAAAAGGAACTGGACTCACTCTATATATATGCGATTGATCCAAATCTCCAAGGATTACTGATTTCTGCTTTCAAGACTTAAATTAGTAAGAAATTGATAACAATTGAAGTTCCGATAATCCTCTGAATGAGGTCTAAAAGATCATTTCCCTATTTTCACTGTTTTCAATCGTTAACAACCCAATTTTCTATATACGATTGCAAATGAAGTAATTTCCATGCTACATAAATTGTACTCCCTAAATTTCCTCTCGCATCTCTATGGGTCACCGTAAAGTTTTATTACATCCAGTGCCTGGATGTAATAAAACAATTTGCGGCCGGACCACCAGCAGTTTATCTCCCCTATCTCCCTCAATCCCTTTGTATTTCCCCTCGCACTCTCGCCTGAGAGCTGTCGAAAATTGACCACATGAAGACACCGCATGAAGACACCGGCGCCATAAACTCAGGTTTCTTCATGGAGATAATTGTTTTATTACATCCAAGTTTTATTACATCCAGAAAGTCTACGGTGGCCCTATAGAAATCCCCGTATCGGCGCATATGGGGAGGTTGGATCTGTTTGCTCTCTTATTGGATTGGAATAACTTTCTTCGTAAGGGCGGAGTAGTGTTACTAAATAGAGGGAGATTGTGAAAGATAGCTCTTGCGCCCTTAACTTGCAGGTAAAGACGACATATAGTGGATCGCCACGTTAAGTTGACCCATCCCCTTTGAATGCAACCCCTTTGAGGGTCTCATGCCCAAATCTGAAGATCTCGCCTGTGTGGGCAATACATCCAAAATCGTATCAGCCACCTCTGCAGCTCTTTCAGCCGTCAATGGTAGAATCGGTGAAAGGATTGACTTCACGTTACTTGGTAACTTCTTCAGAAACCATTCCAGCAATGAATCATCTGCGAGGCCAAAAGATTCTACACGCCGTCGCATATCCCTCAATAGTTCCGATGGCTTCCGATCATCTAATTGCTCCTCAGCCAGTAAACAAGAGATCACCGATTCCATTATCACTTGATCCGAGAGATTCGGCAGGTCGAAATTCTTAATACCGGAGTCAACATTAAAGTGTGTCAGATGCTGCTCAATAATAAAACCAGTTAAAATATAAACATGCTTTATTCACCAGAATAACGAGCGACCAGCACTCTTAAGTAAAATATAGACAAAAGCCCAAATCCCAGCAGCGATCAACCCTTTATTGCTTCTGCCAGAAGAGTTGAGTTGTTCCCGGCGAGCGTTGCCACAATTTCTCTATTTTCACTGTTTTCAATCGTTAACAACCCAATTTTCTATATACGATTGCAAATGAAGTAATTTCCATGCTACATAAATTGTACTCCCTAAATTTCCTCTCGCATCTCTATGGGTCACCGTAAAGTTTTATTACATCCAGTGCCTGGATGTAATAAAACAATTTGCGGCCGGACCACCAGCAGTTTATCTCCCCTATCTCCCTCAATCCCTTTGTATCTCCCCTCGCACTCTCGCCTGAGAGCTGTCGAAAATTGACCACATGAAGACACCGGCGCCATAAACTCAGGTTTCTTCATGGAGATAATTGTTTTATTACATCCAAGTTTTATTACATCCAGAAAGTCTACGGTGGCCCTATAGAAATCCCCTTATCGGCGCATATGGGGAGGTTGGATCTGTTTGCTCTCTTATTGGATTGGAATAACTTTCTTCGTAAGGGCGGAGTAGTGTTACTAAATTGAGGGAGATTGTGAAAGATAGCTCTTGCGCCCTTAACTTGCAGGTAAAGACGACATATAGTGGATCGCCACGTTAAGTTGACCCATCCCCTTTGAATGCAACCCCTTTGAGGGTCTCATGCATGGTCTCATGTGTCGCAAACAGGACCTACCAGAAGCTGATGTATATAGTACGTATACAAAGAATGTATACGTATACGTGCATCATAATTCATAGAGGGTTCCACTGACTGTTTGACACGTGACGTCAGTGGAAGCAAAAGGAGCTGTTTGGATGACCTGTTAGACTGGGGGTAGAGCAACCAGAGAGAAGCCAATCATATTTGTATATAGGAGAGTAGTTCGGGGTTTGGGATTGGAGGGAAATATGACATAGGATAAATACCGACTGATATCTTTCATCCGGAGTAATATCTTTGCTGCCGACGATAACAAGTCGTATTTCTAAGGGTTACTTACCCTTAACAAAGATTAATTAATGCTTACAACTCTTTTATCTTTCTTACAAAGCTTTATAAAATCTTTAATTTCTTCAAATTGCGAATATATTTGAAAAAAAAAATAAAGAACTACAAATGTTTTGAGTTCTGTTTGAAATGTTGAGCAATAAAAACGCAATTAAGATGGTTATCTAAGATGGGGTATCTAATAAAAAGTGAGATAACCATCTTTATTGCGTTTTTATTGCACTTGCCACCGCTCAAACTGGTGTGGCTTGTCCCTTAGGTTTCTCCATTAAGCTGGTTTTTAGCAAGTTTGAACGATTAAATTCTGTTTCTTATTTAATTTTGTTTAGTCACCAGTAAAACTTGAAAACTTTCATATATGTATTAATAAAATTTATTGTCGTTACATCCATCTTTGAAATAAATTGTTGAAATTATGAATCGATGTCAAAAGCATAGTGCCTCCACACTATGCTATTTTTGACATCGGCTTAGTAAATGTCGTCGGCTTACAGTCGAAAGGCACTAAGTCACTCTTTGCTCAACTACTCCGTACGAGGTTATGCCAAATTTGGCGATCATTTTACTGTTGCCATTCTAGTTATAGTGTATGAAAAAGAAAATATTATTATAAAATCTTTGAGAAATCGAATTATAAAATCTTTTAATCCCTAAAATAACTCAATTACATGATCAAATAATTTCAATTTAATAAATTATTAATCGCAAACCAACATTTAAGCTTTTTACTGTATGAATTCTTTCTGTTTTAAAACAAACCAACCATCTATGCTAGGTTACTAGCTTTTCAGTTTGACGAGATTTTAGAGATGCGCCAAGCTTCCACCGCTTTCAAAATATCTTCCAAAAGTGACTTAGTGCCTTTCGACTGTAAGCCGACGATGTGATAAATAGCTATATTTCTCTTTCTGGATATCACATTCTCACAGCTTTTCTGAATATTTGTAAGCTAGAATTGCGTGAAGATTTTAGTAAACAATATGTTGATCTCCAAAGAAGAAACTACGTATATATACATCTTTTAATATTCTTATTTTTTTTACATCGATCAGTCCACTTGAAAACATTGTATACTACTATTATAATGTTCTCCCTTTATATCAATGCATCTTTCTAATGAAAATACTAATAGCAGTGAGATAATACTCACTTCCCAATACCTAGAATTTTTTTTTCTCTTTTTTTAATTTATGCGTTGTACCCTGAATCATTTCATCTATAGGAAAATTCCACCCAGGTATAATATAATATTTCTTAAATGATATAAGTAAATCTGAAAGACTATACTAGCATTTTGAATAAACCATAGCTGTCGTACGTGGGAAATAAAAAATTAACTAATAGAAATACATTAATCACAAAGAAAGGTGTTCCATCGCTATAATATGGTGAAGTACAAGTGGTGATAATTATTTATAATGTGAAATTGTCTCTTTTTACCAGTTTCCTAAATAATTTAGCAGAAAATCGATTATTTTCGCATTATTCTGATACCGCACAACAGTGCGCTTTTCTAGATCCATGCGGCCCATTGGTTGCAGACTGAAGCCATCCACCCTACATAAATGGTATGGGCCAATTTTTTTAAAATTGAAAATTTGGGGTCCTTGAGGTCCAATTAGTTCATTCCAAGTGATATTTGCCACGAAAAAAAATTTTCTGGTATACCGGTCCTCAAAGGGTTAATATACAGAGTGGCTAATTTATTATTATTTACATTTTAACAAAGTAATTCCTGGAAAAGCATGTGAATAAACAACATCAAAATGCTCATTGACAATTAAAGAGAGGAGTAAATAAAAATTAGAAATAATTTTTATTTAAAAAAAAGTGATAAAGGATGGAACTCTTCAACTAATCCCTGCATATAAAATTCCCTTTAAACTAATTTTTGTTTCAATTTCTCTTGTCTAGTGGATATTGAATGCAAAAATATATTGAAGGCCAAATAAATATTTAAATATCGCCAAATTTAAATTTTTTTGGTGATAATTCTGTCATATCGTGTCTATTACAGCTTGGTGATTTTTAACAGGTCAGATAACTATGAATGGTACAGATAAATCACATTATTGTAATTGATATCGTCCATTTCAGTCATTCCGAATGACTTACAACACTCTTCCTGCAAACGGTAGTAACATTCCTTCAGAAACCGAACACGATTACACTCCACCTACCACACATGATACAAGTCCTATAGAAAACAAAAAAACTCCCTCCATCCCACTCATATCCCTCATCTTTTCCCATTCATTCTTGTAAAAAAAAATTGGTAATTAGCGTTAAGTCAGTTGACACAGGTAATAGTCTTAACTGACCTTACCACATATGAAGTCGAGGATGACTTCTGAACCAAGAGTGATAGAGTGGTCTGTCGCCAGGGGGCGCTGAACTTCACGCCCCCCTGCGAGGGCGGCCCGTTTGTGGTGGGGTGGACTCGTGTGGGGCGCTCTGAAGAACGAGTTTTTGGTGGTTGTTTCGGTTTTGTGTCGGGGGAGTAGCTGCAGGTGGACGGATGGATGATCAATAATCGTATGTAGGCGTTAGTGGATTTTCATGCAGATACTCGAGTGACGCGACCGGGAAAACGGTCGTAAATTTTCTATCGTTTTCCTTATCCATTTTGAATCTAGTCCTTCTATTGGTTCTTGGTGGTGTGACGTAGTAGCTACGTCAGCATTTAAAGGAAAGTTTCAACCGCTCGTCGTCCCGTTCATATCGCTCAAGTTTTGCTGCATGTAAACCGCCCTTAGTTGAGGTTTTTGTATTCAGAAAGATTTATGGATGGAAGATGATTGGCATTAAAAAGATGATAACTTGGTTGGACTGTTCAGGTTTACTACAGAAGGTAATGGATACAAAAGTCAGGATAGTGCCAAACTAAAGGGGCAGCGGCGCACAGTGGTGCCGGACGGGAAAAAAGTCGTAAAGTGAAGTTCCTCGAAACGAAAATTTTTTAACGTTTTTTTATGCCTGAATATCCATAGATTAAGGATCCATAAAGATTTTTCGAATAATTTTTAATTTAGGACAGGTTAATGAGATGTGTATCGCTCCATATCGCAATGAGAGAAAAAACTCATTTTTTTCGGCTCGTTTTCATCGCTACCGTGGCAAAACCCAAACCTGCCCAAAGTTCCCATTTTCCATTATTTTTTTCACTTATATATATGAAAGACGGTGGCATGTGTTTTTAATTATAATTAATCACCAATGGCTTGAAAATCACGTTAATAGAGTGATATATCGAATTTTTAAGAAAGTAAAGAAATATTTAAGGTTTTCATTGTTAGCTAACCTAAGCTAACCTCTAATTTTGGTTTTAAATGAAAGTATAGGCATTAGAGAAAGTATCCTGTAAATTTCAGCCCAGGATTCCACAGGATTTGGTCACAATTCACTTTTTACTCTGAGATCGAGTCTCGAGTCTCTATTTTAAATTTGTCAGGTATACACATACTTTTATTATCTTAAACTAGTACTTAATAGCCAGCCAAGCCATTATTATTATTATTTTTTTTATTTAATATTAAAAAGTACTTATTTTTGTTTTTTTTCTTCCACTATCTCTTTTTTTGTCCCATCTTATATTTTTATTATTTGATATTCTGTGACCCCATGGACGGGTGTTTGCCCCTTTGGGAAATAAAATTCATTAATAATTTGGGACATCTATTGTGTTATATGTATTTATGTATTAGTTTTGTTTTGTTCTATTGTTTCTTGTTCTTGTTAATAAATAATTTGAATAAATTTGAATTTGAAAAAAAAAATGTGGCTTGGTGTAACTGCGTTGCAAGCTACATAAACCACGAGCGTTTTACTGAAAACGAGCGTTTTACTTTTTGCTATATCTTTGTACACACATTGGCTCCCAACTCTTTGACAACCCTGAAGTGATTTCATTAAATCCTTTTGGAAGGGAAATCAAATTAGCATCTGTAATTAATAAGAGATAAACAAACAAGAGCGGGAAATTTTCTTCTGTTGCTTTAAGAATATCTTTTAGGTACGTTAAAATATTGTTTGGAAATACAATCTAAATAGGAGGATGTTTTTAATAACCATGGAGTTTGTTCAATTTTTTATAAATTTGTTTATTCTATTTGTTTCTTACTTATTGTACAGCAACCAAATAAGGACGCTTTTCACTTCATGATGGTTTCATCTGACCCGGTGATAAGCCATTTAAGGCCAAATATAAAAAAGGGGGCAAACATGTATTAAGCGAAGATGCTTTGAGTTTGATATTAGATTAGTTTTATTATTCGGGAGGGAATTTTTTAATATCTTATGTTTAAATTAGTTGTCTGTAATGTTCTTTATTTAATTATCATTGCTTTAATTGCTAAATTACTTCAAAATACAAAAAAAACTTATTTATTAATTATTTATAATAACAAAATACTTTTTGCGTTTTTTTTACAACTGTGAAACATAAGTTAACTTAAAATTGCAATCTTAAGTAATTACCATTTGCATCATCGATCTTACTCCTTATTAGTGCATTTTTGTATTTCTATGTTTTGTATATAAAATAGCATTTAAGCTTTGATTTAATGTTAAATGTTAAAGAATATTTTTTGTTACCTTTACTTTTATTATTACCTTTTGAATATGTATTCCTATTCATATTTTGTTAATTTTTTGTTGATAAAAAAAGTATAAATACTTATTATGTAAATAAAGCTTATAATTTAATATTTTTCTTTCATTATCTTTTAATATTTATCATTTAAATAATGTTCCCACTTGCAATTAGGCCCTAAATTTTCTTTTACAACAAAAACTAAGAATTTATTTTACTAGCATATGAAGTTTTCTAAAAAAAAAACGAATTTTTACCTATTTTCTCTTATTGGGCGAAGTTTTACAGCTTTAATATCAGTTCCAATCGGTTCAGCAACCCCAAAAACCTAGGAATCCATGAGTCAAAGAGCGAATTTCGCGCGATTTGGAGTTTTTTTTTCCCAAAATCGTCCATTTGGCACCACTGTGCGGCGTATCGAAAGGGGGTTCAAACCTCCCCTCCCCCTAAAAAAAATCTCATGCATGAGCATGACTATAGTTAAATACTGTTCTTTCCCTTGAAATCTGAAAAATTAAAGGAGGTTGTGACCCTAGACGGTTTCGAATGTCTCAAAAAATGAGTCAAAACACTACTTTTTATTAACTACTTTTTAATTTAAATTCGTATTTCATTGGGGGAATAAACACTAAAATGTGACACCTTCTGATCTTGGGAGGGAGAGTTGTAAGACCCTTAAAAATTGTGTGACATAATTTACGGATGACCCATTTTTGTGATATTAATATAAATTTTAAAATTGAGAACAAATTTTCCATAAATAGCTTTTCTTTGTCAGGAGGAATTACTTCTCTTTGACGAAGTGTGTGTGTGTGTGTGTGCATTTTTTTACGGTTAAGGTTTAAAAAAAAAACTAAAGAGGTAAGAGGTAAGCGCTACGCATTTCCTTGCTTCAATCAACACCATTCAATTAACGCGAAAACACATATTTGTTGCATCTGCAACCAATTATACTGGCTCAAATTACAAATCTGATCCGGAACAGTGACTTTTAATGAGATTTGAAAGAAACTCCATTTTTCCCAAAAAAAGAGGAAAAGTAAGGGTTTCCAAACAATGAGGCCTCGAGGAACACATTGTTCTGCTGATTAAAAACAACAAAAGGAAGTGATATAATACCATTGAGTCTGTTATCAAAGTAAATGGAGGAAACCAATACAAACTGAAAAACTCCGTGCTCTCTTTTTGTTCTTATTTATTAAAAAACCCAACCCCCTCAAGACAACTGATAAAAACAAGATCTCTTATTCCCACAATTGTACTCGGAGCAATGGAAAAAGTCGTAAGAAAGGAAAAATACTTGAATCAGATAATTGAATTCAAACCCCTTTCACGATGACTTATCTTCAGTGTGGTTACAACACCTTTCCGAAAAGAGAAGAAAAAAAAACTTTTCACACTTGGAAATAATTGTTACAAACGATAAGAATCACCACACGTGGAAGGTTTTACACGGGAAGAGGCGTGGCTTTAAACTTTCTTTTCAGCAGATGGCAACGGAATGATTGTTTTGCAGTCCAGGTAAATGGTGATGGCTCCAATGCCAGTTGGTCAACTACAAGAATAAATACGGGCCCGAAAGGCCAATCAAATTCCAAGCTATCATTTCTGGATGTGTTTGTTTTTCTTTTTCACACCTCGCTTCAATGATTAGAATGATTTGTTTTCGAAAGACAGAGCGACTGCGATAATTGCTTTTTGATTACATACCTTCATGCAAATGAGAGCTGGGAATGGCTTTTTTCACGAGTGTCGAAATGTGGATAGCCAGTAATTAATTTTTTCACGTGACTCTTTCTCGGAATGTCCGGTTAATAACGATTTTTCACGGATGGAATTTGCATTGCATTAGTAACTCTTTTGAACGCATGGGTGCTTGTGGTTGCTAATAGCCAGTACAGCATGATAAAGAAAAAGTTTGCAAAATTTTACTGTTACAGTTTTAGGAATTAATCTAAAAATGTTTTTATCCATTTTGGTACCCAAACTTTATTTAACAGGTGAAATTCGTCAACGAACTAAAGATTAAAGTGAAGTTGAAAAATTGAATTGAAAAATTGAATATTGATACAGAATAATTGTAATTTTATTTTTTCCCTTACAAAAAGTAAAAAGATTTTCATAGCGAAGGTTACAAAAATTTCTGCTTCGTTTAATTTTTTTTTTTGCCTTTTTTTTCTTCAAAAATATGAAATTTTTGGTTCTCATAATTAATTTTACGATTGCGTCCTGCTATTCTATAACACCAATCCTATTTTTTAAAATCAACTTACAATAGCTCTTTTGTATTTATTAAAAGAATATTAAATTTATTGATGTATGCATTTAATATAAAATTTCATGCATCACATTTCTGATAATTTTGCATTGTATTAATCCTATTTAACACATTAAATCTTCCAATCTTCTTATACCACACCAGGGAACAATCAAAGAATTAATTTTCAAAGCTGGCTCATTAAATTCATGATTTTAATCTCAAATACTTTTTATTAACACTACTAAAATGTAATTCAGGTATTCAAACCATTTTAGTTTTGAATCTCTTTCTCTCAACCGACTGATTCTACCACAAAAGATCCTTAACGTAAATTTTAAACAATTCAAAAACCTTTAACCCGAATAAAGTAACCTTTACTTAAAATACTCTCCATAAGTTTGGAATCAATTAAAATACAGACGAATACAAAGCACGTCTTATATACGAAGGCTAAATATTTGCACTATGCATCCCAAACCTGATGCACAAAGGTTGAACCACCAGTAGTCTGAAAGTAAAGGAAACATGAAGACGCGAGGATCATTAGTCGGCTATTACTATGCGAAAGAGTTTAGGGAATAATAAGCACCTTAGGCGCATTAAGTGTTATTTGATACTCTTTAACTTAGCAAAGGCGGCAAGGGTTGTGTGGAATTAAGCTTTCTTCTCTTTGGTCACGATTAAGTAAATCCTCCTTAATAAGAACTGAGGAATACTTATTGTAATTTCGATCGTGATGATTAGTTGTTTGTGATCTTTTTCTTCTTTTTTCTTTGATAGCGTCAGTGGTCTTTTGTGTCTGTTGAAAAAGGACTGTGTCTGATGATGGAAATGAATTGGAGACTTGAGGATGATTGAAAATAACTTTATTAATATGTCTGGTTGTGAAATAGTGATGATTATTCTTAGATGGTTAGTAGGAGTACAATATGTCCGAAAGGTTATCCACTCACGCGGATGTGGTAGTCCACATAGAAATAAATATAGAAAAAAGCTTATCGAAGTGTGAAACTTATAATTTATGATCACAAGAAATGTTATGGAGTTAGGGCACGGTCAGCCAGAAAACCAGCATGGTATCTCTTCAAAAAATCTGCCCTATCTCCCCATTCATGACCCCTCCAACAATAGCGTAGGAGTCCGAAGTCACCCCCCAAGTAAATTAGCAGACACCCGATAGTGACTTCTCGCTCCTCCCCGAGGGCTGTGTTTTGTTGGAGGGACCATTGAAGGGGGTTGATTGCGGTTTTCCTATTGTCCGATAACCAGATACTGCAGATTTTTTGAACAGATACCATACTGATTTTCTGGCTGACCGAAGCCTTAGGGTACGGTCAGCCAGAAAATCAGTATGGTATCTCTTCAAAAAATCTGCCCTATCTCCCCATTCATGACCCCTCCAACAATAGCGAAGGAGTCCGAAGTCACCCACCCAGTCAATTAGCAGACACCCGATAGTGACTTCTCGCTCCTCCCCGACGGCTGTCTTTTGTTGGAGGGACCATTGAAGGGGGTTGATTGCGGTTTTCCTATTGTCCGATAACCAGATACAGCAGATTTTTTGAACAGATACCATGCTGATTTTCTGGCTGACCTTAGGTTCAAGGTACGTTAAAAAGAGGGTATTTTCAAAACTAAAAAAAGAAAATCGATTTTCACCGCTGGTATAGGAATAATCAATGTCATTTACGATCTCTATGGTGAAAATTAAGTTCTACTTATAAAAAATGAAACCCCTTATAAAGGTTTCAAAGGTATTGAAAAGTTTTGGATTAAAAAAAGTACAACAACCCCTTTTTCTAGGATTCTAATTTCTAAGCCATGAGTAACACATTTGAACAAGTTTTTTCACAATATGACTAAATCTTGAAATATATTTTTTAAATTTTCTGAAAATTTATCATTTTTTGGACTTTTTTAAACATTGGGGCTCTGTGTTGTTAAATCACCAGTAAATATATAAATTAATATTGAGCTATAGTGTCCTATTATAAAATCTTACAAGACTTGGCGTATCATATACTTAATACTACTACAGCAGTTTATGTAGGAGTAAAGAATTTTAATAATAACAAAGCTTTACTATATTCATGAAATTAAACGCATAGCAAAATCTGCCGGGGCAAAGACTCAAATACTTGGCAGTTGTTCCCAAACAGTTCGCCGCGTTTCCCTGGGGTGCCTAAAGAACGTGAACAAATTTTAAAACTCTTTTTATTACACTGTTCCTTTGAATTCGATAAAAATTTTAAAACTATTTTTCATTTGGTTTGATTTCCAAAATTTAACAAACCGATTTCAGAATAGAAATTAATAATATTAGTAATAAAAATCTTGCATATATATTTCTATGACGCAATTATTCAATTAACATCGAATTAGACAGTCATCTCACCCCACAAACCACTTTCCCCTTACCAATAAGAAACGTATGATGGAATGGAACAGGCATCTCATGACTATAAAAT
Organism: Tetragnatha montana; assembly: GCA_963680715.1. Taxonomy (NCBI): domain Eukaryota; kingdom Metazoa; phylum Arthropoda; class Arachnida; order Araneae; family Tetragnathidae; genus Tetragnatha; species Tetragnatha montana. Next base: position 40,865,830 of record OY796680.1, on the reverse strand, counting down.
CCATTCCCCTGTAACCACACTCGAAAAAAGAAATCCCACTTCCCCCCCCCACACATATCGATTTGTTTCACACACCTCCCTTCCTCCGCCGAAGAAAAGAAGATCGAGACCGGACTCTCGAACATCACAAAAAAAACCTCAAAAGATAGCGCGGCAAAGGGGCGGATCGCCGACTTATCCCAGGCGTGAAAATCAACAGCTTCGGCGCGCAAATGAAAAGGCAGGCAGTGACGGCGCCATCTGTTAGGCAACAGATTAAATTTTATCTTTCCTCTCTTCGCCGGCAATTTGCCACATCGGCTCGCCGGCAGCCCCCCTGCTCGCCTCGGCAGCGCTTTTACTTTCCCTCCCGGTGAAGAAAGAGGCTTCGCCGTCGGCAGGACTCGAGTGCTGTTTTTTTTTCTTTTTATTCGTCCTTTTCTCGAGGAGAGAGTAGAGTGAGTGTGTTAACAGGTCGTGTGGATGTAACAGGTAGGTTCGGACAGAGGAATGTCGAGGGTTGTTTGAAGGAGGATTTTGGTTCTTTTTGTTTTGATGCCTCATTGTTAACTACTATATAATAATTTCGCTTACTACACTCTGTTGAATGTCGTGAAAATATTTCAGACGCCAAATATTCAAGCTTTTACTTTTGTCATCAATATTACTGTGTTACTCCGTTAGCTATCTATTTTTGGCGATATCTTTAACTTTTGGTGTCCAAAAAAACTTGACTATTTTAACGAGATTGATCTTCTCTTGAAATAGACTGTCGGTCGTAAGGTTATGAGAAATTTATACATCAATTTAAGATGGGCTTTGTTTTCATATTTTTTTTATGTTAGATTGTCCAATTCTATCTCAGAGGCTATTGTTAGTTATTACTGTTTCATTAGCTTAGGTGTTAATTATTTTTAGATGTTGTACTTAAATTTCATTTTTGCAGAGCAACTATTTATTTCATCATTTTAATTTCCTTTTCTCTTTGTATTTGTAAAATTATTTGTTGACTAACTTTTATTTGGTTGTAATTTAGTGTAAAAATGTTTTGGTATAAAAAAATGATAGGGTACTTAGATTGACCGGCATTTCATTTCTAATTAAACCATGCACACAAACAAATGGAAAAGCAAAACAATTTCTGCTTTGAGAACAGAGAAAATTGTTGCCTTCCGACAAAATAGATAGTTTGTTGTACAAAATATATATTGTTATTTTGAAGAGAAATTTTATTAGAAATGTTATTGACATAACTGAATAATATAGGAGCACACCAAGCACGTTATATTTTAAAATTAAAATTATTTAATAAATAAATTGGCATTTTTATTCATTTATTGGGAATTTTTTACTTATTGTCGATTTAGTGTTCATTTGAAATATTTAAAGTATTCTGTAAGTTTTAGTAAAAAACGTGTTTTACTCCAGTATCTGCTAGCTGGGATCTCTGGCAGAAGAGGATAATGTACACAGAAGTTAGAACTACCGTTCAAAAATAATCACCAGTAAAAAGTATATGTTTTAATATTTATAAAAACATTTCTAAGGAATGCTTGTGACAAACTTGGGTATCTTCAATTTTTAATCATCGAGCTTTTCAAGCGAGGTGAATGTGTAACATTAATTTTAGCTTTAGGAAAATTCTAGGAATTTGGCTAACTAAGATGGCTAAGATTTTCCAAAGATTATTAGATCAGGGGATCTCAAACTTTCCAACATCACGACCCACTCTTTATAAACAAACTCTAACGCGACCCACTTCATATCTTTAGTTAGTTTTCTCCATACCCCCTACAAGACTTTAGCTCCGTGCGCGTGGGGTTTCGTCATCAACTATTTTGTTACTATAATAAATTACATGTAATTATTAGAGATTATATTAACTTTTTAGAAATTTAAGAAGAAATATGTGAACCTAAGCAGATCAAATTGTTTGATTGTGGGAGCAACAATGATGTCCACAATCAAAATGGGGGTCTGGGGGTCCTCCCCCAGAGCAATTTTTGAAATTTGACTCTTAATTTGTTTGACTTTTTTTGACTAATTTGGTTTTAACTAGTTTTTTTGTTAATCTGGGATAAATTGCAATTACAACATCATTTCCTAAGGAAATTCTCAAATTCAAAAACTTTTCGCGACCCACCAAAAACTGCCTGGTGACCCACAGTTTGAGAACCTCTGTGTTAGATAATAAATTAATTCTTCTACATTTCCAAGCAAAATATTTTTTGTTACTAATGCTGACTTCGTGCTGAGTAATTTAAATTCAATTACATAATGTACAGGTAAACAAGATTTCATCATAATAAAAAACTTTTAGTGAAAAAACAAATAAAGTTTTCTGCATTTGTAGGATTTTTTAAAAAGAAGAACTACAACTCTTTCAAACTCTTGAAACAACATTTTTTTTTACATAGAAAGTATCTGAGGGGTGTTTTCATTCGATTCTTTTGTCGATGATCCAACCTTAAACCACCAACGAATATAGATGGACCATTTATCCCCATTTGAATCGTCAGTTTGAAAAAGACATAAGCTTTGCTCTACATTGGACAATAACTACCCCCTATAGACAGATATAGTCCTTTGAATTTTCTGAAATCAATATCCATTCTTTGTATTTTTTATTAAATTTGAAATTTAAGAAAATTTGTCTTTATTTTCTTATTATTTGTACTGCAAACTAATCCAAAATAAAATATTTGTTTTCAATTTAAAAGTGTTTTTACCTTTTACTTCCCTGTGAATGTTTGACTCCACTGCTATTAATGACTACATCAATGACTCAGTTTCATAACAATTTTTAATTTATTTTACTTAATCTTTCTGTTTCTTACTTTTGTGCTGTGAACTAAGCAGAAATATAATTTAATTGTCGATTTAAGTGAGTTTAAGGTTTTTCTTCTGTTGAAATTTCCATAAGGCTGAAAAAGGGAACAAGTCCATGAACTTTTTTTCAACTGAAAAATATTTTTGTGCGTGTGTGAATATACTTATATTTTTTTCAATGATTTCTATGAATTATAAATAGGGCCCTGAAATTTCAGTAAAAATTTGGTTGCTATAACAATCAAAATTCCATTACTTATACAGTTTTTTTTTTTTATTTTCTCAAAACTTTATTCCCTTTTTCAAAGTTTGGCAAAACAAAGCGTCTCTTTAAACTGCAATTCCTCAAGTAAAGAAAAGTATGATCTTCATTGAAAACAAGAGTTTTTATAACCCCCTCTCAACACACATATTTACCACAACTCAACCTCCGATTTCCCAAACAAAAGCCGGCCCAAAGTTTGTTTTGTGCCGAGACATCTCTTTCACATATGCACACCATCCATCCAAGGCGTGCTTTACCATTTATTTGGATACCTGATTAGCCTTTCCCTTGCTCTTCAATTACGAGTGATGCCGAACGCCAGCAGAATCGCTCAGGGGCACTCCTCGCTGTGCCTTTTTATATGGATGATGCTTGGTTTGGTTGTTTTTTTTTATTCTTCTTCACTGTGTCGGGCACACCGTCTCGTTATTATTAGTGTTATTACTGTGTGTCGGGGCCTTTTTGGAGGTGGGAACTGGCACTTTGTAATCGTCGGGAAGAATCCGGTTAAGCAAACATTAGGTGCGAAGGTATGAGGGGAATTTGCGGTTTGTTTGCTCGCGCTGGGAGGAGGACCGGTATAGTGGTTTTATCCGGGTATGGGGTAATCTCTCCTATGAATTCTCCAGTTTTATCAAGAACCATTTATAATTTACGGTGTGTTTCATTTAGCTCAGTGGTAGGTATTGTTTCTTACTTCATGCCATTTAGAAAGTAATCACAGACACAACAAAAAGTACTCAAAATGGTCAAATTTCAAATTTTTTTTTCTGGGGGAGGACCCCATATACTCTCCAGCGGTACCAAAAGGGATCTTGAGTGATACTTTTTAGAAAATCCCCCAACATTTAGACACTTTTTTTTTTCAAAAGGTAAAGGTGATGGTCTGGAAAAGCCGTGCTGGATTCGCGCCTGACCACAACTACCACCTACAATTAGTAGTAATACCATCAAAAATAAATTAGTAGTACTACTACACCAACAGCAACAGAATAGAAATGGCTCATCATTGTCCAAACCAACCCCTCAAACAGTCAGTCACGACAGCAAATTACCCCACGAAAACCAAACGTCCCTTTCCAACAAAAAAATGCCCCATACGCACACACCAAGCAATCCGTCATTTTTTGGTAGAGCCCCGAATTCACGAAAACCATATTAATTAGTTTGCGTAAAGTGCCTCCGTTTAGGCCCATAATGGGTGTAATGACCGAAGCGCACAATTAACAAAGAGAGCGAGACCGGGAAGGATTCTATAATAATGAAGCTATCCATCAAAGATCCTTCTTTTTGCGGGGAAAGTTTCCTCAGATGAGCCGACGTTCCTTTTTTTATCCGTTTCTCTCTTCTTTTTCTCTCTTACCCTTTCTTCCTTTTGTTTTATAGAAGACAAGTCCTCCTCCGCAGATATTGGACGACGTTGTTATTAATTACTGGTTATAAGCGGAACCGTTGGGGAAAAAAATAAGACGTGACTGTGTGTAAGGATTGGTCGTGGGTTTATTTACATAAGATAATGTATTGGTGATTTAGTGCTGGATGTTGCGAGTGATTTTTTGAGCCTTTTGGTGCAATCATGCGTCGTTAGTTAGATGTAAATAGAGTGGCAGTTTTTTTTTTTGTCAATGAAGATCTTATTAGAACAAAGAGACCAAGGATAATGAAGAAAGGGATTTCAATTAGAATTGAAAAGCGAACAAATTAATGAAAATGTCCGTTTATGATGGGTAATTAGTATTTGCAACCGGCTTTGTCTGATTTTTATTTTTTTAATCTCGTAGATGTATACCTAAAACTAGCTGTGCTGAGCATTTGACTGTTTTAAACTACTGTTTGAAAAAATTGTAGTACTTATGCCATTTTGGTTTTTGTATAAATAAATTGTACTATCACGAATATAAATAAGGGAATTTTAAAGTTAATACTCTTATTTATTTAAAAGTCATATTAAAGTTAAGAAATAAACACAGATCACATAGTTCTTAACAAAACTTAAATACATAACCAGAAAAGAACAAAAAAAAAGATAATAAGTTTTAATTGATAAATTAAATGTACGTACTTATACAGAGAATAAACGTAATATATAACAATAATGTATCACAAAGAACATTTAATTTTTAATTTACATGCATTGAATTAAACAATTTCGATTCCTTTTGTCTTTTTAAATTCTAATGGTTATGAGTAGAAAAGGCGCTAACACACACTGTTTTTAAGAGTATAAAATTCAATTTTAACAGAATCTCAGACCACATTGGGCTCACTATATGGCAGTCGGACACCTCTGCTTTTTAAATGCAAAACTAAGAGTTGTTTAATAGAATCATCTCACATCCTATACAATAAAAATTACAATCATTCGCCAAGCCTTGAGATACTTCACCAGTCGAAACCCATCTTGATACGAGCTATCACTTACACAAGTAACACTTCCACCGGTTCCTAACTATAAAATGACTAATGAACCTGCTCCCAAGTGACACGATCTTGGATAACAAGTGTATCCATCACGAAAACACCACCGAGATCCCATAAAAAGGGAGCATGAATCGCGGTGAACTTCAAACGTTCGAAAACGGTTGCCGTGCATAGGCGGACGCTGATGGTTTTTATCATTAACGAACATCAACTGCGAGATGAGGCGAGATATTTCACCGCTGTGTTGGATTTTTTCCGGCCTTCCCCCTTCTTTTGATGATTAACGGGGGTATCCTTTGGTGCTTTGGTGTTTTTCGTGAAGAACTTTTGAGGTTGGTTTTCTGGGGCATAAATTATGTTGAGGAGCTCTGGTATGAGGGAGCTGATTTAGATTGAGATGGGGATAGGGAGATTAGAGTTTATATTAAGGTTTGTTTTTGGAAGGTTATTGTTTATGAGTTATCAGCTACTTTTTAGCTTACTGACTTGGTAAAAAATTTGGATGACCTTCCCTTCAACCTGGTTAAAATTTGTTTTATGGATATCTCGTTTTGAAAATTTTTGTAGAAAACTTGCCGACATTGAAACTAGGTGGTGATTGTTAAAGGATTTAATTTGAAGATTCCTACATGTAAAACTTGTATAAAGAAATTTTTGTTGAAAATTTATGAAGGTATTTAAATTTTATTCAGATAATTGTTAAATCAAAATGCAAAGATAAATTTAGATTAGGTAACTGCGTACTTAGCAACATATTGATAGTTTTATATTTTAGAAATTTTATTGAATTTACACAAATCGGTAATGCAATAACCTTTTTGCAATGATCTAGTGCTAATAATATGAAAATGGTATATACATTTTTTTTGCTGAAATATTAGTTTAATTGTCCTGCTAGAATATTAGAAAATTCTACAGTTAATAAAAACATTTCTACAATATTTTTGATGATGCTTTTTTTTCTTATGTAGCAGGGGGTAAATTATTTCTATCTTCTGCTACTTAAACTTTAAACATTTAAATCTACTCATCTAAACAAAATAATATTGGAAAAACTTGCCCAATTAGTAACAGGAATTACCTTTTTACTAACTTATGTGTACTCAAGTACATATTTTTGAATTTAGGTTTCTTTAGTTCTTGTTCTGTACATGGTCCATGCGAAATATCTTGGGGAAAATCTGAGGAATATAAAGAAAAAGTGCATGGGGATTGGGGAGTAGAATTTTACAGATCCATCCATTATCAGTAGTTAGACATCAGTATAGACAAGGAAGAAATGCTACTCCCAGAATGACGTGACAAGCATCAATATTATTTCTCGTTTGGCAACTTCTGTGACCTGAATCTTAAGCCACACCAATCAAATTAATCCACCCAAGAGGGATTAAAACACAGCACTTATCCAAAGACCACACGAGAGGTCTCGCTGTTCGAAATCTTTTAAACCACCTGTTAAACACCACTACCGATTTACCCCTTGTCGACTGCAATTAAAAGCATCCTTCGTGTCACTAAACAATAACCCCAGGCTCACAACCCATCCATTGCCATGCTGGGCAAGTGTTATTCACAGGAAACTGACGATAATTGTTGGTTGGAACTGTCTTAATTCGGCCATACACACCGGAAGCCTTACTCTCATCCTATTATGGTGTGACGAGATTCTATTTGTACCTTTTTGCGGGTAAATACAGGTTGGAGGAAGGGTTTTTCTCTTGACAGTTGTTTCTTCTTTTGTTCCGTCGTCTGGACCAATCGATGTGAGAGGCCTGTCTGGAGGAAGATAGTTTCGTTCTGTTTGCCAGCTGCCGTTGGTGTGGAGGACCCCTGCAATCCGTTCTTGGGAGGTGATGTTCGTTCTAATTTGGGGTTCTGTGACTGTTGGAGCGATGTGTGAGGGGTTCTGATGGGTTTGTTATGAGTTGTTTATTAAGTTGGGGTGGATGAGGGAACCAGAGCGAGTTATGAGTTGGGGAGAAACTGTATGGTCATTTCCGGATTGCATATAACCGCACAACTATAACTGAACTGTTTGTGGCTTTTTGTTATGATAGTTCCTTATTGCTTCTTTCACATACTGAATACAATATTTTAAGTGTAGCCGGAGGGTGCAGGAAGGAGCAGCTGCCCTCTCATAGCAGAATCCTTTCCTGATATTGAACTTACCTAATTTTACTACTCATAAATAAGGTACTGGATCCCCCTTTTTAAATAAAATGAATAATTAATGTATTAGTTAATTTACAAATATTCATATTTAAATCAAAATTATTTTAAAAATGAAAATGAATACATTTTTACTTAAGTCCTGGTTCTTAGCGTCTAATAATGGACGGACCCACCCTGAAAATTAATTAGCTAGAAAAAGTTTTTAAGTCATCTATAATAATACCATTATTATTTATTGTGAATGAATAAATTTAAATAACTAAAATTAATAAATTCAATAAAATGATAGTTTTATGAATAGGTATATAAGATTAGTAAAAGATTATACTATAAATAAAATAAAAATTTTGCAATTTTTGAACAAAATGTTAATTTCCTGGCTTTAAAAATTTCTTACACATCATAAAAACAATCTATGACTTTTTATACTTCGAAGCTAAACTCTACTTTTTAAACTTAAAGTGGAGTGACTTTTCCAATACGATGCAATCTGAAAGAATCCTAAAATATATAAAAATAAGTTTATTAATATATGATGGGCTGCAACGACAAAACAGAATAATATAGTACTTATATATCTACTTGACAGTTAAATCACATAACAAATTATTTATTCTCCTAAATTTAGTTGAACTTTCCAAACATACGTATCATTATCTTCAGCTTCTGACCATCAATAAAATCTTACATTTTAACATTTATTATGCGTAGACATGAATATGTCGTGAACAAGAGAATGGCGTGCACGTGACATTTTTGATTTAGTACTTGCGTGATTTGTGAAGGATGGAACGCTTGATTGATTTGGGGCCTCTTCCGTTGTAGTACACGAGTATCTACAAGAGTAACTGTGTTTTGCCTGTCTGTTTAGAATTTAATGGGAAATTTATGGAGTAATTATGTAAGATTCATTGTAACTGGAATTGGATGGTGTTTTCTTTAAAATATTTTGTCCAAAACTAGATTTTTTAAAAAAATTATATATAGTTTTTTTAGATTCAATTATTAAAATCTCTATTTAATGAATCCATATGGAAATTTATTTATAAAGTGTCATTAATTACTTTTAAAGGAAAGCGAAGCAGAGCTTTTAAAACAATAACAATCATATTAATTACTCTTTTACTTCTATTGTCAGTTTTAATCATTATATTAATAGGTAATGGTAAGTTTAGGTTAAATTTGATAAGGAAATTGAGAAAATGCATAGAGTTAAATAAAGAAAGGAGAAAAGATTTAAGTCCCCCTTGCAACCATGGTTAAACTTTCATATCCCCATAGATTCCCTCTTATATTATTTAATCCACGGTTGGACTTTATTTTCACCCTCAAATGTGCTGTAGTATTTCAATTTATCAAAACTAATACACTGATCATATAAAATTGTACAATTAAAGAAGAAATGTCTAAGAGCTTTGCTAACAGAAAATCCCCATAATTTTTGCATGGGAATCCTATAGCATTTATTCGAAATCTGTAGTCAGACTCAGAGAAATCGGTACCGACTTTGCACGTGATACTATTTATGGTTTACTATACAAAATACAGATTCCGTAAAATGTACCAGAATTATTTTGACTAGAGATATAAAACACCAGCTAGTTTTTTAATCCTTTTATTTGTATGGAAATTTAACATTTACACTTAAAAACAACTTATTGTCTCAATACCATTCAATATGGCGAACTCACACTTTCGTCGGGAAGAAAAAGAAATTGTCCAAGAAAAAAAATTGTTTCAATAGAAAATGTCTTCCGAAAATTACTACTATGTGGTAATCTTCACCAGCAAAGTGCAGAGCATTGGTATCAATGCGATAAAAACTCCAATTAATTACGTTTCATGTTAGCGTGGATGTTACAAAGAGCAATTTCGCCACTTGCAGATCCACTGACACTAATTTCTGTGAGCTTACCAAACAGACGCAGTTGTTGGCCGTCACAAAGCGTCGGCCGAGTCGTTCATCAGTATCGCGGTATTTAATCAACCCGTTCATCGGGCTTTAATGATTTACTAGCTGAACAGCAACCCGATGCGTTGCGCCGAGTGTAATTTTAATTCTACAGTTTCCACGATGTATACTTTAATATTAAAATTTTTAGAGAAGAAAACTATATGAAAAAGAAAAATTCAATAATTTTCTTACATAACATTCTATCTTTCCAACATAATTAAATATATGTTTTAACTTAGTTTTATCTGCTGTAGCCACTTGTCCCACATTTCCAGCCTTGCACGGTTGGAGTATATATGTTACGGGCAATGTGATAAATTCGGGCATTATTAATAATGCCCGATTAATCACTTTGCCCATAACATATATATATATTTAAAAGGTTTTCTCAAAATACATTTCTAATTTTGTATATCAGCAATTACCACAATCATTACGGTATCCCAGGCTCCTTTTTCGTATTCCAGTGTTCCCGGTAATTTTTCCTATCACAGTTTTACGATATTTTACCTTTTCCGGTGCTCCCAATAATCTTTCCTATCCCAGTGTTCCTTGTAATTTTTCGTATTCCGGTTGTTGTTGTTTTTTTCATCTTAATAAAGCAATTAATTTGAAACCATGAATAATAATAATAATAAACAAAATATTATAATCAAGGAAAATAATGTTAAAACAGTAATTATTTGTATTTATTTTGGTGTTTTTATAACTGAAAATAGTTTTTAATAGACATTTACAGGATTTTACCCATTAAAATATTTAATTTTGAGGTTTTCATCTCATTTACAATAGTGAGTCAAACAGATCTAGTAGAAAAACATTTTAAAAACATAATAAAAATCCTAGTAAATTTGTAAGTCTAGTGAACTGTGTCTTTTGTGCTATTCCATAAATAATTTTATTTTAAAGGAATAAATCTTAAAATAAAGAAAAATAACGCTTGAAAATAAATTATTTGAATTTATTTTGGTATTTTCATAGCTGATGGAGTTTTTAAATCGACAATTATCGAGTTTTTCCTGTTAAAAATATTTAATTTTGTGGTTTTCATCTCATTTTTACAATAGTGATTTAAGCAGATCTACTCTAGTAGAGAAATGGAGAAATAAGCGTAAAAGAGCAGAAAAACGCAAATATCTCGAAAAGTATTTCGAATTTCGGAATGAAAATGGGCGACTCGGCGTCCCTGGGTCATTTGCCGTCTTTTGGCACCTCGGGCGCCCTTCTGCGTTCAGTGGTTTGGGAGGAGATAGAGGGACATACGGACAAGCGGACATACGTTTGTTTACTCTCGGATTTTAATAGTATGATAATTAGCTCCCCAAAGGCGATTGCGGTCGGCTTATGCTTTGGAGTCGATTGAGGGATCGTGTATTAAGTACGGATCTCCGCTTCTTTCAGGTTAGAAACAGAGAGGTCAGGTTTGCTTTTTGATGTCTCAGGTTCAGAAAAACATAGAGCATTTTCAATCACATGACTCGGACCTAACAACGGCCTTAGCAACAGAAGGTTACAGTTTTTGCCCTACAGAAGGTTAACAGTTACAAAAAATGACTGGCCGTGGAATTCATCTATTGGAGCATTTGCAATCACGTGACCCCATACTTAAAAATCGCCTTAGAAACAGATACCTCGTCAACAGTTAAAAGACCTACAAAAGGTTAACAGTTAAAAGAAAATAACTGGTCATGACGTCACCTGAAAACACTCTATTAAAAATTATAGAATGCGTCGAGATATAAAAGTCTTAACATCGTAAAAACACCAGAAGTATTTTTTATTACAGTCAAAGTTTACTAGGTATATTATCAAAGTGTGATACTATTTAATATTTCTTCATTCAATTGAACCGTTGTCACTTTAATTTTAACACTATATTTCATTCAAGGAAGGAAAGTAAAGCCGTAAAAATGAGTAATATAAAGACAAATATTTTAAAACGTATATGAACTTAAAATTAAATGCAGGATTCGTTGCTTGAAATAAGAGCTTATGTTTTAACTTCTACCTTTATGAAAACTATTTTTCAATTAAAAAAGATTTGTATGGTTGGTATCCAATTCTGTAAGGAGAAGCAAGGTTACGCATCATTCCTTTGCAAAAAGGATAATCTTCAATTATAAAAATAATCTAAATTTAAATAAATTAAGTAATACAATAATAATTCTTTATTAGTTCAACATTTCAAAAAGGGATAATTCAATTCTTCAACAGTAGGTATAATTCTAATTAATTTAAACTTATTTTACTATTATTCCCTTTATTTATTTTATATGATTTTACAGAATGTAATTATACATTATTTTATGCATAGTTTCCCCTAATATTATGTAAAATAAATCCTTTAATCCCTGGACGATCTGTGGCCTATATTAGGATAATTCAGTAATTTTCTTTCATTTTCCCTGTTTTTATGTTGTTTTTGTCTGTGTGTTTTGTAAAATTGTTGCTTTTCTTTTCCTTCTTGTTAATAATTTTGATTTGAATTTCACTTGCCTGTGTTTTAAATTATGGAATTGTGTTACGTCGTTCTGAAAAAAAAAATTTAAATAACGATTTTAAGAAACGAAATCTGTGATCATTTAAAAACATAAACTTATGTATGTAATACCATGAATACCATGAATGTAATACCATACAAAAACGAAGTAAAAAACACCTTTAGTTCAAATTAAGATAATAATTCCATAAAGAATTTGTAGGATATAAAAACAAATATTGAATATTCTAAAGCAATTTTAATTTAATCACAGACACACACTTAACTCTTGATACTTGTGTAATCAACCTACATTTTTCTCTTTCGTCCATTGTCAATTATTAGACGACCCCCACACCTCGTTTTCTCTCGTGTTCACTTTAATAGATACCAAGTTTTTAATTGTGATCAGTGCTGTTTAAATAGGATGGGTCATCACTCACTTTAACTCTCTTTGGGTGTTGTAATGACGGATAAGTAGCATTTATCTCATGAATGTTTTAAACAAATAAGAGTACAGAGTCGCCTTTGGAAATTAGAGACTAAGAATTTAATAACACGAGAGTTATATAATTTTAGTTCAGACATGTTTTCCTTGAACTGGTTTGGAGAAGGTATACTTAATGCCCGAGCATTTTAGCTGTTTTTTTAGGTGCTAATAATTTTGAGGAGATTTTACTTTCATCTTGCTAGAGTCTCATGGAAGATAATAACTCAAGATTAATTTGGAACTATTATGACAGGGTTAAATGAACTACATTGATAAATTTTGTGTTTATGACTGAAGCAGTTTCGTCTGGTGTGTGAGTTTATTAGTAGAAAAAAAATGTGATGCTTTTGCAATTTAATTCTCATTACATTGGTTCAAGGTCCGGGTAGAAATGTGACAAAAATATTAATTACGAGAATAATCAGTGTTGAGAGATAGCTAAATTTTGTCTAGTTTTTATGTTTTTGAAAACTAAGATGATAATTATTGAAAAGTAGGACCTCTAGAACAAATTTAAGAAGAGGAAATTACTCCTGTTTTAAATTTAAAGGGTTTAAGCAAAATGAAATTAAATATTTTTTTTTGTTTTATGAAGAATGTTTTTAAAAAATGCACCATTTTCTATGATTTGAATTGTAAGCTTTTTTTGTCCGTTTTATGCTGTCCAATATTCAACCATTGGTTTCTTTGCGTCTAACTAACTTTTTTTTTTCAGAAATTTTTCTAAAAGTGAAATAGCACATATTTTATATTTCACCTTCTATTTAAGCACGTTATACTGCAACTAGGAATTATTGTGTCGGAACTAAATTATGTTCCCTAAATATTCTTTAAATTTATTTCTTATTACAATAAAATTTAAATATCTTTTCTTAAAAGAGCTGTTTAGTTTTCCTCCTAATATTATCAGTGAGTTTAAAGATTTAGGACCCCCCATGTTAGACCGAAACGCAAAGCTCTATTACATTTAGCACCAATATTTCTTTATATATCTGTATAAGTATTTATTTAAAAATGTATTGTTTTACTTGGAAATGCCTAGGCCCCTTTTTTAGTAAACGAAATTCATTCTTTATTTTATTTTTTGTTGATAGTAAATTTATTACTTCAAAATATTAGGAATACCTAATAAAGGGAGATACACCTGAAAATTATAAAGTGTAAGTTTATGCACTTTTAATTAAGCCTTAGGCAATATTCATACACTCTTATTTTGCTTAAATTATCCCGAGAAAATCCCTAAAACGAAGAATAAGAAAATTATAATGAAAAATTTCTATACATCTACATCCATAATCACATTAAGAAGTGGCAATTTTAAGTATACATATTACACACAAAGGTGCTTGCAAAATCAGAAATCTGCCCATCGACGTATTTCTTTGTTTTTCAGACATGGAGGGAGCAGGTGATCTTACACCTTGAGTCAGCAACCAACGATGCTAAATACGACGATTAAGAATGTCAAAGACATAAACAGGTAATGCTGATTACACTGAAGACGTCTTTAATAGATAAATGACGGAATCGCTAAGTAACCTCAATTCTTTTAAAGATGTTTCTTCAGCTGATGGCGGGGTAAATAGAGACTTCTGCAGGGATGATTACTTCTACTCTGTTAGATTTGAGTATAAATTAAGTAAATAAAATTTTAGGATTCCGAAATTTATATCATTCTTATTAAAGGAATTTTTGAAACCAGCCAGATTGAAACCAAACTAGTAAATTTTAAATGTAATCGGGTAAAAAATTAATTCCAGTAATATTTTTCTGGGGGAAGCCCATTTTTGTTCATGGAAAGGGGAAAAAACGTGTGTGATATTTTTCTATGATGTTAGAATAAATACAATAAAAAATTAATTTAAATTTTTCCCTTTTATAAAAAAGAAATATGAAATTGTATGCCACATTACGGTATGAAATTGGGTTTCCTGATTCAAATGCAATCCATGCCCCTTTTCAGCGAAATTTTTAATGCTGCCCAAATTTATTGTGAAAAATACATACTTCTTATTTCAATATGATAAAACAAACTCAATTCTGAAGATCAACTACTGTAATCTTATTTTTATTTATTTTCATTGGATGATCTTATGCATTTAATTTGATATTAGTTTTTCAGCAGGGATCTTATGTTTTCAGCAGAGTCCACCCTTCAACTGGCATTTACATACAATAACGTTAGTTCCGCATTTTTGAGGTTTCATGCGCATTAATTTAGCAGAATTATTTTACATAAATGACATCAATTAAAATTATACTTGAGTTCGGGATTTAAAAAAATGTGCTATATCCTATTTATTTTCTTGGTCAGTGAGAAATTTCAATAGGTTACACCTATTTGTGTCAATTATTTTTCCACTTGAAAAATAATTGAACTTGAAACTTGAAATAATTAATTGAACATTAAACTTGAAAAATAATTGAACATTAAATTGTGGAACATTATCCACTTGAGCAGTTAGGTTTTATAAAACCATGCACTTAAGGGTAAACAAAAAATGACAATTATACATAATTCAAGTATGAATTAATATTTTTTTTTAGATTTTCGTATCAATGGAGAATTTAATCTTAAGTTACATTTTAACTAGTCATTTTTGGGTAATCCTGTACGCCTTTTCACAAATAAACCCACCTCCATGATTAAAATGGGTGTTTTTTTTTTTTTTTTGAAAATGTTTTTCTAAATTTTTATTCTTTTTTGAAAATTCTTTACTTAAAATCTCAAATCAGGGAAAATAATTTCATTTTAAAAGTTAATTTACATATTTTATAATTTTACCTTTTAATCTTAAAAAAAGCACATTCGTAAATGAAATACTAGTCTTTCATTGAAGAAATATTCTTCAATTTCATTCAAGAAATTTCATTAAAGAATATTTCATTCATAATGAAATATTGTCAGAGCAAATAATATTTAACGTAATAAATTTATATTTTCGAAAAAGAGTAATTTATAATTAACATTACTTCCACCAACCTTTTGAACTTAATAACATTTGCAAGAGGAACTCCTTCCTTAAAACCAACCATTCAAAAAGGCGAGTTCTTTATTGGAGTAGTCCATGCCTTCTTGGAATTCCTCTAACACCTTTAAAACAAACGAAAGGCCTCCCAAAATCCTCAGGTGGCACCTACCTACAGGTGTCTGAAGGCAAACAATGGTGAGGTCCTCTAAGTGCCCAAGACTAACAAAACTCAAAGGTTTTCTTTGGTTCAAGCGTCTTGTTTGAGTCAAGCAAAGTGTTTGGCTACTGTGGGGACCCCGAGTCAATGTTTAGGAGGCGTTACGCTGTGTATTTCTTGCTTCCTTAGTTAGAAACACGCCCTTTTATGTGTCATAAAGCACGGTAAGGAGGTTTTTGTATGTCAAAGGGTAGTTTTTTATGGCGTGGGATTTTTTAATAGGTTTCGAATATGAATGAAGAGGGATTAGAACTGTTCTGTGTTTTTATGTGTAAAAATCATGGAACTAGAAGACAAAGGAAGCGCCGTATCGGGAAACGAGTGAAGCATTCCCTGTAACCGTGGCGCCATCTTGTTGCGATGACAACATTGCGATTTCCCATGCAAAGCAATGGGTGATTACGTATTTTATCGATGTATTTGATAGTAATCTTCCTGAATATTTTTTTTTAAATAATTACATTCGGTGAAAGAACAGTGTTCTGCCTCATGTTCAGCGAAATAAATAGTGAAGACGATTCTTAGAAAACGTTTTTTGGTAAGTTAAACAATTCATGTTCTAGTTACTTGTCTCATTCTATTTAAATGTGTTTATGGAATAATATTTCTTTATTTTATGTAAATAATGAAATAATTGAACTAAAAATTTATGTAATACTGTTTGAAATGTTAAATAACACTACCCTGCGATGAAAAAAATACAAGGGGTCTGACAGCTGCTCTTGGGGTAGTTTTTGGTGCTGATTTCGAAAATACCAACGAAAAGTTTCAATCACATCAGGATTTTTTGTAAAATCAATATCAATATTTTTGCTAAAATCCTATAAAAGAGACATTATAGCGAAAAATTATGGGTTTACTATCTAGCAACTGTGGTTTTATCCACTTAAATATGTGTAAAATAGTCAAATCCTTGTTAGGAAAGTTGGTTTGATTATTTATTGACCATATTTTTATTTTTTATATATTTAAATATATGAAAATACAGTTGCCAAATAACATGACCCATATAATTAAAAGTATTGTTTCTTCAAAATAAAATCCCCAAAATATTATTATTGAATAAGCTTAATTTTTTTTTCAAGCTATCATGTATACAAACATAATACGAGGGTTGTTTTTTGTTTTCAACTCGTTTTGCTCCTGAAAAAAAGTAATAGGAATTTCGAAATAATTTTGGCACTGGTAGTTAGGTACTACATCCTTCAGGATCAATTTGCATCTTTACTGCATAAAAATCGGACATTTTTTCTGTTAGTTATCGAATTTACAAGCGCGCTCCTCGAATTTATTTCCCGCCAACCCATACAAAGGAGAAAGCGAAATTCTCTAGGGTTTTTAAGATATCTTAATAAAAACAAACTAAAATAATATTTCGGCGATTTTATTTTGGAGAAACAATACTTTTAATTAAAAATTTTAACTCTTGAATTTTTTTTGTGTTTTTCTCGACCAGAGGTGGGTCATGGGATTTGGCAACTGTATTTTCATATACTTAAATATATAAAAATAAAAATATGGTCAATAAATAATCAAACCAACTTTCCTAACAAGGATTTGACTATTTTACACATATTTAAGTGGATAAAACCACAGTTGCTAGATAATAAACCCACAATTTTTCGCTATAATGTCTCTTTTATAGGATTTTAGCAAAAATATTGATATTGATTTTACAAAAAATCCTGATGTGATTGGGGAAAATGGAGGTCATTTTCGTAATCAGCACACCAAATAACATAAAAATTACTAAACACTTATCTTGTATTTTGCAAAAAGTTAAATTTGGCAGGGTTGTGTAATTGATGAAATAATAAGTTTAAGTTGTGTTGCTAGGATCTGTTTAATTCATATGTTCTTGGATGTTACGACGACATGTAAACATTCTTATTTTAAAATATTATTATTAATAATATTATTCTTATTTAAATATTATTAAAAAATTTGGAATTCTAAACATTATCATAATATTAGACTGCTTAGGAATTAAGGAAAGGTTTTTATCAATATTTTGTGGTTCTATGCTTTATTTAAATAATTTTAATTATGACTTTGAAATTGAGAATTTATAGTATATTTGCAAAGGTTCCATCCTGGGGACGGAATTCGGTTTTTTTTTTAATTTCTGTGAATGTAATTTCGTCCAGTGTTTTTATTACAAAATGCAAAATCAGTTGACTGATTGACAGCGATTAGTACTAAAATTCAGTATTTACATCGCACATTTTGTTCACAAATAAGCCTGTTTTATACTGTAGATACAGCTTTAACTTAAAATTTAAGGACCTAATATTTCATTTTGTTTACATGATATTTTATAACTTTTTCTGCAATTTTAAAAAAAATTGCTAGACTTGGGAATTATGATTTAAAAGCTAGTTCAAAGTTCAGTCTTGCATGCAATTTTTGAAGAGTAAAACACCCATATATATTTGTTTTTGATAATTTTATAACGTTTCTTCTTTTGCTCCAGTCTTATATTTATATGTGAGGCTGATTGTAAATTCCTACGAGAAAATCCACGGGTTACATTTTAACCACTGGGGAAGTTTCTTATTACATACTTAAAAACAAAGTTTATTTAATATTATAAAATTGTCTACAAAATGTTAATGGCATTTTTAAAATTTCAGATCAACAGTGCATCAGAATACGAATTATGCACATAGAATATGAATTTCAAGACTAAGAACTTGACTATATTTTTAAAATTGTAATTATCTCAACTGCTTAATTTTCTAACTATGTATATAGCCCATGGCAAATTTGTATTTTCTTTTTGCTTGGACCCCTGGAAGATATGAAGAAAGATTTTTGCTATAAAAATCGTTTAATAAAAGATATATTTGCAAAATTGGAGCTCAATCAAAATCTTTGCATTAAAATTTACTTCTGGCAAAGTTCTTAAAAATAAAAACAGTAAGAAAAATATTTCAAAGAATTTTTACAAGTTACAAAACATATTTTGTTATAAATATTAATTTTTTGAATAACTTATTTTACCTCGAATTATCCTGGGTTTTGATACCCATTTAAAAAAAATATATACAAAATCCTTTCTTTTACTGCTTTTACTGAATAAGTAGCATGTTTTTTGCTTTAAAAAAATATCAAACTTTACTGTTTCAAACTTTCTTTTGATAAAAAGTTTTTAAAATCATTTACTTATTTGTTTATTATTCTTGTATTTTCAATAAAAATCTCTAAAAAGTATTTTTATCTTGTTTCATTTCTAAGTTCATTGAAATATGTTTAGTGTTTAAAAGTTTTAATTGTGTCAAGAAGTTAAATTTTCAAAGGTAAGTAAAAAATGGTGAGTATTTTATGGGAAAGGGTAACTAATAGGGCAATAATATGCGTTTAATTTTTTTTTTTTTTTTGAAGTGGGAACTAACTGCCTAAATTTGTAAAGCAGAAAGATCGCGTTCTTCACTTACGTCGCTCAAAACGAAAAGCGCGTTAGAAACGGCAAACATCGCGAATCTGCGCGGCCGCCATCTTGTTGCGATTATTTCTAGTCTCATAATCGGCTTCAGTTAAACCGGTAGCTCGGACCGTTTATGGCACTTCCTTATTGTACTAGTTCCATGGTAAAAATATATTTTTCTATGTTCGGTAAATAAACGGAACTATGTGGCCACTTTTTGAAGATGAAAACTAAGGTAATCGCCATTTTGTCATTGCTGAGTTTGTGTTATACCACGGCTTACTAGATACTATACAGGCTAGCCGAGTACGGAAATCATTAAAAATCCAGATGGCAATACTGGAGAAACTGGCAAAGCATATCCACAGTGTTGAAGGCGGTGGGTGATATAGGTAGGACTTGTGGTGATCCAAGCGGGAAAAGTTGTCAAATGGTTTTCATTGTAGAAAACTCGGCTGGCCTGTATAGTATCTAGTAAGCCGTGGTTATACTAAACTAATTTCATAGGTTCTTGAATCCATCAGCAAGCGAAGCTTGCTTTTAATTCGTTTGTAATAAACCGTGGTTATACTAATGTAAATTGAATTCTAAAAGGAAGATGTTATCAAATTATAGTGGTAGGTATAATATTTTGATTTTATGATTGATGTTTTTTGGATGATCCTTTGAAAGGGATTTATCACGTAATATTTTGTTGAATTTTGTTTTAAAAAATTATTAGTGTCATGTTGGGAAGCTTTGGTGTCTCCTGTAAAACGACTTTTTCCTTCAGGGCTTATCATGTACAGAAAAACAAACTTTACAACAATAAGCTTACACATTTTTAATTAAATGTTTTATTGAATACATTGGAAACTTCTTGGTGACTCCAGTCACCAGATTAATTTTAGAAAATAAAAATAATAAATTTATTGAATTTTATTAAATCACATTATTCTGTTATCAAAAATAATTATGGTATAGTAGTAGTGTAATATTCGTGTATAAAATCAAACTGTCTCGTTTTATATTTATTCATTGAACTCAAGCCTTCATCTAGGTATTGTCTATTTTGGTCTCTTTAAAATTTAAAAGATACTTAACTTTAAGTTAAAAGTGTTATTTATTCTAATTTTTAAATAAAGTTTTTTTTTTTTAGAAATACTCCTTCTTTCATGCTTAATAAAATTTTATTTTGTTTAGAGAGGGCTGCTTTATTTCACCTTTCTTCATAGAACTTAAAAGTTATCTTAATAAATTTGATACACTTTTTAGTAAGTTACTAAATTATGTTAAAGAGGTGAAGTTGAAAGAAAAGTCAATATTTCCACTAAGTGTCATTTCAATTTTAAATGAATTTTCAAGAATATTACACTTCTTCTAGTTTTCAAAACAAATTATCTACATCTAAGGATAACAATGCCCTGTTTGTTTAAATAATTTATGAGAATATCCGTGTATGATGTCATTAAATATTTGTTAATTTTATCCGAATCAATAAATGAAAGTTTGTTCAGGTTACCTTTTTTCTATATACCAAAACATGCATTCAGATGGTAATCCCCTCTCCTTTCACATGGAGAGCAGTTAACATATTAAAGGTGAAGAGAACATTAACGCATATGACATAATGGTGTTGACACTTTCCTCTAATTTGCATTACATGAAACTTCTTTACTTATCATTCCCCTAAACTGGTCATCAAAAAGCACTGAGTAGCGTCATTACCAAGTTGACTTCCTCCAAACAAAAATACCCAATCTATTTTTCACGTCAATGTCATCTCTTGTTTCGGCAAACTAATTTCGCGTTTTAAAAAAGTGTGAGGGAACATTAACGCCTAGAAATTAGGAAACAGAGCACTAACATTGACTCACCCATATAATTCGGTATCGGAATCACGCGATTGCGATACTGCGTGATGCCTCCTATAATATGAACGTGCGAATTTCCATCTCCCAACAAACTAGGAATACGCACACAGATAAGTTCCATGTTAGCATAATCCGAAAGACAAAGATTGTCTTAACGTGGCAGGACGTGTGTTGATCTTTCTGCGACGTTGTAATCGCGTTTCTGAAGTGAACGTCACGTTTGGATAGTTGGGGAGGCGACTTGGAGTGGACAGGCAGCAAACAAGGATTTCTTTTTTGGCAGTCATACAGTGTTTTCTTTCTGTTGTCGAGATGTTGGAACCAGTGTGTACTCAGGGTAAAAAGCTTCTTCTAAAGCCCAGATCTGATGTAGGTATTGTTGAAACAACTTGTAGGCCCCTTGTTTGTGTTTGTTCTGCCTGTTGACACAGGGAGTAGGTAGTCTTTTGAAAGGAAATTGGAATGTTTGTATGGGGAATAGCTTGAGGGAGCAAATATGGCGAGGTGTAACCACCACCTGATTCATGTATTACTTGAATATATTAGTTGCTATTCATGTAAAAGGTTGTGAATATATTTTATATAGTGACACCAACATCTTGAACATTAATATAAAATGCATGCCTTTTGATTTAGTTTAAGTATTTGATTAGTTTTGAAGCAGTTTAAGGAAACTACCACGAGTAATCAGTGTAATAATTACAAATAGAGGTAAAAGTAATCTCCTCTAAAAATTATAAACATGCTAAATATTTTTCATAAGAAAATATCTAGTTTCTGAAATATCTTTATACATTATACTTATATACTTAATACTCATTACATTATTTTCTCCCATTCAACCCAATTTAAACTAATAAAACTCAAGACTTTTTACGAGTCATTAAAAATATTAATTATAAGCTTTAATAATAAAAATTTAATATAAAAATTGCTTAAATAACACTTGTTTTCCATTAAAGGAATTGGGATGCAGTGAAGATTTTTAATTTAACTAACATTAGTAACTCTGTACTTTATAGTATAATACAGAGATATAAACTATTGTTTTCATGTAAAAATTTTAATATTACTGAAACCTACATTTAACACCTACATAATCTACATTAGCCTACATAATTGCTTTACCTATGATGAAATAAACATTTATCTCTTCTTGCTACATCATACGCTAAATTTGTCACTCTATGAAGATAAATTTATAGACAAACTTTAAATACAGGATAAATCTATATCCAAACCATCAAATATAAGTAAAAAAAAAACTATTCAAGAATTTAAAAATATAAACGTTTATTTAAAAGATTAAATCTCTCAATTGAAGCAAAAGAATATCTCCCAATCAAATAATAACAGCAACAAAAATAGAACTACATTCTGAATAAGATACGAAACCCAATTAAAATTTTCCTTACACACGTGTAAAAGTTCAAGTTCTCCTCCAAACAATCCCTTTACCACATTCGAAAAAAAGATTCGACTTCATCAAAATTAAGAAATTCTATTTCAAACCTGCCAAAGCCCGGTAAAAAGCACACAGCAGAAAAGGAACGGCGTAAAATAAAAGCCGGCACGTTTTTTGATCCAACAGGAAGAGAGAGAATTTATAAACACTAGAACGTGTTTTGAAGAGATCCTAATCGAAGAGTGTGCTTTTTCGCATTGAGAGGAGCGCTCACTTAATATCTCGGCCCTATCTCCGATCTGCATCTGAGATCGTTTTTTGCAGAGCCCTGGGATCGCCGCAGCTGATATAATAATGAGAGTTGCTGACCGGTTCTTCGGTTTTCACGCCAAAACCCGGAGTATCGTCGGTTGCATCTGAGGGAGAACCGGACGATTTTTTTTTGGGTTACCTGGATCGTATTGTTGTCTGGAATGGAGTGAATTGGTTTTAGTCGGGGGTGGATGATGTGAAGAAAGGGGACATCACTTGTATACGACATTTGTCTGTTACCGAGTGATGTAGAGAGATATATTTATGGGAAGATTTTCTTTTCATATTGATGTTTTCATTGAAACGACAGACAACTTAAGAGGTGAGCCTTGCTCACTTACACTTTATTAAGTTCCTTACAACTCACTTTTGATGAAGCTAGTGAAAGAAGAGAGAATGAAAGAAAATGAGAATGTGGATAAAGATGAGAAGAAAAAGAGAGTGTGAGAGAGACTGGAAGTTTTCCCACTATAGCTTTGAATGAATAACACATTTGTTGCACTGTTAGATCATAAAATGGTTTAACAGAGGGGAAATGCAAGATACATTTATCCAAATATTTTACCTCAACTAGAGCTGCTTTGAATGCTCTTATTAATTGATTATATACTATCTCTAAATGAATGATAAGATTTATTTATAATGAACATCCGAACATCAACACAATTTATTAAGATCATTTAAATATAAGTTCAGCACAAAAAATAAATAAAAGTAGCATGCACCGAATACTCATAGAATATTTTGTTTCCATTCTCTTCGACCGTCAAAATGAAATCAACTGTAGTATCCTAAATAAATTTTATGTTTATATCAGGTCAGACTACAAAACGATATTAATTACATACAAATTAAATTACATGTCTTACAATTCTTCAAGAATAAGTAGGAAAACCATTTCCTCCTCTGGCTTTACTCCTACTTAGACACCGCATCCTTATTGGCCGGATATTCATAACAACTGCTTGCCAAATTGCCAACCAACTGAAAAAGAGATGCCTTTATTATTAGTTTGACGCATCCAGTACAAGCCTTGCTCTTGGCTAATTCCCTCAATACCTCCACATAACACAAGCTTCGCATTCACAAAACAGAGGGGAAATGAAGCCATCAAACGAAATCTAAAAGAGAACAACACATTGGTTTGCATTCATTATTTATTCCATTCATTATCGTGACCCAGGATCACTTGTTTCACGGTTTTCAGGCGTGGGCAGGATCACTACACAATGAGGCGGTTCTTTTGATGCGACCGTTTATGTAAAGATCATGACACATGGCTTGATTTGTTAATTAAAAGGATTGTTTTACTACTTCATCGTAATGATGCGCTGTTTTATGGGTATTATTTTAGATGAATGCTTAATTAATTGGGATTTATTTCGGCTCTGATTGAGGGAACAATGGTATTTTACATTCTGGATTTTAAAAAACTCTTATTATTATTAAAAAACTTATTATTAAATGTCTTTGTGCCATTTTATGTGACATTTAATACCCTAAACCTATTACACGCATTAAGATAAATGTGGTATTTTTATGAATTACGTTTTTAAAAGGTATTAACTTGATTTCAGTAACGTCTGTGTTTGGCGTAGATATAAAGAATGGAATTTTGAAGAGCTTTTTAGTAGGGTATAGAAAAAAATACATTTTTAATTTCTGAGGGAAATATAATGAAAGAAGATGTTATATGTGTTATTAAAGATATGCTACTTCCATATTACATGTAAAGTTAGTCCACACTATCTACTCTGATTTAAAAAAAATGCTTGTCAACTTAGTGTTTTTTACTTAATTTTTTTAGCTATTGGTAGATGTTTTTAATTTCAAGCACAGGTGTTTCTTACACATAGTTTAATTATTGACGTTGTTATTATACAAGTTATCTCTTAAAGTGACTTTCTGAAAACTAATTCCGAAATAAATTGTTCATTTTACTTCTTACTACGAGCATCCTAGGCTGTTTGCCTCGATAGCTCGGAAATTGTTCATTTTAAATTCATCTACTTCCAAAAATATGTTTAACTGTTATGAAATTGTTCATTTTAAATGCATACTTCCAAAATTATGTTTAACTGAGGAACATAATCATGCTTTTAAAAGGAATTAGTCAAAACCTTATTTTTCATAAAAATAACAGTTATAATTCATCTCCTGGTCCTGCCAATTCTATATAGTAAAAAGTATTCAGATACAAACCTGTTAAAAAAAATTCTTACTAACTTCGAAACACTCTAACAGAAATTACTACTATGCATTTCTAAAGTTTTGAGGATTTTTTTTTCTCATTTTAGTTTAAGGAAAAATAATTGAAAAAAAATTATTAAAAAAAATTAATTATTAAAAAATTAAATTATTAAAAAAATTATTAAAAAAAAATTTATTACTACGTAGTATTACATACTCCTTTTACTTTTTACTTTTTCTTTTACACTTTTATTGAATTCTCGACTCATATACCTGAGAATAAATTTATGGCTAAACAGAATTATATTCTTATCAAAAGTAGGAACAGAATTCTATCAAAACATCTAACTTTAAACTTTTCTTAATTTGGAGGTCAAACGTGACAGTATGGATTCTGGAATTTAAGAACATCTTTTGAATCTCGAAAAATAGATAAAGCTCTCTTTAATACATTTCATTATGATGTATTATAATGAACGTATAAATCACGATACACGACAGCATAACAACAAGCAGCGAGTGTGAATTTAAACAAATGAGCGCTACCGTTCCATAAAAATAAACGTTTTACCTCTCATCTCACAACTGAACACTATACGACAATAACGGAAAAACGGCGTAATAACCTCATAATCACCTCACCTTCCTGAAATACTCACACGTTTAACAAAATTTCATTACCATACCCCTAACGTCTTTAGGTGTAATCTCAAACTCCTTTTGTTACCGGAATCACCATTAGCAACCAACATAGAAGCCGCTTTCTCGCGCGTTTATGGCTCTTAAACCTCATTCGCATACTGCGGACTTCGCTGTGTCGAGACTCGAGTGGTTTTCTCATCGTCCCAAATTCACACGCTCATTGTGCAGAACGCATATTGCTCACGTTTCTCCATCTGTTACTTAGAGGGAACTGTTAAGAAAATGAAACAAACGTGAGATCGGTGTCTAGATGTGAGATAAGGGCCCGTCTTGTTCCATTCCCTTTTTGCCGTCCATTCGGAATGTTATAGAGGAGTCTTTTCGAGCAGGAAGTCCAGCTTCACTCCTGGTAGGACGGACACGTTCATCATGAGGGGTGAAGATGAACTTTCATCATCAAAGATGGCGTGATGGTTATCGACGGTTTTGAGTTGTTTTTTATTCTTAGATAGGTTAAAATGCAGATGTTCTGTTTCTGATCGTTATCTCGATCTAGATATCCGCAGATCTCATTTACATAGGAATACATGTCACTTGTTAATGGATTAAGTTGTGGATTTGTATATGAGGGATAGGGATATTGATAATAAAAATGATATTGATATCGTTTAATATTTGTTTCTTTGACCGCGAGATTTGAAAAAAAGACTTTTGAGAGCAGTTTGTGTAATTCTTCAATAACCTTATAGTACACTTCTTTGAAGACTGTTTTACTGATGCATTGGTTCTCCATACAGTGAATAAGGATGAAGTATGTACTGTACTGTCATGATTCATCTAGGGGTTTGGTTCCTGGCAATTGCGTTTGAAGTCTTAAAAACTGTTTCTAGTCTAACGGGAATACCACTGAAACTTTCTTAGAAAGACAGGAAAATATCCTACTTCTTTTAGATGTATAAATTTTACCATTGTTTGAATCTGATATTTCACCTAAAATAAATAATATTTTAAAATAATACTGTACACAATGAATTCTCTAATAAAGGATAATTCACATTAAAAGTTATTCATTTCAGGAGAATTCATTCAGTGCAGTACTATTTTAAAATTATATTTCTATCATATTAGGGCAAGCCAGGAAATGAAGTAAACTGAAAAGGTTGTCGATAAAAATTTATAAATGTAGCCCGGCTTATCATTCAGTAAATAGGCAGCACGGGACATAGTTGGGACATCCCTCCAAAAGAGTTGGTAATTCACACTAAGAATTATTCTCCAAAAGGAGAAATTCCTAATATGAATTATTCTTTTGGAGGGGTATAGGTAGTTTAATATTTTGAAATATATTTGTGAAGTCAACAAATAGTTCACTTTCACCAGCCAAAATTGCCCAATGCAAAGCACAAAGAGCAAAGTCTCTACAATTGGACATTATTAACAACCACAAGCCACCTCTCCGGTCATCCCAAATACATTCATTCAACAAGGCATTAAATCTCAAACGGATCACCTGGTGCTTTCTCCTCACACCTGACACATGTCACATTCGAGATTCTCACTCACCATCTCCCTACAGGCACCCCAAGAACCACACGTGAACTGCATACGCCAAAAAACGACATCTCGAACCAATATTTGAACATTCTACTACAGTCACCCAGAGGCTGTGGGCAAAAACTCCGCGGATTCTCCTCTAATTACGCTCCCATTCCCCCCCTCGGGCTGTATAATCAAGGAATCGTTAGCGTCCGATTCGCGATCGTTTAAAGAACCCCGGCAAGCCTGTCATTATCACACGCCGAGAGTGAGAACTGCTCAATCAGAAGTACTTAGAATCACTCTCTGGGGACTCATGCCTTGTCATCTGTGCCGTAGCGCCGTCCACTGCGTTACCCTCTGCTGTATTAATGTGTCGCATGCCATTATGTATTAAGAAGGAAGAACACTGGGAATATTTGCAGGGGAATTGCGGTTTCTTTGTACGTGCGGCTGTTTAGGGTAATTTTTTTTGGCCCGATTTCCAATGGAAATTGTGCCGGTTTTCTTATGCATTTATGCGCGGATGGGGTTTTTGGAGGTGATAAAATTATTGATTTTGGACATCTGTAGCTCTTTATAAGGGTATTATGTATTGGCGAGGTGTGAGATATTTCCTGAGGTTGGCATTGGAGGTATAGAATTAGGTTTTGTAATGAGGAGAATTATGTTTATGAATTTTTCAGTAGAGATGGTGCTAGGAGAATTCAGTTAATGTGCTTACTATACAAAGGTTTACTTTCTATTCATGATACTGCTGTTATTTATCTTGTTAAAAATTACCTAGGTGTTTTGAATGTCAAATATTCAAACATCGAAGCGTCGTTAAATTTGCATTGTTCTCATCAATATAACTGTATATATTTTAATCTTTTTTTTTCTGCAATTTTTGACAATGCTTCTAATTTTTAGCGTTTGCTTGGCAGTTTTTATCCAGATTGATAACGTAAAAGTGCCCTATTCTTTTTCATCACTAAATTTATGTTAACATTACAATATTTCGAATTGTATAATTTTATATCAAATATGTATAAAGATTTCATAATACGAGTGAATTCCGAAGTCACTATCGAAAATTTGAATTACCTAAATAATGTTCGTAGCAATTTGTTGAGAATATAAAATTAATAAACGAAGATGGGCATCGTAGGCCTTGGCCCACTAGGGATGTTGCGCCAATGAGCTTTTTTTTTATAAAATTAATATTTTCAAAATTTTAAAAGGTCAGAATTATATCCAAATTTAGAAATCCCAGAAATAATCTTAGTTACATTGATTTTCTTATATAAACATTTGGTTATACAATGTAGTTCTTTACAATTTGAATGTAGTAGCATAGGAAAACCAATCCCATTCTGATACTAAATTTTAAAATTTCTCGGTTTACTTTTAATACACTAATTACATCATCCATTAGATCTTATTACAGAAACATAACCCTATCCATCACAGTTCGTTTAAGCTTAAAAAGGCGATCATACAAATCTACTCCAAATACTCCAACACCACGATAATGGACCCTTTTCATCCAAAAAGCAGTCACTCATCACTCCCTTTAACTACCTACCTCTTTGGTATATATATCCCAGAATCCCTCTCATCAGCTAATCCTTTAATAGAGATGGCCGCTGAATGAATCATGAAGGGCCCCAATCTTGTTCAAAGAGGAATTAAGAGAGAGTTTTCAAGTCATCAATCGAGCTGCTAATGTGCAGTGATATCTGAGACAGCTGGACACGTAAGGGGTCAGTCACGGGAGGAAAGGGTTCTTTTTTTTTCTCTGGGGCCTATTTCTGGAATGTTTGAAAGTTCATGTCGCTAATTGGGGTGTTGAGGGAGTGATTGATAATTTGACTTCTCTTGGATGACGGGATTGACGTTTTTAAGGGGTTAGTTGGAGTAAATGTTGGGTGATTTTTGTAGGGTGGTTAGAGAGGATTTTCGGTGTGTTTTAAAGGTTATTGAGGAAAGGAGAGTGTCAGTTTTTGTGATATATGGTGATTAATGCAATGGATTTGTGTTCAGATGGGATTAATGGAGTTGATGAGAAGGTTTAAGCCAGACCATAAGGGCATAAAAATCATTTAGAAGTTTTAGTGAACACAAACTAATATGGAATCTCTAAATACTTTTCATGAGTTTAGATTAAAATAAAAAGAGCTTTAAAGCATATAGGTAGTGTATGTTAATTTAATCCTTTTTATGCTAGAAATGTGATGAGAAGTAATCAAAATATTCCCATTTATATCATAGGTAATAAATATATATTTCAAGTCAATTTTTTCATCATTGCCAGAATGGTTGAAAACATCAACCAACAACCAAAGTATAAGATTTTGAAGAAAATAAATTTTTGCTACGTTTCTTTATATATTGTTAATGTGACTAGAGTAGTCTCTTAAGAAACTTTCATGAATTATTTAAGTACCAATAACTTCTTTTACAAAAAAATGTTCAGTATTGCTGACTTATGAACAAGTCGAGAATGAATATACTCTCTTTAACATTTATCAATGGAAATAAAAAGAAAAACGCTTCACCAAATCTATGTTGCATCATAAAATACAATTCAGAGATAACCCCAATACTTAACTTCCATAAACCTCCTAAAAGCAATCGACAAAATGTTTTAAATTGCCTTTTTCAATTTCTAAACGACTTAAAGGGATCCTCTGAGCATAATCTTGATCCATTAGAGAGTAGTTTACAAGATATATATTTCTACGTTGTTACGATCATTTTCAACAAATCCTGCTGTTTTCTAGCTGCAAAAAAACTAATCCTCACCTTTATGGTTCAGACTAATAATAATAAGTGCCTTGACAGATTATCAATCCCTTTTATTAATAAAACAAGTCACTTTCAAAAATATTTCAGTTGACTTGGAAAAAAAGTGCAAAATTGTTGGCAATGAAAGGATTATTCAATCCATCTCTAAATCTATTCATCCCTATCAATTCTACCGTGTCAATTATGGTCGAAAAGAGAATATTTTTAAATTACCAATGAAGATACTTCTGTTTGTATTTTATTTCTTGGCTTCGTCTATCAAAATGCAAGTTTGGATAATAAAATAAAAGTAATTAAAGTTAAGAATTAAATTGTCTAAAAAATTATGAAATTTACTACCAATAGTTCAGGTTTTGTTTTAATATTTTTATCATGAATTTTTGCATTTCAATGTATAATTATTTACATCATGGATTACTCCCATTAACTTTTATGTTTTTTGTACCACGTATTCTTCTCACTTTTTTTTTTTTTGAAGTTTTAATATCAAATTTATAATAGTTTTCAAACACATTCAGAACACTATCGGAAGGCGTCAAGGTGTTCAACCTAACAACATGTGTGTATTTTTGCATGGAAGTTTGCATTGTAGTATTCATTCACACATGCATATGGAAATATTAATTAATTATTTATTTTTAAAATAATGATTAAAGTAACCAAAATAACCAGAATCACAATACAAAACGAAAAATAATTAAAAACTAGACTTACAACACTACCACATCATATATACAAAACGAGTCTTCCCTCCTCCAACCTGGCTTCTCCTCCCCCTCACACACCTCACAAAAAGCGCGCCAAAAGCTAATAACAACGTCATCCCACAAAAGGCGAACATCTCGCGCGATAAGGCTCCCCCAAATTGATTTGGAATAGGCCCCTCGCTTGAAAGGGCCCGCATTTGAATTAGGCGTTATTAGCAGATCGTGGGTTGGACCTTAACACCGTGCGCGGCGGTAGATGCTATCTGCAAAAGACTCGATTCTTCAGCGCCGTCAGGGTACGATGATGGAAGTTGTGCGAAAGGCCCCTCCCGAATGGTTCGTTTCTCCCTCGGATTGGTGCTTGAATTCCATTTGAATCGAGTGTGATGTTTGCGTTAATATATTAGAGTGGAATTTTAAAGATGTGTGAGTGTGGTGTTCGTTAGTGTAGTATTGTTTGTTGTGATGGTGTGTTTGATAAGAGCTTCTTCTTTGGTTTGAAATAGCTCAATTTACACAATTTAGGAGGTTTGAAAACGAATGATTTGCTTGTTATGGCAGTTTGATAGGGTATTTGGATTCCAATGTACCAGATTTGAAAAAAAAGTAGTGTGATGATAATAATAAAGAACTGTAGAAATATGAAGTGTAGATAAGTTGGATAATAAAGGATTGTAGAAATAGAAAGTGTAGATAAGTTGATAATAAAGGATTGTGGAAATATAAAGTGTAGATAAGTTGATAATAAAGGATTGTAGAAATAGAAAGTGTAGATAAGTTGGATAATAAAGTAAATACTAGAAGTTTTTTTAAAATTAACCCAAATTAAAATTAAACTGAAGAAAATAGTATTTATCTGGATTTTGTATGATGAATAGCTGCAATGGCGCTTTCTTCTGCTAAAATCAATTAATGTAGTATTTTCGACGGATTCTTGTTTTGGGATTGTTTGATTTTTCGCATTCGTGGTGGTCTATCCTGGGGTCTTTCTTTTTGGACTGGAATTTGAATTGGACTGGAATTTGGATATGGTTTGGAAATTGGCATGATATGAAGAATTTCTTCAAAATAATGGTGTTTTCAAAATTATGATGGCCTCGGGGTTCAGTTGTCGTTTATACGACAGCTTCAGAAAGGCCATCAGGGGTGTGGGACGTTGGACGAACCCCCTGATGAGAGTCCGGCGTTTCAAACCTCATTTTAAATTTATTAGTAAATTGTATAGTATGTCTTGGATAATAAAGGATTGTAGAAATAGAAAGTGTAGATAAGTTGATAATAAAGGATTGTAGAAATAGAAAGTGTAGATAAGTTGATAA
Organism: Tetragnatha montana; assembly: GCA_963680715.1. Classification (NCBI taxonomy): domain Eukaryota; kingdom Metazoa; phylum Arthropoda; class Arachnida; order Araneae; family Tetragnathidae; genus Tetragnatha; species Tetragnatha montana. The sequence goes on along the minus strand of OY796680.1, from coordinate 40,833,871 downwards.
TAAAGGATTGTAGAAATAGAAAGTGTAGATAAGTTGATAATAGAGAGAGTTGATAATAGAGAAATAGAAAGAGAAAAGTTTTCAACACATTCCATTGTTAACTTTTTAAGTAGCACTCTATAGAATTTAAACTTAAAAATCGCAATTTAGTTTAACAATGGTTTTCCAGAACGTAACTGTTCGTAAGTTTCTTTGTTATTCTTAAATGTTAACTTGCTTTCTTATAACCACTTTGCATCTCATTTTAGATAGTAAAGGGGAAAAGAGAAAAACAATTAGAAAAACGGAGGAAGTGTAAAAGAATAGAGTTATAAGGAGTGAATAAAAAAGAGGGATAATAAAAACAAGAGAAAAATGAAAAAAAAATGAGGGAGAAACATTGATAATAGTATTTGTAATACGTTTTAGGTTTGGTTACAAATATAAAAAATCCTTAAAATAATCGCAGAATACTATGACACAAAAATAATTATCTTGTAAATCGAAATTAATTTTCATTTTTGATAGGAGAGGATTACTGAAATGTGTGAAGCGGTCGATTGAAAAAAAACCTAATGAATAAGAACTACCACAAATTCTATTGTGTAATCAATTTCCTTTCCTTTGCTGATGAGAAAAGATCCATACACTCCCAACATAATTAGAATCCATAACAAAATAACAGATTTACCATTCGAGATCCACATAGGCTCTTCTCTTCACACACCATCGCTCCTATATAAATATATAAGCAGCGGAGACACCAAAAGGTAAAATGATGCCTCTCAATAATTCACCAGGTGTCCTTCTCCATAGCCCCAGCAAGTGAAGACATTAATTCAAAACCCGCTCAAAAAAGCCTTTTGCTTTATGACAACGTGCGCACACAAGCGGATCAAGTGTTATTACACAAATGACATTCCGGTATGCAGGGAAAGCCCGCTTTCAAGGCGCTTGAACGCTCCGATGGGCAGTCTCGTCTTTTAATAACGGGGATCTGAAAATCATCACTGGGAAGCCGAGATTAAAGTTGCATGGAATGATACCTCTGCTTATGAATAGTGCAGCGCATTAGTGCTAATACAGAGTTCAGGGGAGTCAAAGAGGCCATTTTTCTGAGCCCTTTTTATGTGAGGGAGTAAATGGGGGTTTTATGCGGTTGAAGTGAATGATGAAGTGGTGGTACTGGTAGATTAATTTTTGTCGCGGCACCTATTAGTGTAAAAACGAGGGCTTAATTTTGGTGCTAACGATGATTTCATGCAGACTTCATTCGTTATAATCCGTTTTACTGAGATTTATTGTTTTGTGTTTTGTTCCAACCCTTTATCATTTAATTTTTTCTTATCAACTGTTATAAAATCCTTGTGTGAGGAACTTCAACTTATAATTTTTGTTTCGAGGATCTTTTTTTCCAAGTACTTCAACAATTCCTTTAATTTTTCCTTATTACATTTACTTGTTCCCTTAATTGAATTATAAATCATAATTAACTTCATTTATACTCTCGTGTATATAATTCAGTATAAAATTGTAAACATGTATTTAAAAAACAATTGTTTGAAGGTTAGATGTGAAATTATAACATGAATTATACATTGAATGCGTACAATAGTATAAAGTAGGTATACAAGTATACGTTAAAAAGAGTTGACAGTAAATTGTACTGATAATGGGCCTTTTCGAATAGTATTCTTTAAAGGACACACTCTAACAAATTCTTTAAAGTAGGTTATTAAGTATATAGTAACTAGGCTCTGTCAAACATAATAAAATAAAATAAAAGTTAAGCCCAATTTTAAAATATTTCTGTACGTTTATAAATATTATGGATTTATTACAAGAGTTTAGTCAAATGTTACGAGGAAATAACGGACTCAGATTTGTACCTTTTGAATAGATATTTTTGGCTCATAATTTAGCAGACTGGGTATTTTAAAGAAAGAAATCATGAAACTTTTAACTGAAAAAAATATGCTAGAAAAGGATTTAGAGCCTGATTTCCTTATTGCTGTTATCATGCTACAATTTAAATTAGTTTGCTTGCACAGGAAAAATCATTGAACTGTAACAGAAAGCTAATTGTCATTCCAGAAATTTGAATTAGATACATAATTCATTAATAGTTTTCATAAACATGATTAAAGATTTAATAAATTGATCGTTTCAAAGCATAAACTTAGAACTCATTAATCAATTACTATTAATTCGTTATCCAGAACATTGTGAAGTCCATTTTAGTTTTATCGGAGACGCGTTATGAGCAATTACTTCTCTTCAACGCTTTGAAAAGCATTTTCAATCTATTGTTTAGGTAAAGAAGGCTATAATTATCACTCCTCGTAACTTTTACGAACTAATTGGTAGTGTTGCACTAGATACATATTATGCTTCACACGTATCCCGCTTATGTGACTTTCCCTAAACTAGCAACGGCCTCAATCAAAACACAGACGCTATCCACACCCTGTTCCATACCCCGAAAGACAAATTCAACGAGGAAACCAGAATTTATCACTTTTTAATGAATCAAACTCAACTGGATCATCGCAAGAGTCACGCGCAAAATATACCAACTCTCAACAAAAGCCTTTGCACATGCGACAAGAATTTTAATCCCGGGGGTGGCAGCGGCACAGACAGAGCAAACGATTTTTCACCGCGCCTGACATGTGGGACGACGGACCTTTGTGTGGTGTTCTTTTGGCCTTCGAATGTTTGATCTGATAGTGAGAGTGCTTGGCTTTTTAATGGAAAGGAAATGTTTGTCCTTTTGTGTTTGAGAAAGATGTGTCTGCGGAATGTTTTTATTGAAGTCAAGCGGTCATCAATTGAGATTAAAGATTCTGAATGTGGTGGAATTGTTGTGTTTAGTCGTAGATGAAACATTTTCAGGGGCGCAGCGACGGGGGGGGACCAAGGGGACCAAACCCCCCCCAGGGACCGAGAGGTCACCTGATGTTATAAGGAATTTCCAGTATTCGTAAAAAAATTCAAAAAATGTTCGAATCTCTTTCCGAAATTTTTTTTTTTTCATTTTTTAACGAATTGATTTTTTTTATTATTTTTTAATTAATTTAAACTTTTTCAAGTTAAAAATATGTTTGTGTCTGATGTTATTCTACTCTCCAGTGCGCATTCTAGGGATGGAGAGATAAACACACCTAGGGGAGGGCGTGACGAAGAGGAGCAATTTCCTGTCCTGAACTGGAGAGCTCTCCACTGGAGTATGACCTCCTGTGGTGTGTGTGCACGAGCACCTGTTTTTGTTATTTGTTTAGTGGAACTAGAGGGTCCGAATCGGAACAACTAGATTTCCTCTAACATTCTTTTATTCTTTTTCTCAAGCGTATTTGGATATTGCAATAAATTTTTCAAGAGTTATTAACCAATTTATGTATCAAGGGCCAGACAGGACCGGATTTACAAGTTATGGGGCCCAGGGCAAAAGACCTATTTGTGACCCTCGACATGTCTTAAAATAAAACTTAATTCATTGGACTCAAAATAACAAAATCAATCATCTTTAATCGCAGTTTTAAAAAATGTGTAAATTAAAATATATTTACTTGAAACTTCAAAAACTTATTAAATTGATTTTAAATTCGTTTACTTATTTTACACACTCACATTTTCAAAGCATTTTAGTGAGGCCCTGGGCCCTAAATGCCCTCCCAGAAATCAGGCTCTGGGCCCACAGCCTTACAAAGAACGTAGAAGAAACGAGAATGAAGTATATAAAAGTGATTAAGCTCTAAATATTAATTATTATTCAGAGATAAAGAAAGAAGTTGAGTAAGAAGAATTAGGATTTGAAATCTTAAAACTTAATGAACAGTAATTTATCTTATCGAAATTGCTTACTGTAAACGTTTTTAATAACAAGAGCAATATGTATATAGCAAGCCTTTCTTGTGACAACGAGTTAAATTCATCAATTGTTTAATGTTTCTTTTTAGAGAAATGATCTTTCAAATTCTTTGTTTAAACCTCCTTTCGTTGTAAGGTTTTAATGCCCATAATCATCTTGTTATACAATATACAAATAATATTTAAAATAATAATATAAAAAAATTATACTAATAGTGTTATAAAAGTAGAACAAATGTACACAGGCCCAAAATAGCCCAAATAACCCAAAATAGCATCCTCATTTTTTTTTCAATTTCATTTTGTCTATTAAAAAGTAAGCATTTTTAATCGAAATTTTGTCTCTGTATATGTAGTTTATGTTATTTCCGTATCTCACTCCTCATAATTGAATTTCACTCCTCCTAAAAAAGTCAAGGAGTACTTTTACTCCTCCAAAAAAAGTCCTAGGAATAACACTGCCAGTTTTCACATCAAAGAAGCCTCTTAAGTAAGAGTTCCAAGATTCACACTTGCTAGTACTTCTCTTTGCGCGACAGCCCCGGGTGGGCCCTGGGCTTCTCCAAAAAATGCTCTTATAGTCATAGATAAACTAAATTGTAACAGTAGAACTGAGTTAGGTTCTAATACATTCTTACTATTTACTTAAATTTTGTACTATAATAATTAGGAGGTACTAATAAATTTACTAATTAATAGAAGTTCAGCAACAAAGAAATTTTTCGCGTTCATCTTAATAAATTCTACATAAAGCTTCCATCGTTTTTGAAAAACTAAGAAACCCAAATTATTTTTGACTGGTCCCCCCCCAGAAGGAATTTCTGGCTGCGCCACTGAACATTTTGTGTTGAGGGTTTCAAAATAGAGAGTTAGAATTGAATTTATTATGAAAGTTGGAATTTTAAAGCGTACAACGTAAATAAAAAGATACAAAACTACATAAAACTCTGAACTTGCGAACTTTTCCATTTTTGAGGCCTAGAAAAGGGCTATTTTCACATGCTAATATCTCCGCGAATATTCACAATATTTTCATGAAATTTTTTTCAGTGAGTTACTTATAAAAGTGGCAACAATATTGTCACTGAGGAATTCGCTCTATCTCCTTTATTTTCTTAATTAATTTTTTTAACTTTTTATTTCACCGCTAGGGGCGCTGTAAGACTTCTCAATGGGTTCTTCAGGGTCAATTACTTAGGGGTAGACCTTACTTCCAGGAAAAATAAATAAATGCCAAGAACAAACCCTAAAAATAGTATTTCTAAGAACAGAAAATGTGATTTCTTAGCTACTTTTCCCATAATTTTTTTCAGCCTATAACATCCTTCAAAAAAAATAATTTCCTTTGCTTTTTGTGTTGGCATAGTAAAAAATGACAATCCATGCAGCTATTTTGTCTTGTTAATTTCGCATTAAAAAAACTCACATAAACATCATTTTAAACAAGTTAAATTTAGTTAAATTAAGTTGCGTTCAATGAACATAATATTATTGTGCTTCATTCTATGATTCTATAATTTATTCTTGAATTAAATAGAACCAGGATATTGAAGAACAATTTTATTCCATGATAAATTATCTACCAAGGATCTAGATTTTCGGAAATCTTTCTAGAAATGGTCGTCATCTCACCACACCCTCAAACTTGTTTGTTGCTGAAAAATTATCTTTGGTAATTTGAAAAAATACTAAATATTTATATAAACTGATTACATTTAAAAGTAATGATACCTAGAAATGTTAGTAAAGCGTGTTAAGTAAAATGAATGTTTTAAAGATAGAGTGTGAAATATATACAGGTATGTAGTTCTTTACAATTTCAAAAATATTTTTAGATTTTGAAAACATTTGGTTTTTTTTAACAACTAATTTTAAACATTTAATTTTCAAGATTAATTTGAGTACTTATTAGCTTTGCTTATCTATTTATTAATCTTCACAAATATGGATAAAGTTATAAAATATTTCAATTACATTTATTCAAAATTAATATTTTTTTAAATGTGACATAAATACTTATCTAATAAAGCTGGGAGACTAGTACACTTAAAGTTAATAATTACTTTGCAAAATGTAATGGTTTTTATTTATGAACATGATCAAGTGATAAAAGATAGTTGAAGTAATTAATGACGACAATTATACCACAATGCCTTCAAAGCATTGAGAGTTTTTGTATCTTAATAATAAAACACCAAGTAGAACCATGAATTTGGTTCTTCTACTGTAAGTAGCTCCTCAATCAAGCAGAATATATTTTTCATAAACCTGCGAAACATCAAAGAATTCCACGCAAAAACCTACTATGAATAATAAACATCAATTTATCTACCTACCCCCAATTCCATCCCAAAGATTGATGATAAATACACGAACAGGTTAAATACGAGTTTTTTTGCTTCTTTTTTGTGCCGATCGACGATACCTTTTCCTGAAAGGAGCAAACAATAGAGACATTTGCAGGACTTTTCACACTGACAGGCCCACGTTCGGTAAACACCACATCCCCGGAATCCAAATCAGATTTCTGGATTCGCGATGAGCATCGAATATGACACTTACACTTGACAAGAGTACAATTCGATAAATGCCTGTCTTTTTTTCCCCTTCAAATGGATCGTATTGTGGAAAAGGTGAACCGTAGTGTTACGAAATCCCGTTTGATACGAGATTCTCATGTTAAGATCTCATTGTCAATATGTACGATGAATCTTGTCAAACTGGTGCTGTTTTTAGTGTATTATTTTGTTGAATGACTCGGAATTCTCTGAGGTGGTCTGAGGTTTCTTTTGTACTGTTCAGCTCTTGTGGACATGAATTTTATTTAGTCTTCTTTGTTCAGCTAATTTGAATGTTGAGGTTTTCAAACCATCTTTTTAGTCTTGATTTTTGACAATGGCTTTCAATAGATACATTTCTCAATCATTCACGGGTTATTTTTTTTCGTAACATGTTATTTTTCATGTTTTTTTATTTTATGTGACTGATGTAGCTATAGAAATTATACAAATCTTTTTATAAAAATTTATAATATTGTCGAAGAGAATATCTCTGTGTGAATGTAATAAAACATGTAATTAACATACGTGAAACGACACCTTTATAAAATGAAATCTTTTTCAGATATAGTAATTTTGATAACACTTAATACATATTTGAAAACCATGACTTTACAATTTTCGTGCATTTAGAAAAAACCCCTGAAGCCTAAGATAAAGTACGGATAAAATAAAATAATTATTAATTTCAGTTTTACTTATAAAAGTATTAATAATTTATTAAAATCCTTATGATGCTTAAAATATAAAACTATAATTTATATATTATTATTAAAAAGGGGGTTCTCTCTCATTCGTACAATTAATACATGCACTTCGAACAATTTAAAACTAAAACTTCTTTAATGCATTTGAAGTATAAGCTTGTAATTTTAATTTTACTTTTAAAAAGTGATATTGAAAATTGATTGATAATAATAAGCGATTTGATGCTAGAAAGTTTAAAATAGTGTAACTCGAGTGTTTGCTTTAAAATCACAACTGTGTAGTTCTTAGTGAAGTATTTAAAACGATTACCTAATTTGTATTTTGTAACTTTAACATTCTTAAAGAAATATATGAGAGTGGAGCATATAACACTAATAACTTAATGATTCATTTTGTATGATTATGTAATTATTAAACTTGACCTTCAAACGAGAAAAAAGAAGGTTTTAGGAGATTTCACCAGATTTTGATAACATTAAGCGATATATCGATTACATAAAACGATATATTTTGCGTTAATTTAAATATAAGTGATCGGGACCGGCCAATTTTGATACACTTATCTGATTGATTACATTAACCGTGATCACACTATAGTCTGTGTAAATAAAATCGGCGGTTTCACGTCATGCTTTACCATGGCAACGCAGAAGAAATACATTGAGAAAAAACTCAAGGTCAACCGCCGAATCTATTTACACAGACTTATAAGCGGAGTGGACTGTATTAATATTTCTAATAGAAACTAATTCTTTAAAATTTATAAACTTAATTCTTGTCTTTTTAGTTTTTACTAAATTAACACTATTTTTCATCGCAGCCTTTCTTTTGTTTCAACATACCTACCATATTCAATTATAAAAATACCTCATAAAACACATTTTTCTCGACTTCCTTCCACATCATTTCGAAACCCACGCATGCTGCATTCCATCCCTGTCAGCTTCGAATTAAGACATTAACAACCTCCCCAAACATTTCCTACGTGTGAACCCCACTCTCCAAAAAAAAAAAAAAATGTAACAAAATATTTCACGTTTCACTATAAAATATAAAAGCATGTTCCATATATTTTGCGCAGCGTTTTCGACCTCGGCTGCACCTCCATCCAGACCCATCCCGCCGGAGCATTCCTCTGGACCGGTGCCGCCAGAAAAAATTCGGCGGATTAATTATCTCAGGGTGTCAAGAGCGAGCAAGAAAAATCGTGTAATTAACGAATACATATATATTACCTTGCTTCAAGTTCATGACTTCCGTCTATTCATCATTGCCTATGTAAATTTGAAACTGTGAGGATTTAAATGGAGTCTTGTATGGTGAGTAAATAAAAGTTAAATGAGAATTTTTTTATTGGACTTATAATTACTTAAATTATTATATTATCCTCTATTTATATAGTATTTATATATTTTACTCTCAATATATGCTTTTTTATCTTGAGATACATGAAATGTGGTTATTTCAACCATAAGCACTATAATTTCTCTTTTTAAGTTTTTTTACAACATTTTAAAATAAAAAATTTGATTGTCCCTCTATCCTACAAGAATTTAAACACCATGTCTCTAATCATATCACTATACAACATTAACCCACTTACTCCAATCGATACATGCAGAAACAAACGTTTGTACAATTCATCAAAGCAGTTAAAAATCTTCCTAACAATTACGATATCTTTTTTGACTCTTTTAAAAAATTTAGAAAGTGCTTTGATACTTTTTTATGATCTGTATTTGTTTTTTTTTACGTGCGTATTGTGCGTATTTTTGTATTATCTTTACCTTTTGGTGTTTTTTAAGTGTTTCGTCTTGTCATGTAAATGTATTTTTTATATCTGTATGACAATATGTAAATAAATAAATAAAGCATATACGGCCGCATGTTCACTACTAACTTAACAACTTAACCTAAAGTTAATCTGGAATCAAAACTTCAATAATCGGTGGTTGTGAAAGGGAAACATAATTATATAGAAATTAATAAACTTATAATTTTTTTTATTGTACTTAAACTGTGAGTATTTTGAGTGTGTTTGAAATATGAATAGACACATGAATTGAGTGATGTGATTTGAAGCTTTTTTAAAATGATTTTGTAAAACATTTAATCAAATTAAAACAATCTCAATAAGTGAAGTATACAGTGAAATGTTTTTCTCTTTTAAGATGGCTGCCTAGAAAAGTCTTTCCCTTTCAAAATTTTAGAGTATAAAATTAGCCTCTTCACTTCAAGTTGGCTTCACCTTGAAGCTCGTTAAGAAGTATCAAATCGACAGCCACGTTGCAAAAGCCTGTAAGTGCAAAACCTCAAAGTTTTCAGGAGACGAAAAAAACCAAACTATCGCAAGTTTGGTTTTTGGCAAGCATGGCGATGGTTTGATGATAAGCATTTTAAAATAACGCTATATACTCACGTTTTTCTGAGGACGACACGGCTTCCCCTCAGCTCACTGCAACTTACAGAGTTTTGCTTGGTGATTGGGAGGTTCCCAACTTACAGGTTATTACAAATAGTCATGGAGAAGTTTTGAAGCGTCTTTGGCCAATTTTGTGGTGGCACTGAGATGTGCGCAAGGCCATCTTTAACAAGTACAACCCAAAACCTTATTTTTGCCAAAAAAATGTTCTTACAGGCTTTTGCAACGTGGCTGTCGAAATATAGAAAATATGTATTGAATGTAAAAAAAAAAGATTATGCGTTAATCAAGACATCAATTTTGAGTTTTAAAATATAAAAGGAGGTTATCGAATATGCATTTCAATTTTAGTAATTTCCTTAAAATGTTTAATGCTTAACTTTAATTATTCTTTCAGAACGTAAGGAAAGTCAGTCACATCTCGATGTCTTCTGCTTGTAACCCTCAGTTGATGCAAAAAGCAACTGATAAAAAAAGCAAAAAAAATTTCCTAACAATGACCAAATCCCCCATTGTTCTTCTTGGCCCATTCCTCAAACTTCACTTTCATCTTAATGGACAGAAATCGTTACCTAAATCCCAAAACAATCACCAAATCCAGCCATCGCAGGCCATTAATAAGATTTACACTAAACACGTCGATTTACATGCAGTCCAGCATGTGGAAACGAACGCAAAATGCACCTACGAATAGCACGCACAGGATGTCGGCCACAAGATCCCCCCGGAACATTGTAACTGAAAAAAGCGTATTCTCGGAGCATTGTTTGCACTCGCTAAACCAACAGGCGATGACAAAATGAAGACAGATGAGTCTCCTTGGAAATCATCCCATAAATTTGTTTTCCAAGGTGCGCACTAATGTGTAACCACCGGTGTCAGCCTTGTATCCGGTCCGGAATGGACGCACATAATTCAATAATTTCCTGCTTTTTGAACTGATAAAAATCGTAAGGTACGGTGGAAGAAAAGCCTACCTGACTGAAATACTTGTGTACAGTAGAGAAAGCAGCTTGTTGATTTGTGGCATGTCTTGTTAGCGTTAGATACCATCGGAGGGATTGAAAAGCTCAACAAGAAAAAGCAATTTAACTTGTCAGCGTTTTTCACGCAATACCTCATTTTTTTATTTTTGGAGATTTTATTGGGTATGATGGATCACATGACCCTGAGGGACGGAGGATTGAATTACTCTTGACATTGTAACGCTTTCCTGGTTTCTCAAGATTGTTTTCTGATTGCTATCGTCAAAGGGTTGGAGACGTTGTGTTTGTATTGCAACGAAGATCCAATGTACACCAATAATGGATGTCCTACTTAAATTTAATTCACAACCCATTTTTTTTCTACGTAATCTGTACATGATTTAAAACAAAATGTAGAAATTTCCGTTTTAGTATGTATATTAAAGAGTTTTATTGAGATTTTATAAACTGCTTGATGCTTATAGATTTTGAATCCCTTAATGATTTTCTAAATGTTACAATACTTTAATGTAACTACACAGGGTGTTTCAAAAGTCCGTTTCAGGGCTTTCATTTGGAACCATTCTCTTAGGGCCAGGGTTTACCCATGCTGAACATATTGAGACAGCTTACAGTGCCCCTAGCAGCAAATTAAGAAAGTTAAAAATAATTATAAAACTAAGGAGAGAGTACAAAAATTTCAATTAAAATTTACTTTCAATGTTTCGAAGAACGCTCAGAAAAAAGTTTCATGAAAATATCTTTAGTATTTTAGGAGATATTAGCATGGGAAATAGCACTCTTTCAGGCCTCAAAAAGAAAAAGCTTGGGAATTTGCAAATTCCTTTGATTTTTTAGTTAAATTTGTCGATATGTAACTAAAAAATACAAAACTTCATAACACTGAAAAAATTGCAATTCGTAAACTTTTTTGTGGCTATTTTCACAAGATAATTATCTTCTCGAATACTTAAGATATTTTCATAAAATTTCTTTCTACAGGTTTGTCATGATATTGCAAACAATTTTTTTGAAGTTTTTGTTCCATCTCCATTAGTTTTTTTTAATATAATTTTGAAACGGACTTTTGAAACACCCTGTATACTTTCTTATGTTACTTTATACTTCAAAATGAACTTTTAGAGTCGTGCATAATTTCCTAAAATTATGTATTTTGTGTGAAATATGAGATCACCTAAAATAAACTAACGAAATCAATCCATTATTGACTCTTTTTTATAATAATTCCCCATAAACTTTTCTGTACAGTTTAAATATATAAAAAAAAGAAAATTTACAAATGGGTTTCCAATTTAAAAAGAATACAACTATGTAGTATTTTAAAATTTATAACTCATTCTATTGATTGCTTTAACAAGTTTTTCAGTGAAAGGTCTTCAGTGTAAAAAGTGTAATTCCCCTTGATGATTATTAATTTATTATTATTGAATAGTTTCCTTGTTTTTTCAAAGATAATTATGTTTAGGTAATTTCTCTCAGATGCATTTTACACTACACTTACACTTTAAATTTTTTGGTGTATCTCTGGAGGAGGTTCTACAAACTTTTTAACTCCTGTTCTCCAGAAATGTAAATATGTAATATTAATACTGTGGGTAAGATATCCTATCTACCGTTTTCTAGAGATAATTTTTATCCTTAAATAAGTGGAGAACAATTCTTTTTCTAGTCCTCGCGTAATGGTCCCCTGTGGTAGTAGTACTGTTACCTCTTGAATACCTTGCCCCCAGCGTGAAGTGCCACTCTTTTTATATGTTTATCTCTGGGAGAAACTTATCTTTTTTTTTTAAATTTAACTCCTTACATGCTCACCTCAATCGGAGCAAATGCCCATCTATCGTCAGCCTACTCAAAATGTATTCATATATAATCCATTTTATTGTTAACAATAAAACTGGCAGTATTTCTTTTATTAGATATGTGTTAAAACCAGGTTTGGTAGAAACTCTCCTTGACAAATTGACTATCAATAGTTTTCTAAATGCCTTGATATATACATCGGAGAAGATTTTGGTCATAATTATTCATCCCACTCACTTAACTAACATAAAACCACAGTTATTGGCTAATTATCAAAATGTCAATTCATGCATGGACCAATTTCCCTTAAAAACTTCCAGACGACCAAACCAGAGATTGAGAACTCTAGAACGTGCCGAGGTTCGGGAATACCTGGACAGGTGTTTCCCATGCTATCTCAAACAGGGGGCAGTAATTTAACTCGCGACATATCAGCAGGACTCATCTCCTGTCGCAGGCCATAAATTTGTCCAATCAGAGGAGTCACCCATTACCCGCTTCCGTTGGGGTTTTAAGGGTTTCGTCGAAAACGAAGCCCGGCTTATGAATAATCATGGATTGGGCTGCCCCAAGGCCAGTGGTATTAATCATGTTAAGGCTGGATGTCGGTGTCTTGTGTGCTTGTGAAGATTTGCAGTCTATAAACAAATTAGTGTGATGACTGTTATTATAAAATGTTTTTTATTTGAGTTATTAAGATGGTGTCGGGTTGAAAGGATTGGGGAAGCCTGCCGTGTTGTGGTATTTTAATGAAAGTTGTGGTTGAAGAAGGAATTTAGATTGGAGTTAATTTGATACCTGTTATACAGGGTGTTTCATAAGTCCGTTTCAAGGCATTTATTTGGAACCAACGTCTCTTAGGGTAAATAAGGTGTACCCATAGGTAAGTGACCATGGGAAATCCCTTGAAATGACTTACATTGCGAATTAAGAAAGTTAAAAAATTAGTAAAACACTAAAAGAGGGATAAAAAACTTCAAAGAGAAAATTGTTGGCATATTATAAAAATGCACAGAAAAAATTTCATGAAAACATCTTCAACATTCGATGAGGTATAAGCATGAGAATATAGGACTTTTTCGGAAAAGAAAAGATTTGCAAGTTTTTTAGTGTTATCATGTATTTTTGGTGTTTTTTAGGTAAAAAAAGACAAATTTTAACAAAAAAAAAAAAACGAAACTTGCAAATTTACTCAAGATAGATAAGTTTTAACAAATTATATTATTTTCTCAATATTTTTTAAAAGTCAACGAAAATCTTTTCCAGCGTAACCTATTATTGCATTTTACTTCTATTCTTCTCCAAGTATTCTCCTCATGTATTTACCAATGCTTAAAAACGAAATTTAATAAATATATTATCATCAATAAATTTATAATAAATTTCTCATCTTTCATTTTATGGGTTGATAAAATACTTTCATATTACTTGCATATTTTTATTAAATTACAAACTCTAACTTATAAGAAAAAGAGATAAACAAAAACAAATATACTAACAACTTATTTAAAAATATTTTAATTGAATAATACTTCAATGCGCTATTTTTCTTAAATCTAAAATGAGAAGAAAGCATTCACAAATTTCTAAACGCAACGTAATATCTCCCAAATTTATCAGTGCCATGTCAGGCATAAATTCCTCCCAAAACAAGATGTCTAACGACACAATCACACGCATCCATCTCAAAACTACACCAACCATCCCATAAATTGAACCGATTAAGCAGACAATTACATACATCCGCACAAATCGAATCCATTGTGAACGTCCATTGAAATTCAGAATGCTCACCAACAATAACCCAACCCCGTCATTTCATTTCCTAACAAACAGCACAACAACCCGAAATTACCCCCCGAAAAAACCTCCACCACCACTTAATAAATAATTGAAAAGCGTGAACGCGCCTCAAATCTCAATTACAACAACAACTCAACTCGTGTCCGATTAAAATTCGCGCCAGCATCGATGCACACCTTGATTAACGATAGGCGATATCGATGCATCATCATAAGCCAGATCGCAAATAACATCTGGCTTCGGAAAGGAGGGAGGGAGAAGGGAAACCGAAGATTCGTGATGGCCGCTTAGGTGAGAACACGTCAGAAATGCAAATATCTCGGCACCTTTTGATGTATCTGTTTGTTTTCTGGTTTCCTTTATGTTTCTAAGTAGTCATTACGATCGGTAATTAGAACTAATGTGTTGGAGATAAGTTTTTCGGGGAGATTTATAGCAGAGAAACCGAGGCATGGCTTTTCCCCCATTGACATTAGTTTTCTTTTTCCCTGCTGAGTTGAGGAAATTATTTAGCTTTTTTATTGTTATTTTCATTTCAAAACTCTGAAATGTATTAAATCACCCTTAAGGGGACTTAGTACCAAAAATGGGGCAATTGGGTTTTTGATTAGTAGTGGTATTGTGGAAAATATGAATTTCAATTTGTGAAAGTTAAAACATTTTGTTTAATATGTATTAAAAAATATATGCATTAACGTTCGTAAGGAAACAACAGTTAAAAATACTTCATTTTTTTCTGATTTAAATTGTCAAAAATGAAATAAAATTTAGAACGTAGAATCCGGAACTAAATGAAAATATTTTCATCGAAGAAAAAGAAAATAATTCTGTCTCCTTAGGATATAAAGAATGGTAATCATAATTATCTCGAATGCAACTTAATCAAATTTAATAAAAGCTTCAAAATGAAAAACACTTCAAGGATAAATGAAAAAAAATCATTAATGAAAGCTTTAAAATTTGAGGTGGAGGTTCAATCTTGTTCTTCATAACAAGATTTTGAAACCTACGTTATAGGGATTCAGCCTCAAAAATTGCATAACATATTAGTATCATATAAGAAATATGTCATCTTGTGGATTTGGTTTGGATAGATGGACTAATAACTATAGACGGACTATAAACACTTTGAGTTAGCAATGTTTTTTTTTTTAAAAATTATATTTTACACATATTTTTATGTACACTATTTTGCATCCTAAAATATTTTCTTGTTTAAGGTTCCAGCTAATTGGCTCGTTTCAACTAAATTTTCCATTAAAACAAACGAGTAAAGACAAGACAAATGATAAACTTTTCTCGCAAAACTCTGATTTGTAACTTGTTTTGTAAAACTTTTCCATTTTGTTTTTTCCACTTCCCTGGACAAAAAAAGTGTTTTTTTTTTCTAAAAGGCACCTTATAAAGGCATTAAAGGAGATTAATAAATTTTAAAATAAAGTTTTAGTTTATTTTCTTCATTTTAATCTTTACTTGTGGGGAACAGGAACCTTGATATTTGCAGAGCTCACCTTTCTGCGATTATCAAACTCAACTATCATCCCTCAACTAAAGGTGCTAAATTCAACACTCGTCCAATGAATATCAGTCATTCGTATGTGAGCTAACACCAGGTGTAATGGATTACCATTAGAAACAAATTATACGAAAGCTTGTCTCATCCATTTCCTTTAAACAAAGAAACTCACACATTGTACGAAAATTACCCGACTCTCACTATTTTAAACCAGCTGCTGCAACTCATCGGCACAAAAAAAAGCCAGCCTCACTTCTGCACACGGAAAACAATCACACGGAGCTGCGAATGATATTAGCGCATCTTGCATGTCTCCAGCGACGAGAGCAAAACAAAGAACCCTCGGTGCAAAAAATATCATCACCTTTTGCTACCTTTCAGGGGACGTCTGTCAAATACGTATGGGGGTTCTTCCTGAAGCTAATTTCTTTTCTACAATGATTTCCATTATACTCGTGCGTTAACAGAAAGCCTGTTGGGTTGATAGGAGAGGAGTTTCGGTTCGCAGATCGTGATAAAAAGACTACCTCAGAACAACAGTTAGACATCTTCCATGACATGTCCATAGAAGATGTCCCACTGTTGCTCTGAGGTAGCGATATATATGTTACGGGCAATGTGATAAATCCGGGCATTATTAATAATGTCCGGGCAATGTGATAAATTCAGTGGAATTTATCAATGAAATTTATCACTTTGCCCGCCTCCACTTCGGGCATTATTAATAATGCCCGATTAATCACTTTGCCCGTAACATATATACATGGGTTCAGCAAAATAATATTATTTTTAAATTGACGTTCTTTATTTCACTTAAAATTCAGATAATACGCTGGGAACTATGTTTGTTAGTGACGTCAAAGGGTCATGAAACGTTTCTGTCGAGTATATCTGTTTTTATTTTTTGTTTCCACATATTAAATATTAATTTAGTAAAGTTAAATATAAAAGGATGACAAAAGGGCCAGTTTGACCTGATTTAGGACAAAATATACAGTCTTGAACTCCCTTTAGGACCCAGAGGAAAAAATTTTACTATATTGTTATCATCCTTAATCTCATGATTTAAACACTTTAATTTTGGTCAATAACTTACAAATCATTTGAATAAAGAACATTTAAAAAATTAGTTTAAATCAATGAAAAACAATTTCAGCTTATACTGATTTTCTATGTTCGTTTGAATTAGGAATGCTTATAAGTATTCCTTGTCAGCATAAAAGTTTGGTGCATAACTTTTACACTTTTAAAACTTGTTAAAAAGTATGATTACAATTTTTTTTCCAAAATTTCAATTGGAAAAACGTTTTAAAAAAATCTGCAGAAGAAATGAATTTGAAATTTGTTATTTTAATGAGGGTAAATGCAAAAATGTTCCAAATCATTTAAGATAACTTTGTTTTCAAACCATAAAGGTTGCACCACCAACCCCAATAACCTCTAATGAACTAAACTAACTAAATGAACTAACTTAACCTTATGCACTAACGTAACTTAGAATAAACTAACTAATCATAAACTAAATGATATTCCTCTTCCCACCCAATGGTGCTTAATAAACGACCCCTCACCACCACTCAAGAGAAAACACCAAAAAACAAAACGGAAGAAAATGAACTTGTTTGTAAGGGGGGGTTCCCTACAACCGAAAAGGGGGAAGGCAGGGGGTAACGGAGTGGTAATTATTTTTCGTTTCCTGTCTCCCGACACCATTTGGGGCTAATATTTGCAGCCGAGGTGAGGAAAATAACACCTCTCGCCCAAGCTCAAACAAAAGCCGAAATTTTCATTTCATTTCATTGCTTCTTATTTGTTCGAAAAGCCCCTCCTCCAGGCCTGCTTTCCCAAGGCTTGACCCCACTCCATCGATAGTTTAACACCTGGTCCTAGTGAGGAGTAATAGCTGAAGGGGAGTATAGATGAGTTTTTTGGGGGGACCGTAGGAAATGGCTTCGAGAGATGCTGCCGTGATTAGCCGGTGTTTGCACGAGTCGAAGGGTGGCCTGTGGATTAATATGCTTGGGAATGGGCCCCGGACCCATTGTTCTGGCCTAATAAGGCGACAGAGGTTAGCTAAATAGGGAGGCCTCCTTGGTTAGGCTTCGTTTACAGTATGCTTTATTGGTTGTAAGAGGCAGTTGCTGTGTATAATCGCAAGGTTTGTGTGAAAAGAATGGGATAGTATAGTAGGTGGTTGATTCTGTGGTATGTAGCTAAAGGAGGTGTTATCTTAAGGATCTCTTTAGGCACTAGAGATGAATGTGAGATTGTCTTGTTTGTCAAGAGTTCTTAAGGATAACTCTGAATTGGGTGTAGATTTATGATATCAGATCGTCTTTTCTCGAAATTAGGCTTGCTTAAGGGATCTCAATAAAAGAGTAGATCAATCAATGGCCATAATACCTTCTGCCCAACTATTTTAGACAAGGAGTTTTATTGTTTTATCATGCAGGGGGGGGGACTTCCATCTGCCTATCTTCGAATAGCGACTATGATTCTTGAAAAAAGGTTTGATGAAAATCTGATTTTTTAAATTTTAATATTTACTAAAAAAATACAGGAGACCATTTGGAAATAAGTTCCAGAAGTTGTTAGGATATGTTCGTACTATAAAGAAAGAATTAAGTTGATGTGTAATAAAGAAATTAAAAGAGTTATTTAAATAAGATTACCTTACATCAATTTTCCCGATAGAGCATTTTCAATCACATGATCGGACCTAACAACGGCCTTAGCAATGTTGTTTTTGTCTTCCAGAGACATCATGTGCGAATGCTTCTATTGGTTGCTTCTATTCCCGCCCCTAACAACAGCCTTAGCAACGTTGATTTTGTCCTCCAAGTGACGTCATGTGCGAATGCTCTATTGTCTTGAGAGACAACCAAGTCTGAAGGGCTACTTCTGTTAAACATTTCTTAACATTGACTGCGTACAGATCAAGACTAAGACTTGAAAAGATTTTAACAAAATAAAAAAAAAAAACTTTAATTTTCATAGAAGGAATAAACATCTTTTTGTAAAGATAAATTCTTTTCTTTGTGAGTTCATTTATAATAAATGAGGAAGTAAATTCAACCTATAATTGCTTATAAAATGTTTATAAATAATGTAACAGCCACTTCAAAATTGAAGCACGTCAATCTTATTTCTGTACCGACACACCCATTGAATTGTAAATGTTACAATATGAATCTTACAGAGTAACTGAAGAACTAATTCAAGACACACATCATGTATAGAAACATTCACAAATAAATGCATTAAAAACACTTATTTCATATTGTGCAAGCACAGTTAATCGAATTAAGGTTCAAACTGAGAACTAAGGGTGGAATATAACATCAGAAAACTTACGAAATGTATTTTGTATGCAATAACAATTGCGCTTCCTACCCTTATAATTCGTTTCTTCAAACGAGAGTTTAACATCCATGAAGAATAGTTTTGGGTTTATATTGTAAGCCATATCTTGATGTCTTTATAACGTTTTACTTACACTCAAAATAAAAGACTCAAACAGGAGATGCAAATTTTTCGAGTGGCAGTAAAGTATATTAGCACAAACATTTGATATGATTGCGAAACAAACTTTATAATAAATTTCTAACTGGAAATAAAACTTTGAGAAAGACGTGATTCACACAAACTACTACTTTGTTACTTATTTTACTAAAGATATTTTATCCTCAAACATTTGGTTTGGCGTTTCCATATATTTAATGCCTGATAAATACTTTCAAATAAATTCTATCGAAACTGCCAAAGTAATTTCATTTGAGAACTTCATCTCTTTAAAAGCCTTATCAACCCCTCACATCATAAATTCAGATCCTTCAACATGCTGTAGAAATAACTCTCTTCAACAAGGGCGTGTTTCAAAAACTTTTCAAATCCATACAAAAGCCCCCTTCAAATGGACTCACCCACTCCTTAGCAAAACAAATCAGAAATCTTCCCTCACCCCTTTCCACCTGACATACCTCTCACACCAAACCCCCTAGAGGCCCCTCAATTGCATTCATTCACACTAAAAGAACAATCTCGCCTTTCACCACCCTGACAGTCACTCCAGAGAGGAACAAAGGCCGCAAAAAAAAATCAATTTTCAACTCCCAGACGTCACAGTCATGTCCTTCCCTCTGTCAATGCCAAGTGAGAGCCCTGTTATTACGTCAGACGGATGAGATCCGAACTTATCTTCTGATTTAATTAGCCGGGCTCTTTTCTGAGGAGCGACTGCCCCTACGTGCGCCATTTGGGACATCCTGTGCTGGGATTTTTCACGCATCGATTTTTATGGCTGGACTTTCCAACGGTGGTGGATTTTTTCGGTGGAGAGCAGATAAAAAGAGTGGATTTCAACCCGTTGAGTACGCTGGTTTTTTTGGAGGAGAGGTATTGTTGTAAGTCATCCGAGACGGCGGATTAAGAAGGTTCTGTAACAGGTGTCTACTACTTTCGTTGTTGTCTCGTGCTAACTTCATATCATAAGTGTGCAAACTTAAATATTATGTGTGTTTAGCTTATAATAAAGTTAGAATACCTCAAGGTAATATTTGGGTTTCTTCTCCCCTGGGATTTCTCTCTTATTTTCCCCATCATTGTCTCTTCTAGCAGCTTCCATTCTTTCTATCATTCTCTTTACTTTTCCTCTCTCTTTCTCTCTTACTTTTCATTTTTTCATTAAAAAATAAAATAATAATAATAATAATAACAATAACAATAATATTAATAACAACAACAATAACAGTAACAGTAATAGTAACAATAACAGTAGTAATAATAAATCTTCCTGCATAAAATGAAGTCCAAGAGACCAACAGCCAATTGGCATTTTAATAAATTTTACATGTTTTTTTATTTAGTTACCTATAAGAGATTCTTTAAAAAGTTACCCTTATTCAGTCAGGAACTTTACTTTTCACCGAAATCTCTGGCCTTTATTTCGGGAGGATATTCTCATATGGGAAGGGGATTATAAATGTATGTTATTTAAAATCTAAATTCGTAGTTAAATAAATAAAATCGTAATTATAACTGGATGAAGAACAACATGAAAAATTAATCATGTTAAAAGTCATGTGCTTCCTGTTTTTATACTAATTGATTATTTGTAGATTCACTTCATTACAAAATCTTTAACCTAAAATAAGAAAAAAAATTGCTTATTGAATCAAAAATATAAAACAATTATCTATATTTTTGCTTGAAAAATATTAAACTTCCACACAGTATTCAGATGATACCCTTACTAAAACTTTGGGAGTGAATAGGGTCTAATCAGTACAATCTATTTTCCTGTAATTTCATAGACTTTAATAGACACATAAAGTTTCATAATACACAGACTCACACTACCTTTTTCAATAATAATTGTAATGTTTAATTTTTATTGAGAATAAATAATTTAAAATTTAAGTTTTAAGTTTTACATTTAAGTTCGTTTTTAACACGTTGACTGAAACAATATAAAAAAATGTTTTGTCCGTGTAGCCGTATTTTTTATTTGCTTTTAAAATGATTTTAACTTATTACTTAAAAAATTCTATGACTTCTGGGCGTGAGTTGTTTGTAAAGCAGTCACTGTGAGTTCTGAAAATGTTTCAGTATTATTCGTTTTTCTTTCTCTTGTTTTGTTAGTTTTCTTATCTTTGTAAAACTATACATGTTTGGAAATATGTGTTGTTTTTTTTTGTTGTAGAGTATTACTTTTTCTCTTGTTTTCGTTAGTTTTATATCTATATATCATTAAAAATGTGTAATATGTAGGATGTTTGAGTTATGCTTTATAGTAAGTTTATAAATATTTGTTTAGAAAAAGTTTAGAAAGCTTTTTTTTAAACCACCGTAGTGACAAACAAAATTAAGGGTTTCTTAATTTTTTAAAATTGATTCCTACTCAAAAGAATCTGAATTTTCTAGTATGCAGTTTTCAATTTTCTTATTTATTTAAAACTTTTAATAATTTATTTGCACTTGTTTTAAAAAGAGCAAATTCCTAAAATGAGATATTCTGACAGTTCCTAATAGGCGATAGCTCATATTGAGACCTTTTTTTTTAAATTATGCCTAGAACTAGATTTTTTTTGCATAACTACCTACCAATACCAATTCATAATTTATTTTCTGTGATATTTCAAGCAATTATTTTTGTAATATAAAGCAGAACTTGCCCCGTGAAAGGATTGTTTCGAAGCGCTTCGAGCATTGGAAAAACATGGTGTATCCATAATGCTACTACTTAATTGTCTACTTAAAGTTATATAATTAAATTAAAACTTGAACGTGATAATTTGATGAATAGTATGTGTGGTCTGGTCATAGCATATGAAAAGATAACTTTTTAACTTGGTATCCGATAAAAAAAATTCACACCCATCTAGTTAAGGAAAGTAAGACAGTTAGAGAAAAGAAACTTTTGTTGTTGTTTTTTGTTGATTTATCTTTTAGTCGGGATTTATTTTTCTACTTAGTCTTTGCGTTTTATCAATTTAAACTCACATAGATGCAAGAAATTTTAATACTTCTCCATGCTATAAGTTTACAAATTTTTTCAGGATCAATTTCAAAATGCAGTTTTCTTTTTACCTAACAAAAATATTTCTATATCTTAAACGCGTGTTCTGTAACAAGATGAGCCTAATTTTGTTATTATTTAATTATAAAATAGATCATTATAAACTACCAATGAGAAATTTAAAACACATGAAGTTCCAGAATGATCACTTCATCAATTTAGGTAACACAGGTCTGCAAAAAAATAAAAAAACTTTCTAAGAACTTTTTGGGATATTTCAACTGATTTTATATAATATTTATAATAATAACAACAACAACAACCACAACAATAATAATAATAATATTTATTTACATTAAATATTTAATACAAAAATTAAGACAAAATTATATTTGTCACCAAGAAGAAAAACAACTTGTTTAGGTGACAGTAAAAAATTGAGTATAATATAACTAATTTGGAACAAAAATTAAATTATTAAAAAACATTATATTACACAAAGTATACAATAATAAAGCAATAACATAAAACATACAAAATAACAGGCACAGCTAGGCGTTATATAATTACTATTGCTTCTCTGTAATGAAAAAAAATACATCTAAATTGTCTATTTCATTTAAAAAATTATGTAATAATCTTTTAAAAGTGGCAACATATGGAATACTTTGAAGATTGTAAGGTAGTCTATTACTACTATAATAGTTTTGGGGCAAGGTAAAAGAAATGCTTACGAAAAATTTCTTTGTGTACGCGAGGGACTTGAAATATTTCAGATGGTCTTCTAACAGAGATATTGTTTTTAGTTATACATATATTTTTATTTCGATGTAAAAATAAAATTATACGAAAAAAAGCAATGTGACGAACAGGCAAAAGACTAAGACTATTTTGATTCTGGAGATAGGAAGAACTAAAATTTAATATTCTAAAGCATTTATTTTGAATAGAAATTAAAGGATATAAATTTGTTTTGTAGTCACCACCCCCAAACAATAATACCATAGTTAAGCAAAGAGTAAAACCGTGCATAGTATATAGACTAATTAAAAATGACGTACTGACTATATTTTTTAGATGACGAAGTTTGATCAAACTAAAGCGAAGTTTTCTGCATAACTCATTTATATGAGTTTTCCATTTAAGGTTCGAATCTACGAAAAGTCCTAAATATTTAAGACTGTTTACCTGTTGCAATATTGTACAATTACAATTTGATACGATTCCATTGAAAGAATTTGAGTGGAATTTAATATTTATATTGTATAGTATTGGTCTTAAATTAAAATATATTAATTTGGTTTTATTCAAGTTCAGTGTTAAATCATTTAAAGAGAACCATCTACCAATCGCAATTATATCAGATTCTATTTTCAATTTTAAGTAATTTAAGTCTGAGTAAGCATGAATACAATAATACAGAATCATCAGCATAAGTTATACATTTACCATTTAACTTCAATTTACATAAGTCATTTATGAAAATTATAAACAGTAAAGGACCCAATATAGAACCCTGGGGAACACCACGATTAGATGTAATATAATCACTAAAAGTATTACGTATTTTTACACAGTGTTTCCTGTAGAGATAAGATAAAAACCAACTTAAAATTGGACCTCTAAAACCTGCACTTTCTAATTTCTTTATTAAAATTGAATTATTGACATTATCAAAAGCTTTCGATATATCCAGAAATACAGCAGCTGTAAACATATTATTATTTATACTATTATAGATAAATATAGTGAAATTTAAAAGTGCCAATTCTGTATACGACCCTTTATAAAACCAAACTGGTTTTCAGCAAAGAATTTAATATGTTTTAGATAGCTGTACATCTTATTAGAGAGTGTTTTTTCTATTATTTTCGAAAAAAAATAGGAAGTATTGATATAGGTCGATAATTAGATAAAGAGTTTTTTAACCTACTTTAAAAAAATGGAGTTATGGTGGTCATTTTCAGGGAATCAGGAAAAACAGATGAGTAAATCGAACGATTTATGAAATTTGTGATAAACCTTATATTATTGACAGCAAATACTTTGAGAATTTTTATATTTAATCCATCCCGATTTAGCGAATTAATGTTTGTAAAACTGTTGAGTGTTGATGATTGTCATTACATCATAGTCACACACATCATTAAAAACAAATGAACTTAGAGTAGAGGTGATATAAAGACCAGAAAAATCAGATGAGATATTAGTATTTGAAGTATTGATATTAAAATGAGTATTGAATTGAGCAGCCCCATCTAAGTCATTTAGAAATTGGGGTAAAATTAAAGGTTTACTTATATGACAGACATCTTAATATATAAAATGAAGAAATCCGTCTGCTGTTTTGATAAAGCATCTGATTGGCCGAAAAATCCGTTGTTCAATAAAAAAAGAAACCTTGCGGAAGCGACTGAATATAAGGATAAAGTAAAAAAAGAAACAAGCTGATATATTATTGAGAGAAGGAGTGATTCATTTTGAAACACATTCTTGATAACCAATGTCTATGTTGATAACGCTCTTCAGAATAAAAAAAAACATACAAATGTCAATCTTTGAATTAATGAGCTAAGAGCAGGAACTGAGCTGTGCCCTTAATTCACTCTGGCTTTTTATACATTTACTGACTTCTGTTTAATTCTTCGATTATATTCATTTAACTGTTTGAATCCATTTTTATGGACGCTAATGCAGCGGGCCTCTTTGTGTTGCAGTCTGGGTACTCTACTAAATCTGTTGCACCTTAAGTTTAAATATTTTTTTTAACAAATATGACTTCCCAACTATTTCAAAGTGTATGAGATTCTGTCCAAGGAACTTAGTACGGGCGCAGCCCGTCAATAATGTCTGAGCAACGCTATAGGTATTTATATAAAGTTTTACTGCACCCGGGCAACGCCGGGTCTAGCGCTGAAAGCGCTAGTCATTTATAAAATTCCACTTCTGTGTGTTTGTACTACAGGGTTGATATTTGGTGCGCTGAACCCGAATATGACCTCCATTTTGCTACTATACGTCAGGTTTTTCGACAATTTTACGTTTTACGTTAATGAGGGAAATATCCCAAAATTAACTAAATAAAATCAAGTGTAAAAGTTAGAGGTTTTAATTATTCACCACTATTTTTTAAATTTTTAAATAAGCATTACTTGTCATTTTCCTGATTTGTTACTCCTCTGTCATCACTACTGTTATTGCACACGGGATTTTATATATTAAAGTCCTGAGAAAAATCTAAAGTAAATCCTGTTAGAATTCACATAAAGCAGCGAATTTTGAACGCTTAAAAAATACCATCAATTTTAAGTAAAGAGGATTATCAGTACCCTCTTTAAAGGAAAATAACTTAAATTCATAATGTAAAAATTCATAGTGAAAAAAAGTCAAATGCAAAAATTCATAGAGAAAAAATCTAGTGTAATGGAAAAAAAATTGAAGTAAAATTAGCGAAAAAACTATGAAGATTTAACCAAAGAAAAGAAAGAATAAAAGCCACGAAAAATTTTGTTGAAATAAGATTCATGAATTCATTCACAGCTAAACATTTGTAAATGTTTCAGTGTTCAACTAACGAATTTTTATACATAAAACAGTGTAACACGTAGTAGTACGTGAGATCCAACAAAATCGTCCTCAATGGATTGCAGCTAGGTTAAAAATAATGTATTTCATACAATATTTTCTATGCTTGGTTCTATTTTATTATACTTAAAAATTTCTTACCTAAATAATGTACCTTTTCAAAATATTTTGTTAAAAAGTATTTATTTCAAGTATACAATTGATTTCTAATAATATTTCCCAATATGAGACTTATATTGAGAACATCGGTGTCTCATATTAGGAGTATGGTATCGCATATTAGGGGCACTTTGAATTTTAATTAAAATGCATTTTAGGGTAATTGGAATTTGTTTTCATAAAAAAGCAGCGATTTTTTTAGAACCAGACATTTAAATAACATACAAAATCCAGTTTTAGTTTTGCTACATAATTTATCAGTTAAGCGTGAATTGGAAGAATAAAAGTAGTATCCCACATTGTGGGGCACTTTCCCTTATATATAGTTAAATTTCCACTTTCTAGTTAACTTCTCTGATACTAAACAACTTTTATGGCCTTTAGTTTATTAATAACGGTAACTCACAACCCCTATAACAAGGTTTTTTCATTGAATTCGTGCAGACATCCCGTTTTATGAACGAACTCTTAAAATTTCTCGCTTTTTATGACAGCCTTTATTCCCACAGAGAAAGGCTTTCCTTGTTTGAATAGACTGTGGGTTCTTCTGCATATCGAATGAATAAATATACAGCGACAGTTTTATAGCCATTAATTATGTTGATTTTACAACGAAAAGCCTAGCATGACCTTTTGAAAACCCCATTTCGCGAGGCTATCGGTATTTATTCAAGAGCATGATGAGCCCTTTGTGGTTGTTTGAAAGTAGTGTTAGGACTGTTACGAGTGTAATTTATGTTAAGTATGTCTGGTGTCGGGATAACTTTGAGATTTTCCATCCTATCATTTGTATTTTGTGCTATAGTAACCTTCGTGTTATTTGTGTTTTTCCTGCTTTTGTGAGTGGACTGTTTATAAAAATCTATATAATTTCAATAATCCCTTCAAGTTATTATATTATGTTTTCTATGAGTGAAGTTACAAAGGAAATATTTCTTGGGATTAAACATTTGTTTGAAATAATGTGTTTTTTTTAATGTATATATATTTTTTAAAAGATAGGAATGTGGCAATTTGAAATTATGTTTGATTTCATTTTTCTCTTTCAGATTGGAATTAAATTGCAGAAAAAAGGAAGTAAATAATTCTACTTGAACTTAGGACCTTTGTATTGTTTAGAATCACTTGTCATAATGAGCAAATCAAACGTTACATAACGACAGCCACGTTGCAAAAGCCTGTAAGTGCAAAACCTCAAAGTTTTCAGGAGACGAAAAAAACCAAACTATCGCAAGTGTTGTTTTTGGCAAGCATGGCGATGGTTTGATTATAAGCAACGCTATACGCGTTTTTCTGAAGACGACACGGCTTCCCCTCAGCGTCACTGCAACTTACAGAGTTTTGCTTGGTGATTGGGAGGTTCCCAACTTACAGGTTATTTTTTACAAATTTTAAAGTTTTGAAGCGTCTATTAATTATTATTATTTAAAGTTTTGAAGCGTCTTTGGCCGATTTTGTGGTGGCACTGAGATGTGCTCAAGGCCATCTTTAACAAGTACAACTCAAAACCTTATTTTCGCCAAAAAATGTTCTTACAGGCTTTTGCAACGTGGCTGTCTATTAACTATTAAAAGTTTTCAACACTGTGTGTGGCAGATAAAATTAAATTTAGATGGTAAAACAGAGAAAGAGTGGAATTTCTTATTTTAGTTCTGAAGTTTATGATTATGGATGTCGTAAATCTTATTTAAAACTTACTCTATTTAAATATTCCAAACTTGTTTATCTGTATTATTAGAACAGTTTCATGAGTAAGTTTAGGGAATAGTATATTTGTATCAAACATATTATAATACAATTTATGAAATATTATGTATTTCTTTTTATACTCCTTATATCACCCCATACTCCTCCTGCTTATTACATACATTTATATTTTAAAGAAGAACTTCAATTAATTGATTCAGATAGATAAAAAAAGTTGAACTTAGCAATGTCGAGCAACGAAGAACTACTTCAAGAAATGAATTTGATACTTTAAGAATTCATTCGTTTTACATCTTTAATGAACAGAGAAAATTCCCATGGAAAAAAGATATTAAAAAAATAAAATTAAGTTAAAAGAATTGCAAATTTTGTAATGGGATTACTACACAATTTTAAAAGTTCAAACACAAACTAATTTAGTACAAAATTAGAAAATATTACACAAATTGGATAGTTTAAATTTAATTTTTATTAACATTATCTTTTATTGTTATATGAAAGATAAATATTATTTGAAGATAACTTTAAAATTCATACAAGGTATTTTATTGGTAGAGAATTTATTTGAATAGTATCAAACTTTACAAATAATTTATATTTCTCTCTCGTTACCTTTTATCATTATTAAATAAATAACTGAACTACAGTAAAATTAAGTGTTTCTGGAGAATGATATGACTAAGCCAGAGGAGGTAAGGGTGCTGGCTGATACTTTATTTCATAACCTGCCATAACCCTTACGGGACTCACACAATCATAAAAAAATGGCAGATCTCTCATCTCCGACCATTATGCGACCAACAAAAGTCAGTCGGTCTCTGAAAGAAGCCGCAACGTATGATTAAAACCCAGTCTGGAACATCATCAATCTTAACTGCAAATGGTGGCGAAATCTATATCCTTTCACCACGGGAGCCGTTAATGCGGTCCGCATGCAGAAACAAGACTTTTATATTCGTTATCATCATTTCCCTTCTCAATTGAACAGAGAGACATCTGCCATTTTGAAAAAAAAAAAAAATCGACGATGTCATTTTCAGAAGCGCTAACTAAGGGCGTGTCGGGCGGGCCATTGTCATGTTGTCGCCCCGGGGTCCGCTTAACCAGGAGGTGTTAACGACTCTGCGCGACAATTAGAATTCTGAAGCAAAGTTGAATATTTTCAGCTGCTGTTGCTGTTCGAGATTGCGATCGGTCGTTGTGTGAATTTGAAGTTAATCGATCCCTGGCCCATTAAGATGGAGGAGATTGGAGGGTGCAAGGTGTGTGAAGTTGAAAGGTGTTGATGATGACATCGGCTATTAGCCGTTTTTCCTATGCGGAATGGACCGACGAGGGATAAGTCTTCTCAGCAGCCACGATTTGAATGGAGATGGTGTAGTTTTGCTTTGTGCTAATACTTTTACGAGCGATTGTTGAAATATTTGTGTAAAAGCTTTGTTCTCACCATTATGTAGATACTGTGTTGTCGTCCATTAAGTTGAAGCGGAGGCCACAAGTTGGAAGTGTCGTTTTGAATGTGGCCTAGGGGAGAATTCGACTAGATGGAACGTTTGAAGACTTCCAGAACAGAAAGTGTAAAATCTGACAACCCATTGAGAAAACTTTG
This sequence comes from Tetragnatha montana, assembly GCA_963680715.1. Classification (NCBI taxonomy): domain Eukaryota; kingdom Metazoa; phylum Arthropoda; class Arachnida; order Araneae; family Tetragnathidae; genus Tetragnatha; species Tetragnatha montana. Next base: position 40,804,652 of record OY796680.1, on the reverse strand, counting down.
CAGTATAATTATACTTTAAACTTCTCCAAAATTTAGGAGGATCTTATTGGGTCATGTCTCAATGGCTTAACTTCACTTTCTGAGAGATGTGATGAATTAGGAATTCATAAAATATGTTAAGTAAGTGGCAATAGCTTTTTACAGAGATAAACTAAAAACCTAGATTTTCATCATTTTTTAACGCACCACATCTATTATTTCAAGGGAGTAAGTTCTCTGGATAGGCAATTGTTCTAGACGTGTATGATATGCCTCCTTAGAACATTGGGCGGGGGAAAGGAGAAAAATATAATTATAATATATATCCTTAAATAATCTTAGAAATTGATTTCAATACCCTCATAAGTTCAACCATGGAATCATACCTTCTTATTCCATGGAGAAAGTTTATCACTCATTCGTAAAAATAGAAAGTTTTGAATAGATAATTTCACACACTTCAAACATTGAGTAGGCGCAATGATACGCTATTGCTACCCAAATAAATACTTAAAATTGATTTTTTCCCTGAAAATCAATAAAAACGTGTGCTTCACTATAGCAATTTACTTGTTTTGAAAAGGTCCATATACGAGTAACTATTATACTTAAAATCTTTCCATCTAGCACTTAACTATACCTGTTTCACATCATGACATATACAACGTATTCGTTTTGACATTATACACGTGTGACAAATTACGTGCACGGCACCTATTTGTCCGACCATTGTACACGTTATGTGTTTAAGTGCACCTCAAACGGTTTCGAAACCACATTCAAACGGTTCCACACAATACTATCGAACTTTTTTTACTTAATGTCTCTCTCTCTCTAAAAAGTTCGGTTGGAACAACACAGAATAAACAAACAAGTGGCGCAGGGAAAATTATTCAATAGTGACATATCGTTCCAAAGCGTGCGTCCACGCAAGCAAAGTGGGCGGGGACAGAACGCTTGAAATCACTGTCTCGCGTGATCGCCGTGTTTTTTTATATATGTTTTCTCTCTGGTCAGATCTCTGTACCGCAACTCAACTCAATATGGAACGATGACAAGTAGTTTAAAATCCCGGCTCGATGGTAATAGATCTCTGTTGTAAAAAGACCACACAATAATCACGGGCCGGCTGTGTAGTAGACATGAAAAAACAGACGCAAAACTCGCGTGTTTGGCACTGGCCAGGCGCTTTTTAAGTGGTCTGCTAATCATGAAAAATGAATAAGGGAAAAGGATCGTGTCCACAGAACTGTTGTTTAAAGTGCTTGTCCGTGGACAGCGGCCATGGAGGTAAACATAATCGGTTTCGGTGTTTTCGTTTGCCTTTTTCTCGTCGGTCGGTTTGTGTGGATATATGAAAATTCATTCGCATGTGTGGGCCCATCATGGCGTCTGTACACACATGCGTGCCTGATTTGTTGTGGTGGTGCAGACATTTGTTTTGGTTGTAAGGAATCATCAAATTGGTTTTTGCGAAAATGGTAATTTTAGTCGTGGGCTAAGCACCGTTGGCAAATAAGAGCTTGAAAAGTACAGGTTGCGGAATCTAATTCTAATTTTGGGAATGTTTTTCAAATAAAATGAGTATTTGGTTTAGAGGAAGGGTAGGTAATGTGTATGAAGTTTTTTTTTGAGTATTAGTTGTTGAAATGGGGATTTGGGAGAAATTTACTTGAAAGGATAAAAGTAATTTGTTTAGTAAAAAACTGCAAACATAATATTTTGTAAACAAATCGAAGGTAGTAAACGAAGAGAACAAGTACTCCATGACAACAATAAAGCCCATCAGTCTTGCTGCGCCATTTGTGATAGATATATTTGCTATTATAGTAAAAAACCACATTTGTATAAATATAAATAAAAATAAATTACATAAGTGCCTTAGTTTATCATTGTTTTCTATTTATTCACATGACTGTTAATGTTTTTGTACTCTTTCCAAAATTTTTGTGACATTGCATAATTATACATCATTATTTTGAAAAGTAGAAAACCTGTTTAACTTTATCTTGCTTTTCAAAAAGAAACATTTTCATGTAATAACAAAGTAACCTTTCATCAGACCAAAACGGTTGTTAAAGTATTAACCACTAAAATCACTGAATTTGCTACCTAAATGTGACTACTTTCCATACAAAGAACTACAAAAATATATGCAACGATTGTGAGTTTCATTGAAATACGTAAAATTGAAGATTTAGAATTTTATTTCTCACCAAAATATTTTTTTAGAAATCGCAAGTTAACGTAAATCAGTGCTTCTCAAACTTTCAATACTGACGACTAAATTTTCAATCGTAATTTTCATATCACCTCCTTTCATACTTTCATACAGTAACAATGTGTGCAAGGCCATAATAATATTTTTTGACGCTAAAACTAGAATACCAGAAGAAAATCTATTAAGAACCGCTGATGCCCAAGGGGAATGGGTGAAGCCTCTGGGGGTCCCCCTAGGGAAATTTAAAATTTTAGCGTGATTAAGCAATTTTAATTTATTTCTTGGGGATTCTAGGGGATACATGGACCCGCCAGGACATTTTGAAGAACAGGGTTTTAACTCGTTTTTGTCCCCTTAGACAAAATTTTGTGAAGGGCCTTGGCCTTGGCTCATCCCCTTTCTGGAGTTATCGCACCCCCTAGAGAACCGCAGATGTAAATTGTAAACACTTAGAAGGAACACTAAATATATTCCAATAAATCCTTTATTTGCAGTGTAATGAAACACTTCTTTTAAACTTAGAGAGTATACAAGAAGCCTAGAAAGATAATTGATAGTCCTTATGTGCATAACAAAACACATTTTTAGTAGGAAAAAGACAAGTACCTGTAACTCTCATCGTAAATTACTATGTGTTAATAAAAAGCTTTACCATCAATTATTTCAATCACCAAATCAATCCAAAACGGCCTCAAATATAATATACTCAATCACCATCGATTATTTCATCCCTTTGTATACTTTTCTTGTGCAAATGATTGACCATTACGACCGAAGAACATGCGAATTTTCTACATAGGTGGTCCGCCAGCACAAAAACCATGTAACGATTACTTTGACTGTAATTGCGGACATTAAAAAGGAGGACTGGGAAGACAGCAGACTCTTCTCTGAAGGTACTACTACTCAAACGTGTTTGCTGGAAGGTGAGACCTCCTCTCCCTAAAACTAACTTTCTCACGAAGTTAAAGACGACGGATATGACGAGCGACAAAACCGTGAAATGCGTACCGCGACGGGTCTTATCATGTCATGGTCAACTGGAAAATAAAATTCACCGCTGTGAATACCGGCGTGCGTTAATTACAGGGTTAACTGGTGGTTTTGGTGTAAATGGCAGGAGAATCAGGAGCGAAAAGGGTTTTTTTTTTTGCACTAGATGCCTTGCTTCCGTTGTGCAGGTAACCATGGTCGTGAAATTGGATGGATTTTATGAGACCTTCTTTTAAGGCGAAGTTTATTCAAAAGTACAAAAATTAAAAGTCTTTTAAATATAAACAGTTTATCTGCTCTTTATCAGCTTTGTCCAAAAAGATAAAGAGGATAAGAAAGAGGGACATGGAGGTTTTTAGGGGAAATCTAGGGACCTCTTGGAGAGAGCTGTCTCTGATTATCACGTAAATGAAATTTTACATTTTAAAAAAATGTAATTTTCTGAAAATTTTCGAAAGAGCTTTCTTGATCCCCCTAAATCCACTTATGCTAGAGAGAAAATACAGAAAGGTAATATTTGAAAATAAATGTCAGTTCTGGAATACGCAAGGATCTTAACGTGAAAGTTAGTTGTTGGAAGGATACATCTATCACGACACATCAGGAGATCAGGATGTATACCATGCGTCACAATTTCAAGTTTTCCGGCCCTTAATCGTCTAATTGTCCATTGTTTACCCCAGTTTCGCCTTGGAATGACATGAATCTACTAAATCCCTAAACCTAAAATTTCCCAACTAAAATAAATAGGTATGATTGGAAAAATATTGTGGAATATTGAACTGAAGATTTCGGTTTGAGGTTGAGTTGCTGGGAAGGAAATATTTATCATGACGTAAGGACGTCTATCAAAGAGGAACAGAGAGAGTCCTTGGCCATAGGTGATAATGGAAATAGAAAAATCATGGGTATGCCTTTTGATAGGTACCCTGCCTCCCTTGTCACGTCACGAGAGGCGGAGAAAAAGAATCTCAATCTTCGAATCCTCTAATACCCCTCCGAAAGCGGCAGATTGAATGAACACGTCACAGCCAATCACAGCTGTGACCACCAAAGTGTGCCGCCTACCGCTCTATCAATCACAGACAATTACAGTGCTTCCCTCTACCATGAGACGAAATTTGAAAATAGCGTTTTGGTCCCTCTGCTCAGCTTTTTCTCTGTAGTCTATCATAGTCACAATTTTAAATCATTTGTCCATGGTTTCAGCCAGCTCCATCTTGCAAAATCGGTCCTCCATCAACTAAATCACCCACCTCAATATTCTTAACGATAAAAAAAAACTCAAATAGCTAACTATTACAAAACCTAACATAACCATCGAAAATTCCTTTCCCACTTGCATCACACCCTCCTCGCAATGGCGCAAGTAATGAATTCCTCCGCTCACGACCCGGGCCCGGCCGCCGTGTTATTACGGCGTGTCAAGAGGTGAGGCCTCAACCGCTCATTATTTATTTACCGATTTGCAGCCGGGGCCCTCTAATCAAGGCCGCCCGAACACACGATTCATTCGGGCCCCCCTCTCAAAGGGTAGGAACGGTAGCGATGACAAATCGGGGGTTTTGTTGGCCTTTCTTTGTGGCGATGATTCTTTCTTGTTTGTCTTTGCCCCGGACTGGATGGAAATTGGTGGGTTTTCTCTAGAGAGTGTTGTATAGACGAGGGCCTAAATGACCTTTCAGGTGAGGGTGGGTCTGCTGTTGTTGTTGAAAATTCTGTTCAAAGTTCGCCTTCGTTTGATGTGAAGGTACAGCTTGTGTCATAGAATTTCTAGAAAAGGTTCAACTAACAGAAGGGTTTTTTTTTATTGAACAACATAAAAAATCTACCCGTGTTCTACTAGGTATTAGTCGGGGCTTACTGAAGTAAGTAAATTACTCACATAGTACATAAATTAAATAGATGATAATTACGAGGTTTGGTTCTTCTTCAAAAACTTTGTGGGTGGGACATACCTTAAATCAATGTCATTGAGAACTATACTCGACAGCAACGTTTCCTGAACCCAGTAAGTCACTACGTGGAAGGAGAAAATGAGTAAACACAAAGCCTGTTGGGATGCTAAAAGGAGTTTCGGTACGCAAATCGTGATAAAAAGACACTATAAATACATGGGTTTAACAAAATAAGTACTTCATTTCACTCAAAATTCAGACACAGGGATGAAAACTACTTTGTTTGTTAGTGACGTCATACAGTCGACTATTAACGTTGATGTCTAGTATAGGAGTCAGGATATTGATTAGAAAACAGGTGTTTAAAAAATCTCGTCTTACTTTAAAGGGGTCACGCCACATATCCTTTCATCTCACCAAACGGAAGGTTAAAAATTTGGGGGAAAACACCTCATGTTATTTTTCGACGGTCCCAAAATAGGAAATAATAAGGGAATGAAAATGAAAGAAAGAAATGTGGAGAAAGAGGGAAGGATAAAAAATGGAAGATAATACGAAAGAGAATGAAATAAAGGAGGGAGAGATAATGAAATTTTGAGATTAAGTGAAATATAATGGAAGAAATAAAGGAATGAGGCAGGTGTAGAGAATGAAGAATAAAGAATTAGAAAAGGAAGAGAGCGGAATTAAGTCTAAGAGTCCTCCTAGACTTTTATGACACTCAGTTTATGGCCCCGGTCTCTTTGTGTGGTCAGTTACCACATAAAAGAAAACCCCTCCTCTGACGCAAGTGCGAGGGGAAACCTCCAAACCACACAAAGAGTTCGGAGAGATGAGACTGAGGATCATAAAAGTTTACCTTGCTCCTAAAAGAGAAACCGAATGAAGAAGGCATATGTAATAGATATGGAGATGGAAGAAGAAATAAGGAGACAGAGAAGGAATGAATCACAGAGATAGATGAAGAATGAACGAAAAAGAGGAAATGTGAATGATTGTGAAAAAAAAAAGAATAAACGAAAATAGTACTTTCCACCACAGTTCCAGACCTAGGTTTTTACTGACTTAGTATTTATTTTTCACGTGAAATATAGGAGAATTTTATTTTGACAAGACATAAAAAAACCCTACATATACAGCATCCCCGCGAAATCGTGCGGCTGGCAACCCTTCTCCGAAGACTCACGCCGCCGCGTCGTGGCCCGTCGTCGGAGTGGTCGATCGCGCAATTCATCATGTTCCTCTGCAAACACTGATTGACTCCTAACAGCTGTTTCTTTGACTTGCCGACGCTCTAACGACCGCTCAAGTTCAACGACTCGCGCATTTGAATCTTTCAGGCATTTATCATCATGGGAAAAACAGAGATTCTTCTTATTGGGTTTATAATCGCTGAAATTTTGAATAGACAATGCCCGAATTTTTTTTTTATTATTATTTTATTATTCGGTAGAGATTGTTGAAAAATAAATTTTGTCGCAAAATGTTTTTTTTTTATTCTGATGCTTAATTATTTGTTTTATTTAATTTCAAAGTTCTTCTTTTAAAAAGGGCGCGAAAACGGCTGCTACGTCACAAATAGTTCTGTAACGTCAGTTTGTACAAAGTGATTTTGTATATTATTTACATGCCTGATTCGAAAAGTTACTGTTTTTTTATGAAAACAAGATGGCAATTACCCTAAAAATGCATTACCTAAAAATTGAATGCAGCCACGGTTTGCTTCGGTAATCGCAGAATGCTAATATTATAAGCCCTACACGCAGTAAGGATAGATCATGAACGAAAATTGCTTTAAGAAAAAGACAAATAAGAGGAGGACAACTAATATTTATTTGAAAATTGTAAAAATACTGGTGAATAATTAAAATATCTAATTTTACTTTTATTTTTATTGATACACCACTTTTATTTTAATATTTTTATATACTTGTACATTTGGGTTCGGTTGTAGATATGCGTAGCCTTCAACTAAAAAATGCCAAAGTGCAACATAAAATCTCCAGAATTTGGGTAGGCGGATAACTTGTGTCTAGCGTAGTGTTTGGTTAATAATTGTACCTAAATTGATGTAGAAATCTTTCTGGACTTCCATGAGTTTATTCTTCCAATTAATCATTAGCTATTTTAAAATAAAAATATAAATTTGGACTCATTTTAATAAAAAAATACGCGTTTTACAAACAGAAATGTTTCTGTCAAGCAAAAAGAAAAAAATGCTTTTTTTAAATTGATCCTGAAAAGATTTAATTAGGGACATAATTAATAAAACGTAAAATCCTAACAAGAAAAATAAATCGGTATAAAAACAAACCAAGAATTATATTGCCCAAAAAGTTTTTTTTTCTCTGTCTTGCTTTCCTTACTATATGGGTTTAAATTTTATACCTGGTAGCAAGTTAAAGAGTTTTCATTTCATATTCTATGACCACACCATTCGTCAATATATCATCTGGAAGTTTTAATTTAATTACACTATTTTAGTATAAAATTAACTAGTAGCATTATGAATTAGCATGTTATTATTATGTTATTAGCATGTTATGAGTTAGAATGTTTTTTTTTATATCCTGTAAATGCTTCGAAACAACCACCTCACGGGAAAAGTTTTGCTTCATATTAGAGCCAACTGTAGAAAAACATATGCTTAAAATATCACAGAAAATAAATCATGAATTGGTATTGGTAGTGATGCTAACAAATAAATTTAGTACTAGGAATAATTTACAAAAGAAGGTCCCAATATGATATATCGCATATTAAGAACTGTTGCAATATCTTATATTAGGATTTTGCCCTTTTCAGGAACAAGTGCAAATAAATTATTAAATATGTTTTACAAAAGAAAAATTGAAACGTGTACATTAAAATTCAGATTCTTCTGAATAGGAATCAATTAAAAAGTTAAGAAACCATTAATTTGTTTGCCACAACGGTAGTTTAAAAAAGGCTTTCAAAACTTTTGCTTGTGTTCAAAATTTTGTGTAGTTCTCATGGCTAAAGTTGAGTTATATTTTCTGATATTATGATGTTTCTACTCATAATTAAATCAAATTTATTAGCCCAAGCCATCACTGACAAGGAGATATAGGGGACCCACCATATTAGGCACCTATATCCCCACATTTGGCCATTTTCACATATTTTTGCTGTGATTTTTAATTTTTATGAATTTAAGTAAATGGGGGAAAAGGTCTCTATGTATGGTATATAAAAACATAACGAAATAAAAATTTCTAACTTAATTTAAAATTTATGTCAAAAGTTAAAAAAATTTTAAGGTTTTTATAAAAAAAGTTGTTAAAATGAAAACTTATCACAGAAAAATATAAAGTATTGTGTAAGACAGTGTAGCAAAACTTCTTTTTTGAAGAATTGTAGGTATTCATTAAAATTAAACAGTATTACACATCATTTTCTTAACACGTACTTTTCACAAGAGTAGAAAATTTCATCATAGAGGCTATCTTGTGAAACACTATTTGAAAATTTCACACCTTATATCAGTGTTTCTTTAAATTCGGTAAATAGACAAAAACAAAAAAAAGAAGAAGAAAAGGGTCACTAACGAAGGATTCTTTTAGAAAGGTAATAATTGGTACACCGTAAATTGTTTAGTGTTGTCCAAATTCTTGATTAATTTTATTCTACGTAAAATTAAAGAAGAAAAATTTCAATGATGTTTTAAATTGCTGTAAATAATTAAAACTATTTAAGAAGGTTTTTTTTTTTTAAATAGGTATCATTTTTGCTTTTTTTCTAATTTGCATTATGAGTTGTAATTTATTTGACTTGGTATTTTATTCTACTTATTTAACCTTAAAAAGTTTGTAAATACCACTAATTTTTATTATCTTGTTAAGTTTTTAAGGATTCTAAAATGTCTAGAAGTTCCTGTATCATAAATAAAATATTTTTGTTGAAAGGAAGAAAATACTTTTGTGAAAATATTACGAACATTTCAAAATTTCTTTTTATATAAAAAATCATTGCCTTCTTTTGTATTTCTAGCTTATTTTCTTAAGGACGGAATAAAATAGTCATAAAAGCATATTAGTTGCACCCGAGAGTTCCGGTAGGTGCCACTGTGAAAAATCAAATGCCATAAAATGTTGTATACTATTGTTCTTCGGACATTTTAAAGCCAAAAAGTCCTTTCTTAAAAAGTACTTACGTTTTTAATTTTTGATATGTTTGAAGATTAAAATAGCGTTTTGTAATGAATAGCATTTTCTCCAAATAAGACCCTTTAACATTGGATACCACAACTATAGTGACTACTTTTATTAAATAAATTGCAACAGTAGGTATCTGTAGTTTTTTCAACTAGTATTTTTAATTATACTAGACAGCAACTTAAGTTGACCCTATGACGTCACTAACAAACAAAGTAGTTCCCATTGAGGTGTCTAAATTTTGAGTGAAATGAAGAACGTCAATTGAAAAATATGATTAATTTGTTAAACGCATGTATAATAGTGCTTTTCAATCACGATTTACGTACCGAAACTACTCCTAGCAACCCAACCGGCTTTGTGTTTACCGATTTCTCCTTCCGCTTATGTGACGTTGCTGTCGAGTATAGACACTTTACACTATTCGATATAGAGCTAGATAACTCTCAACATTAAGTATAATTATTTCAGAATAACTTACGAAAATTCCTCCATCTTTTCATATTCAACAAGACATTTCAGAATAATACAAAAGCCGACAACAGAGCACTTGACACTCATGATGAATCGGATCGCCCCTATTTATCGATTCATCTCGATTAGAGTGAATCGGACGATGCTAATTGAAAAGTGTTTGTTTGAATCTTTAATTCCCGATCTGAATCTTTTTCGGTGCATCGATCATGCGGACGTCAGGGCGAGCGATGAGTATTAAACGCGATTAAAATAATGAATCTGGAGTGAGAAACCGCGCTTGCATTCTGATGAGAGTATCAAAAACTCCCTCTGTCGTTGACATTTGTGATGCATCGCTTCCTTGTCGTCGAAATGCAGATTTGTTTATTAATTCAGGATCAGGAGTGAGGTTTTAGTGGGGTTTGAATGGAAGTTTATTAACGTTTTTACTATTCTGTGATGAATCGTTTGTATGAATCGATTATTTCTGTTGTTGAATATATTGCGAATGATGTAAGTTTTCCTTACGATTAGCTTTACTTTCTTTTTTATTTCGCTTAAAGCTCAGTGGTGCTTAGGATTGTAAATGATCTGATGTCATGCTTCTCAATTAACTGTCAAACCTGAAATTATTAGCATTTGCATTCTATTGAAATTATATAAATAGACGTAATAAATACTGTATGAAGTAGAGCAGTTTGAATTTAGCTTTACTAGAATATTAAAATCTTCAAAAAACTTGAAAGCGTGGTGTGGGTTTTTTGTTATTCCTTTATAACAACCGTTGAAGAAATAAATGTAAATCATTGGAAAAGTGCAAGTATTTTTTTATCCTCTTTTAAGCTTACAGTAAAGTAAAAAACATAAAAACAGTTTATTTTTTTTTTAAAATTGGTATTAGTTGAAAATAATATCATTTTTCTCACCTGAATAGCCTATACATTATCATGCAAAAGTGAACAATTTGAATTACAAAAATATTTAGGGTAGTCTCTCCTCTAATATTTGTTTTCAAGCATTAGCATTCTAAAACAAGTAGGGAAAAATTACTAAATGCTTTCATATTCACTTTCACAATGATATTTTGCACTTTTCTTAGAATCCACCATTGGCAAAAAAAAAATTATTCTAACATAAGAAAACTACAACAAATATTGATTTTAAAATTAAGATGTTTTCCCCTGCACACAATTATATACTCTGATATATCACTCTTACATATTTACTCTTATATGCTACAATTTTACTTTACACGTTTACAAAACAAACACAAAAATTAAAGAGTTGTCTCAAATTTTGCAACCTTCATTACAATTTTACATTTTTTACGAAAACAATTAATGCTTTTACATTGAATCTGAAATGTTTGATTGCAGTACTTTTCCGTTATTTTAACTGCATAAGAGCTTATTCCCCATTCAGTTAGTAACAACATTAGGTTTTTTAAAAATGAGGTTCTAAAACCAAGTTGTTGTAAGTATCAAAAAAGGGATACCAATTCGATAAAACATGAATAACGTAGTGTTACCCTAACAACTCAAGTTAGAAACCAATATCACAGATCCCGTTAATTAATTATAATTAATCCATACGCAAAATCCTCTCTCTAAAACCGCCTACACATCGGAGCAGCACCGTCGGAATTCTCCCGGGTGAGATGATCGTGAAAAAAAATCCCGCCGCGCCGTGATTGGCCGCTTTCCGGCCGGTGAACGGATCGCCGCTCCGCCGGGCCTCATTCTCGCGGACACGGACCGAGGGAGCACCGGTCTCGCGGTGCTCTTGGAAGTATTGATGGCTTTGGTAGTATTGAGGGGAGATTAAAAGAAATTATTGTGTAGGGAGTTTAGGGTTAGGGATTTCAGAATTAGAAGGGAATTTGTTAGGTGTGGAGACTTTGGACTGGGACTGTTCTAAGTTGTTATTTTTGTTTTAAAGGTTTTGTTTAATTTTTCAAAATTAAATTGCTTTGCTTGGGGTGCGGCTTGAGATTGAATGCAGCTTGGATTAATGTCTTGTAAATAGTAAAGTAAATTCTCCTCTTAAATTTACAACATTGTTGGATTTGCAGCTCACATATTTTATTAAAGTCATTGAAAGAACAATGGAAATTCAAAGATTAGTCACTGGTTTTTAAATAAATTTCATTGAAAAAGCATTGAAAGATCCATGGAAAAATTGAAGATTGTACTGCTTTTTAAAGTAGCTTCTATCAATAAATTTTTATCTTTAAAAATTTTACTATTAAGAATTGCTTCTGCTCTTTTTGTAAGTAAAGAAAGTTGTAACGAAATATACTTCTATAAATAGGTAAGTTTGGGTCTTACAGGTTTTTATGTAAGTATAGGTGTGTGTATTACAGTAAAACTGTATAAACAGATGGTGTTTTAATGGACCTATACCTATCAACTTTTCTTTTATAAAGAATTCCTAAAAAGGTTAAATATGTGAATAAAATTAATCAAATTCATTATTATTTTTCGTTTTCAGCAAGGTTTGTTGATTCAACTTTTAGAAAACTTTGAAAATACTTTTTGTAGGAAAATTAATCCTGGAAGAATCAGGTTCTCTAAAAAATCTCGAAAAGATAAATTATCCCTCAGTTTCAAGCATAAAATTTCATTTCCACTTTTCCTAATGTTATTCAATTTATTTGACCATGTTTTACCAATATTTAAGATTTTCGATTTTTAAAATCTGTAAATTTTACAGTAGAGGATAATTTTCATTAAGTTTTCCTTTCAAACACTTTCAAAACCAATGGTCCAAAAACCAAGTAGTTACAATACTTTGTTGCTGACACCACCAATGCTCTCTATTGACTTTAATAAAAGTTTCTTTTTTCTAAGGGTTGTAATTTTTAAGAATGCATTCTTAAAACTATTTATTTATGATAATATTAACAACAAATATATTATAAAAGTAAAATGATCTCTCTCAGAGTAAACAAAAATTGGGTCTTTAATGAAATGCATGCTGTTATTACTTTAGAGTTAATGAATTGTGTTTTAGTACTTATATTATACCTACTCACTGAGACTAAAATGCGATAGATAACTTCTAATACTTTTTTCAAATTTATTTAGCTACAAAGTTTTTTTATTTACTTGTGAGTCAATAACATTGTTAACAAATAAAACTCTGCCTTTTCACTTTTTATTTTAAAAACTTGATTAAAAGAATGCAATTTTCAAATTTTGTTTATTAGAGTTATTGAAGTTTCTGACCCTTTTTGTCTCCTGTACTGACCTTTCGAAAACATTTGAATTTTAAACTTCTAGCCCATGGTCGAAAACATCAAAGAGAAAATCTTTTAAAAGTTAACTGGGTTTAGAAATGACTTTTAAAGTATAGAAACTAACAAATAAGTTTTCAACGATAAATATCCACTTAACAGATGAAATACACTTGAGAAAGTTTAAAACATAGAAAAGGGGATAAATAAATATTATGCATGCTCATAAGGTAGGGTGCCTACATATTTTACAAAGTGTTTTCTATTTATATTGAGTTTTAAATGTAAAATTTCATCAGAATTTAGTTTATTTATTCTTGTTCACAATTCGGAAGTGCCTTTTTGAAAATCTTTCTTCAGAAATTTGGTTTAAATGAGTTTATCTGATAAATGTGACAAAAAAGCAATTAATTAAGAAAATATTGTGATTTACTTTTACATGAAGCAGATGATATGTAAACACAAATTTTAATTCACATAGTTAACTAGCTTTTAAAAGTTTAGGTTATTTTACTTTAATGAAATACTGAAGTACGAACTAATCGAGTATCAGAATGGTGATCCTGAAAATCTTAAAGAAATAGAAATATCAAATCTATAACTCTACTAAAATAATTTATATAATTATTCTAAAACTCAAACAACTTCTTAAGAGTAATTAAACATGCATATCATAAATTGTTTGACTTTCATTTTTTCATGGCTATTATCCTTAAATAGCAAACATACAAACATTATAGTTCCAATAATTTACAACTAAACTTAACTACTCTTTGAATCGTATTAAGATATCTTATAGAGCCATATCAGTTTCAGAGGTATAGATCTTCAGTACAGCATCAATCCAACTTTCATATTCACAACCAGATAAGGTAAATTCAAAAAATAAACATCTAAATATAGGTTTTGATCTGCTTATCTAACCATATCGAAAATTCCTCTCTTGTATGCCAATACATTTACGCACATAATGTAACATTTTACGCATTGTTTTTTCGACCAGTTCCTATCTTAAGCTTGACGCCTGCCTATCAGTGCACCAAATTACGCATAAATACAATGCGGCATCAAGCTATCATGCAATGGCGATATAGATGGCCATGTGTTAAGCATGCAGACATCAGCAATGGATGAATGGAGCCAAAAAATGGTGGACTGTCATCTTCTTCAGAGACTTCGTGTCAACAAGGGAATGACGTGCAGAGAAATTTGGTCTTATGACACTGCAATTTTCATCTGTTTGGATGATTCTCTGTTTGTTGAAGGATATATAACAAGTCTTCTTCCACGGTGTGTAAGCAGGAATGCTTGACATTTTTCTGCATGGAAAATTCTACTTTGAATAATATTGAAAGAAATCTTTTTTTCAGAGTTAAACTATATTTGATTTAGCAGTTTCCTACAATAAAGAAACCAGAATAAAAAAGATATCCTAAGGAACTCTAGATTATTTTGTTTTGTTATTTAAACTTCTTGATACTAGTTAATTAAATCTTGTTAAAGTAAAAACATACAAGAGTTTAAAAGATCCTAGACTGTAATGTTTCTATATAATCCATCCCCAATCTTTAATGCCTTAGCCTTAATCTGAGGGCTTCTTGGACGTCACACTGAAGTTTATTGCAATATAAATTTCAAGTAGAATATTAAATCTTTAATGCCTAGTTTTATGATGGATATTGTTAATAAATAATACAGAGCTATTCACTGCTTGAGACAACATAAAGGAACTTATAACTAAAAAAAAAATTAAATAATTTCATATTTTGTAACCAACATCATAACTTTTAACCCATTTATTCGTAAATAAAATAAATTTAATGTTTAAAAATTCGAAGAAATATAAAATGTATTTTGGCAGGACATTTATTAAGTCTTGACCTAACTCGATTGTTTAAAATTATTTACATTGAATAAACATCCTTGATGCGCAGATAATAATTTTTTAGTATTTATTTTTTAATATTTTCAAAAGTAGGCACAGTGAAATAAATAAACAACCTATAAAAAAAGATAAAAGACTAGGAAAATATTTAAAAATTAAAGGCTTTTTTTTTTATTTAATACTATGTATGTTTTACATTTTTGGAAAACAGGTGAATGCCACGCAATATATAGCGGATATGTTTGTACCTAGGGCTGCCTTTTTCAAACCTCAATAACTAACTAAACCAAAAACTTGTTTTATGCTGAGAAACATATTAACACATTAGAATAATAATTACTTACCTTTTTGATTACTAAAATACAATAATAAGTTTATTATCAAAATATAAGGATTTTCTTTTATAAAAGTGACACACTTCAATTTTAATATGTAATAATTTATTTAAAGTATTTTTAATGAAAAAAATCGCAACTCTCTAAATCAAAAATCCCATACTTATCATATAGAAACATGTTTGTACAGAAAAAAAATATATTCACTGGTATTTAGAGCAGGCCCTAGCTATAAGGAAACAATGTGGCCCTAGGTACAAAGTATAAGCAATTTCCTACACAAAACTTTTTAATTTTATAAAACCACACGTAGTGGGAACATCTTTAGTGTCTCATTTATTTCTTAACTAAGAAACAAAATTATGACTAAGATATAAAGAAAAGTATTCGACTGAATTTTAGTTAAATAATAAAAGAGCTAGCTTCAAAATGTAACCTTAGACCTAAGATAAACTATTGTAACCAACAACTCCCACACCGTTCTCCTGGGTGGTTTGAATAGGAGTTGCTAACATGGATATTGATTAGGGTGGGCCGAAAACACACTTTATTTTTTATTTATGTTCTAATAGCGCGGAAAGGGTGCTACTTGGGTCCAATAAGAACGGTGTAAAATAGTTTTTCGATTGGATAATATCTTAGGCTCCCGCATCGCACTTAAAGTTTGAAAAAATTGATGACTTTTTTGCAAAACAACTAAAAAACCAAAGATTAAACTCTCAAATATTGCTCATGATTTTTTTATGAGGAAGTAATATAGTTATAGACATAATGTCTCAGGTTCCATTCTTCTATCACTCTTTTTTCGTTAGATATAATTTTTTAATGTTCAAAGAAATTATGTAAAGTTGTTTTTCCTGCATTTTTAAAAAGCTAATAACTCTAGAACTATACAACTTAAAAGCCTGAAATCAGTCTCATTTTGTTCGTTAATTTTTTGTCTTTGATTTGGTGTGCATAATGACCATCATTTTCAAAAAGTTATTTTTCAAAATTTAAAAGAAGTGGAAAAAAAAATAAAAAAATATTTTTTTTGAAAAATTTTTTGAAAAAATATTAAAAGCATTTTAACTCTTAAAATTAACATTTCTACCAAATTTCAAGTTGAAAATAAAATTTCATCTTGTATAAAAAAAATAAAAATAATCGTAATTTAGGCAAGTCCTTTATACATTCCCTAAAATTATACAACAAGAGCGATTCTCTCATGGAAAGTTCATAAAATCGCTTGAGGGTGTTCAAGAACAGTGTAAAATATCCTTTTCCCCTGCTTTGCACTAGAATTTCAGAAATTTGGGTAAAAATAACCAACTTTTACTTTAGTTCATTTCTATAGCATTTAAATCTGTGTTTTCCTAGAAAAATTGCATGATCTTAAGTCCAATAAGGCTAAAGACCTTTATTAATTAAATAAATATTTAATTCTATTCTTAATTAACCCTTTGGTCACCTATTCTGCAACATTTGAGTAGCAGTATTGAAAAATAACTTTTCTTCCAGCATTGAGAAAAATTGTCAATTTTTCTCAAATTACACTGAGTAAAAGTTGGTTATTTTTACCCAAATTTCTGAAATTCTAGTGCAAAGCAGGGGAAAAAGATATTTTACACTGTTCTTGAACACCCTCAAGCGATTTTATGAACTCTCCATGAGAGAATCGCTCTTGTTGTATAATTTTAGGGAATGTATAATGGACTTGCCTAAATTACGATTATTTTTATTTTTTTATACAAGATGAAATTTTATTTTCAACTTGAAATTTGGTAGAAATGTTAATTTTAAGAGTTAAAATGCTTTTAATATTTTTTCAAAAATTTTTTCAAAAAAAATTTTTTTTTTATTTTTTTTTCACTTTTTTTAAATTTTGAAAAATAATTTTTTGAAAATGATGGTCATTATGCACACCAAATCAAAGACAAAAAATTAACGAACAAAATGAGACTGATTTCAGGTTTTTAAGTTGTATAGTTCTAGAGTTATTAGCTTTTTAAAAATGCTGGGAAAACAACTTTACATAATTTCTTTGAACATTAAAAAATTATATCTAACGAAAAAAGAGTGATAGAAGAATAAAACCTGAGACATTATGTCTATAACTATACTAGTTCCTCATAAAAAAATCATGAGCAATATTTGAAAGTTTAATCTTTGGTTTTTTAGCTGTTCTGTAAAAAAGTCATCAATTTTTTCAAACTTTAAGTACGATGCGGGAGCCTAAGATATTATCCAATCGAAAAACTATTTTACACCGTTCTTATTGGACCCAAGTAGCACCCTTTCCGCGCTATTAGAACATAAATAAAAAATAAAGTGTGTTTTCGGCCCACCCTAATATTGATGTTGCCTCACACCCAGTCAAATAACAATGAAAACTTAGAACTTAATATTATTCAAATAAAGTGGGGTGACCCTACCTACATGGGGACCCTAGGTTTACGAATCTCCCCTTACACTTCTAACCCTTTGTTTTGAATAATTCAATTTCTTAGTAAACAGTTCTCTTCAAGGAATTTCATTTCATTTCAGAGTTACTAAGAAAACTTTTAAAGAAAAGAAATAGATAAATAGAAAGCAGTATTTTAACATCCCTGGTATATTTTTAAGGAATCAAAATTGTCTTAAATTGTGGAAAAAATCCACTTTTTGAATAAAAAAAAAGATATTTCTTTAAGCACCATCGATTCACAATAATGATGCCATTCACACCATACAGTCTTTATTTTTCTTTAAACTCAATGAGTATTTTACTTATTTCACCAGATACCATTGGACCAGATTCCAGATAAATTGGAAACTTATTCTACATTTAAAAACGTTTTCAGGTGGATATTAAAGAAAACCCATTTCCGCTTTTGTGTAACCTTTGACATTTAGTAAAAAATGCTAATTCCCTGCATTTCCTTAAAAAAATTAATTTCTTCCTGATAAAAGAACTTGAATCTTCAGGTGAACCAAAGTTACCCCAAAACAGAAACCAATGTTCCCCAACGTAATAAAAAAATTCATTAATAGTCAATCAACCAAGTGAAACAAAATAATGACATTGAAAATCGTTTGATTGAAGAATATAATCTAGCAGTTTTGAACCATGGTCTTTTTCGCTTTTCCAATTAAAAGGTTAACAAAAATCGACACTTTGATACTACCTAAGTGGAAGCCTCCTAGTGATCGTATTTTAGGAATTTTTCCCAAGGGAACCACTTTGAGGATGTCAGGACAACAGCAGCTGTTTTCTCCAGCATTGAATAAGTGATAATCACATGCTTTTATATAATAAAGCACGTAAATGCATGCCAAAGTTTCCCTTAAGGGCCAAAGTTACCCTATTTTTACGCTGTATAATTTTTCTTTTTGAATAATGAAACAATTTCTGGGATAATGCACCACTGTAAATGAAACATTTATGCGGCAAGAATAATATTTTCATAACTCATTTGGATTCCATGTTTTCCCTTTTCTCCTACAAGCTATTCTTTTTCTGTTTTCAATAACTGAAACAAGTTTCAATTTAAAGTTACATTGTATCTAAATAATACTTCAGGTGATTCCACTTATATCTATTATCATATACTGAAAGTAATTTAAAACCTTCATACTGAAACCACGAAAACTATTAATTTTGAGCTTATTAACATTTTTGTTTTAAAGGGGAACTGGTTTTTACTAGAATTATAAGTTATCTGAAACTTTGAAATGTATTAGATGTATGTACTTCTAGATAAAAGAAAAATATTTTCCTACTTGCATCAGTTATGATCGATAAATTCATTTGAGTTTATAAGACACATAGTAAATATTACCTTTAATGCTATACATTTATTCTACAAACAGTAATATAAAATTTAATTTTCTTGCAACAAATGTATTCTTTCCAACTTATTCTTATACATCCACATGGAAAAGATTTACTAAATTCAATCAATCCGATAAACTTATCTTACATTTAAAAACGTTTTCAGGTGGATATTAAAGGAAACCCATTTCCGCTTCGTAACCTTTGACATTAGTACAAAAAGCTAATTCCCTGTATTTCATTAAGAAAATTAATTTCTTCCTGCTAAAAGAACATTTATTCATTCCTATAAAAGGCTTCACATAAAATCTCCAAATCTTTCAAACTATGCATAACTTAATTTAATAAATGTTTAACATTATTAACATCATTATTTAAATAAGATTGTAATTTCATGAAAAATGTCATTGTGTAATGCAATTAAGTTAGAAATGCATGTAGTTGTAGGTGCAACACGTTAAAGAAATACTGTATTTTGTTTTAGCTGACCTGCATTTTTGGTATAAAATTCTTTTAATATTTGAACAATGTACATTCAGAAAGCAATATCTTTTTATGGTGTAGAATGTTTGAAAGAAAATTACAGAAATATCTTGTTCAGAAAATATTAGTATTTTTCATACATAGTGGGTAAACAAAAAACCGGGTCAAAACACACAATCAAAATCAAATAATTAATGCAAAACATTCTGTAAATATATGTCTAGTTGCAGGTCTTTCAGAATCATCACGATGTGATTTGCCTAAAATCATTCGATTTAGTGTAAATCATGCCTGTAATTTACCAAAAAAGTAGACATTTTGATAAAAAAAAACATTTTGGGGTTTTCTTATCAATTAAAAAATACTATAAATATCTAAATTAATCCATTAAATATTTAATTTTTTGCCCCTATTTTTCTACTCTCCAACTGTAATTTTAACTTAGCAAAAAAAAGAGAACAAATTTTTTTCAAATCAATATAAAAAGACAACATTTTTGTCAAATTCAAAAGTGTTATTAGTACTTGACATTATTACTACAAATCAAGCAGTCTTATAGTTGGAGCTTTTAAAGTAGCTACCATTTCGACTGTAAACGCTAAAAATATTATTTCTTTATCAACTAGCAGGTGATACGAAGCTACGAAGAATTCTAGAGTGTTTATTGTTTGAAACAATACCATTAAAAATTATGAAATTATCCAGCCTTTTTCAGTGAGTGCCTAATAAATGCACGACTTCCAAAAGAAAGACTTCCAAAACACGAGAGAAAAACGCAAATCCGGTATCTCCCCACCCCATCTTTCTGCAGTTGACATCATCAACCAAACATAATCCATCATCACAACACGAGCATTATCAGATTTCGACCAACAGCAAACATGCACACTGCAAAACGCGCGATGCACAAACTCCCGCCAGAAAACACACACGAAACGACATTAAAGAGTCGCATCACGGACGCTCCAAAGCCTTCCCAGATTCGCTAACAAGACTTCGGTAATTTCTCAATCCACCTCAACGGGGACTAATGACAAAGCGGACATCGAGTGGTCGCGCTGCGGTCAATTATACTTTGATAAATGATGTTGGATGGCGCAGAGAAAACTTTAAAGTTAATGTGGGGAAGAACAATCGCAGCCATTAGGGATTCCCCGATGCCTTTTTAACGCTTTCTTATCTATAATAGTGTGATGGGGGTTCGACGGTCTTCTCGATGATGATGATGGAAGGAGCGGCTTGTGGAGAGGAGTTCTGCATCGGTGGTTGTGTCGGAGTAGTAGTTGTAGTTGTTTTTTTATTTTCTCGGATTATCGCTTTTGTCGCATGCTGATGCGGAGGTGGGGTAATGGTTGCTACTTTGTTGCCGATTTTTGTGATGGAGATTGATGGAGTTTGGGATAGGGGTTGAGGGATAGTAAGTAGTTGGAGAGGGTGGGAATTCGTTATTGGAAGTAGAAGAAAATTTTTTGACAGTTTTAAAGATAAGATTTTATGAGTAAAGTACACTCTTTAAAACGGCATTTTCAAAACTGAGTAAAATACATTCAAATCTGAGTAACTCACAAAATCAAACTGGCTCCGAATCAAATTTACTTAAGTTTGAAACATGTATTATATAAAATCATTTCTAAAATACGCGGTTACTCAATAATGATGCATCAGGGCCTTTGTCAAAATTACCCCCTTCGAAGGTAGAGTATTTAATAAGAATGCGACTCGTCTACTTGTAATTATGTGATCATGCCGTATCTGAGCGATGCAGGCTATGACGTTTTTAAATCATTCCAAAAATATTCTCTATCCTAAGATTAATATGATAAACTGCAAACATTAAACAAAAATACATATAATTTGAGTGGTGACTATTGTATTGTTTGAAACTCAGTATTTCTGGTATTTTAAAATTGAAAGAATTGAGTTTTTTCATATTTCAAACAAAAAAGTTTCATATCAAAATGAAACTATCTATGTACTCAGATTTGGAATCGTAATTTTTCTCAGTGTAGATATACGAGAGTTAATGTCTGAAGTAAATACTTTTGATGAAATAATAAATCGTAAAAATAAATAAAACTAAACTTTCATAGAATCCTCATACTTTGTCTCATGTTAATTTATAAAAGTTTGTAAAATGCCGTTTCATATTTCTTTTATACCTTTTCTTAACCTTTTATTTTTTGTTCTTATTAAACAAATTTTATTGAGGTATGAAATTAATTGTATACATCAGAGGTTCTCAAACTGTGGGTCACGACCCAATGGTGTGTCTCCAGTCAGTTTTTGGTGGGTCGCGAAAAGTTTTTGAATTTAAGAAATTCCTTAGGAAATGATGTTATAATTACAATTTATCCCAGATTAACAATAAAAAACTAGTTAAAACCCTGTTTTTAAGAGTCGAATTTCAAAAATTTCTCTAGGGGAGGACCCCAGACCCCTCTTTTGATTGTGGACCTCATTGTTGCTCCCACAATCAAACAATTTGATACGCTTAGGTTCAAATATTTCTTCTTAAATTTCTAAAAAGTTAATATAATCTCTAATAGTTGCATGTAATTTATTATAGTAACAAAATAGTTGATGACGAAACCACACGCGCATGGAGCTAAAGTCTTGTAGGGGGTATGGGGAAAATTAACTAAAGATATGAGGTGGGTCGCGTTAGAGTTTGTTTATAAAAAGTGGGTGGTGATGTTGGAAAGTTTGAGAACCCCTGGTATACAGAGTTCATATCTTCATAGATTTCATATTTTGTACGAATACATAAACCTATTCTACATTTAATGTATTTTCAATTTAATATTTATTTGGGGGTAAGGGTATTTACTTATTCTTAATCCATATAAATGTTTTTTCGTAAAAAATAATTTATTTCAGCAATGAATAATGGAATAAATATCTTATTATTAAATTTTAACTGTTTATATTTTTTGTAATTAGCAAATGTAAAGCTTTTACAAAGAAATGTATGAGATAAAATATTCTAATAATGCTTAGATGCCATACAAACATAAACATTTAGTTCATTAGGAATATTAAATCACTGATGGAAGGGATTTCCCAGTGAATCACAATAGTGAATCACAATAAAATAATCAGAAAAGATTATGATCCGAATAAACCACTCTTAAAATTAAATAATATTGTAAAATATTATTAAAACCATCTAAATTACCTTTAATAAAACAGACCAAACTGTTTATTCCCTTGTTGTCCTAGAAACGCAAATATAATTTGCAAAACACAAGACACCGCTTTTTTTTACCCCACATTAATCCGATTTCTTTTTCATAACTGTTTACATGGTACTCAAATCTCTTTTTAAAGACCCGCAACAAAAGTCGAAATTGAAAACACGAATCCAGAAACCCCAGAAAATGACTCCATCAAATTAGTTTGCACTGTACCATCATCTCATCTGAATAAATGGCGAACGTTTCCACGATATCCAAAGAAACACGTGTCGTAATAGGTTTATTTCTGCCTTTATTTGGCAGTTCCATCTATTCCATATCGTGTTTACACGCACTGTGAATACTTCTTTTCCACCCTGAAACTTCTTCGCTCTATTAGATTCGTGTTTTCGAGTATAATAGGGTCCCTCTCTACTACAAACCTATTGCTATGCAAATAACCACTGATCTATTTCCGACGTTAAATATTTATTTGAAAGAGAGACCCTTCAGCTAGTCATATTGCATGTAGAGATGGTATAATCTAGAGCACGCTAAGGCTGAAACCCGGTATGGCCAGGCCAATATCAAAAGTAGAAGAGTTGGAAAAAATCCATAGCAATCGTTTTTTCCTATCTCATCCAAACGGTATGATAACAGAATAAAAATATGGTGAATCAAACAGAAAAATCCATTTTCTCTATTTCAA
The DNA here is from genome assembly GCA_963680715.1 of Tetragnatha montana. Taxonomy (NCBI): domain Eukaryota; kingdom Metazoa; phylum Arthropoda; class Arachnida; order Araneae; family Tetragnathidae; genus Tetragnatha; species Tetragnatha montana. The sequence continues at coordinate 40,781,317 of OY796680.1, read as the reverse complement.
GATATGATTGTTTTATTCGAAATGATTTTTAAGTAAACTGGAAAGAGAGTGGTTTTGGTGATTTTATAGACTTTTATACAAAGTGCTATTCATAATATATCAATACCATCAATATGGTTACCCAGATTGTAAGGACCGTATGGTTATAAAAAGTAAAAAATCGTGTTATCTTGAGCTTCCTTCACTTTTATCCATAATCTAATAGTTTTTTGTGATAATCTTTTGCCGCTACTTCATTGAGTCAGATGGTCACTACATTCTTCAACTTTGAGTGAACTGCATCACTTCCAAAACATTTACCACCTAGAAATTTTTTTCTTTTTTTTTCACTGTAGAGAAATATGGAAAAACCTTAAGGAGCAAGGTCCAGATTTTAGGTGGATAATCATTTATGAAGTTACCAATCTGAACTAATTCAATACTTGAATTGCAATAACGAGGATGTCTGCACAACGTATTGCAGTGAAGAAACTCGAGTCCTTCAAAAAGCATTCAAAGCCTGGCAATAATGATTTGCGTTTATCGTAGTGACTTTTGGTATGGAATCCACTATAAGAATACATTTACCGTCCCACAAGATGGTAGCTTCAGTTTGAATGCAGTGACAACATGGCTTAATTTAACTGGAAGAAAATTACACGGAAATACTAAGCATCGTGAAATTGAGATAACATTATTTATCCAATACATTTTATGTTTTTAATTTTTTATAACCGAATGGTCTTATCGTAAAATGAAACTTTTAAATTCAATCTGAATAATTTACTATTAGTTTTCACAAGTATTTATAGAAGATAAATTGATTGATGTTTTATACGTTTATAATAAGGAAAATAAATTGGTGTGATTTGGCGTAGTACGCACACATCCTTCCATTAGTGTTATTGAGTGGCCTTTAAAATGCGATTGAAACTCAAAAGTCCTCAAGCAATTTTGTTGTCAATTTTCTATTATGATTATTATTACAATTTCTCTTTGAGTGGCAGATATATTCACCATCGCATTCAATATGAAAGAAATTCTATGTTCGATCTATTACTTCTAACTCCACGAACATATCGTGACGATTGTTGCGATGCCAATTGAAAGAAAAGTATTGAGAAAGACAGAATGGCATCGATTGCTGAAGAAGAGGCGGGCCTTTTTTTTCCATGCCAATTTCGAATCGGAGTATAACGTGGGACATGTTGAAAAACACAATGGGCATTAGCTTTCAATTTCCGTAATTAATTCTGATGCTCGGATCTCCTGATGACAATTTGTAACGAAGCCCAACATTAGCATAGGTTGGAGAAAGAAGGTTCTGATTGAATGCCGGTCTCGAAAGGATGTTTATTTTTGCATTCATCACGAAATGGTAGACATGAATAGATGGATACAATGAAAGGTACATATTGCATAGTTGGGGAGCTGAAAAGAGCTTGAAATGATTGCAGGCCATCAAATGCAAGGGGAACGAATGTTGCTTAGAATATTTAATAGGATTGGCCATTTAGGTAAAACGATGAAATAAGTTCTCAAACATATTTTGAAAGCATATCTTTATGAAAGATGCTCATATTTAATGATTGTGATATTATATTGTAACCGTTATGGGGAAACTATTTTGTATCGGTATCGGTTGAATTAAAAAAGTAATGAATTGGGTTTTTAGGCTTTTAAGATGCAATTAATTAATAATTTAATTACAGGTGGTAAAGTATTAGTGGTGTTTTATGCTTTTTATAGTTAATGGATCTTGGGTTATCTTTAAGAGTATGAGATAGTGAAAATCGTCATCAATATTGTTTCTTAAAATGTCACCCTATTATGTAGGTTAAATAATCCTAATAGATGAAGTAAAATCTTTTACAACCATCCCAAAACAGTATATATGTTATGGGCAATGTGATAAATCGGGCATTATTAATAATGCCCGGGCAGTGGGATAAATTCAGTGGAATATATGAATGAAATTTATCACTTGCCTGCCTCCACTTCGGGCATTATTAATAATGCCCGATTAATCACTTTGCCCATAACATATACACTTAATACACAAATTAAAAAGTGTACAAATCAAGATATAGGTTCCTGAAACTGCAATTCCAATGTCTGTTAAAGAAACCATTGAGTGCCAAGTACGCTATATCACAAAAAAAATGACTGAAATCTTTTACAATTGTGATAGAAAGTAATCTTAGAAGAAAATATCAACCTATTATTTTAGTCCGTTAGTTTAAAAAAGGAATTAAAATAATTTTCCTCCCAAAAAAGTTAGAAAGTCTCATTTTCAAAAAAGTTAGAAATAATAATACATAATCTCATTTTCAAAAATCTGTAAGTATCACACCGTGTTCTAAATCAGATGTTTTGTGATTTCAATGAATTCCTATACATTGAAATATAGGTTTAAAGGATTTAAAAGCTTCGTATTTCTTCTTGATAAAGGAATTGGGATAAGAAATAGAGTATAATCAAATTGGAAGATAGCTTGATTGAGAGATATAGCATCAATCTGTATTTGTATAACGTCTCTTATCAATATTCCCCTTACATATGCACTGAATTCCCCCTCTTTTCCTTTATAATCTGTGATACTTCGACGGATGTCCATTTTTTTTATCACTACCTACCACAACCCAGACTAAATAAAAATGTCTTACCTTTGTCCTCTCCAAAGCGAAAGTCCTTTCAATAGGCGTAGTATAGCATTTCCATTAGCGAAGACCAACTGCTCTGAAAGAAACAGGTGAAGAGCTCCATCCTTTAGCTCTTCATCACCAGTATCACCTGCTACTGATGATGATTTCGGGCAGATTATTGCCACGACAGGGCATTATCACGGGGCGAGCGCGGTAATTGCTGTTGGCTCTTAATTGAATTTACACGCTTCTTCTTCCTTCCTCTGTGTTGTTATGATGGTGATGATGATTTGCTTGAATTTGTCTTTGAAGGATTTTTTTTTTTTTTGTGATGGTGGGTGATGATCTGAGTGAGAGAGGCATGTGGTCGGTGAGAAGTGTGAGGGGTAGTATTAATATGGATGAGGGTTTGGGGCATTGGACCCGTTGGAAATGTGGAAAGTTGTATAGAGCAGGTGGGGGATTGTAGTATTTTTTAGGGAAACGAAATTTGGTTAACATCAGGAGTGAACCTTAGTATTTTTAGCAATTTTTTTTTTGTCTTGCTGAGTTACTTTTATTTGTCCATAAAAATACAATATAGTTAAAACACAGATTATTAACACCTTTTCTATATTTTGGAATATCCCTATCCATGTATGGAAAAACAAAATATGCTATTTTTGATTTCTTGTAAGATCTGGTATTGTCGAGTTTGGCTTTAAAGTGTTCATATGCATTAAAACATTTATTTTTTATTGTGCCCATTATTTAAATGTAAGAAACATTCTGTTACTAAACAGCATGTGGGGAATTTATTAAAAATATTAAGCTGTTTTATTTTTTAATTAAATGAAGATATTGACTTATGATTCAGTTTTAATTTGTTTTATTTACTAGAAGGAATATGAGACATTGAGAAGCAGACAAATAATCCTAATAATGTAAACATGAAGACTTTCACAGCCGGTTTTGTTGTTAAAATACATAATTTCGGGCTTATAGGCCGTGTTCCAAAATAAAAACAAAAACAAAAACACCAGACGTTTCGTCGGAAGCTGTGCCCGACTTCATCAGTGGAATAAAAAGCATTAGTTCACCGATTCACCAATTCACCGATTTCACCTCGGTGAATCGGTGAACTAATGCTTTTTATTCCACTGATGATGTCGGGCACAGCTTCCGACGAAACGTCTAGTGTTTTTGTTTTTGTTTTTATTTTGGAACACGGCCTATAAGCCCGAAATTATGTATTTTAACAATCCTAATAATAATCAAATTTTGATTCACATGCTTCCAAAACACCTTTTACTGATGCATATTTTAAACTTTCCCAATCCTAATATTCGTTGTTACACAGTTCTTGATTTTATTTTTTGTAGGACATGGTCATGAACACCAAGTCAATGAAGTTCACATTATAAAATCATAATACCATTAAGGAAAATAAGGATAATTTTCAATTCTTGACATGGAAACATTTCACAGCTCTTTAAAAAAGTTTCATTCGCACTATTACGTCCATTGCCGTGTCTGGGGGGAATTATTCTATGCTTGCCACTTCTCACGATTGTCCCAACTTTCACACTATTTCAGCGGTTACAGTGACAAAATAAATATCATTTAACTCATAAAAATAGGCTTAGCAGAGGGCTAATACCCCCCTTGCGTGTTTCCTCAACCCAAATCTGGGAGGAATGATCCTCCCATAACTTCGTGCCCGAAAGCATTAGCTGACCACCTCTTGGTTTCTCCAAAACCTTCAGCATTCCAAGAATATACACAAAAGTGTTTCGGTACAAAGTCACGCCTCAAGAAAAAAAAGTTTCGAGACAAAATTGTTCGTTTCTGGAAGTGAGTTCTGTGCCAGATTATGAAAATATACATTGTATTGTTATTATTCGCAAATTTTGATGCGTTGTAGCACGTCAGGCGTGAGAAAAGCTGTTAGTTTCAATATATTTTGCGTTTTCCCCTTGGAATTGCGTAGTGGTTTAAGGCTCTGGATTATCGTACTTCTTCTTTGGCTTTTATGTGCAAGATGCATCAGACAGTGAAATTTTTGGTTTATGTAGTTCGAAATGATTAGTTTTATTTTTTCATAATCTTCCATCTTATCTCAGGATTATAGCAGATTAATTGTTTTACACAGATTAGTTTATTAATAGGTTTAAATATTCTTTGTTCGTAGTTTTAATACTAGTAGGATTGTAGCAATGTAATACAGTAAAATTTCAAAATTCTGTCTTTTAATATTTCAACGCTTTTAAATACCATTAAACATGCAAACAATAATAGTACAACATTTAACAGATATGTAATAAAGGCAGAAGTATTTTTGGTATGGGAAATATAAACTAAACATATTTTCGCTCAACGAAGTTCCGTTTTATAAAAGTCACTCTCAAAAAGGATTTAACTGGTGCAAATGAAATACCCTAATGGGTTAATATGGTTAAAATTTCAATCTTTTTAAGAACATTCGGTACGTGTATGTCTCCCTTTTCGAAATATCTCCTTCTTTTATTTGGAATAACTTCACAGTTACTTTTTATGAAAGCTTCACTCAAAATAACAAACACCTCAAATACACTTGAAATCACCTATAATTCTCACATATCAAAAAGAATAGTACAATATATCATTTTTACTTATTATTTTACTTTTATTAAGATGGTATACGAATACAGTATCCCTCCAGTGACAAACATAAAACTAATCACAACCTTTCTAAATCGTTTCTTAAAAGACTCAAACACTTTACATGTTATGTAACCATCCTTAATTAATTTTCTCGAGCATTAACTCAATAGTACAACTTTTTTATTTCATGCAAAAGATGTGTTACCAATATAATTTCACTCCATTCTTAAATATAGCAACTAAACATGAAATATTAGACCTCTCAAAATAGACATTCCATTCACACCCAAAAGCAATAAGGTGCGTCCTTTAAAACACAATCAAATTACCACCTACTTTAATTACCAAACAGACCTCCTCTTCCCCTGGACCCCAGAGACCAAGACCGTTTAAAAAGCACCACACCCGACATCAAACCACACTCAAAACGCACATGTACAAACTTTTACGACCCCTGGCTTTTATTGCTTTACCCGTCCCCCTAACACCAGCACTCTGTAACGAGGGAAAATATTCTGCCACCTCAAAAAAGAGAATGGAGTCCCTCCGAGGGAAATAGAATCGGGCAATTACACTGGGAATAATTCCGGATGCCAAAAGTCCTATCCTCGACCATTAAATATTAAAAATAAAACCCGGGGAGACACTGAGGGAGAACCGACCGTAGGGAGAGGAGGAACTAGAGAGTGCATTGTCTGCAGCCCGGTGGGAAGAACAGGGAAGTTTGGCTTTAAAAGTAAAACAGTGGCCAACATTTATCAAGAAGTAGTGGAGAAAAATTGTTCTTTTCACTATCCTCTCAAAAGAAGATTCGATAAGAGAATCGACAATTTCATATTTGAGAAATGATTGTAATGGAATTTCTCCCCCAATTATTGGCAGTGATTTAAAAGTACCGAAGGTTTTAAGAGGCACTATTGAGGTATTTCTGATTATGTCTGTACCATTTCTGTCTTATTCTATTATCACTGTATTATTATTGAGCGAGGAAAGTGAAGCAGGTTATTCTAGGTTTGCCCTTTATTTTAATATCCTGAATGGCAATGGATAATTTGCTGTTCTGGGTAGTTTTCATTGAATCCTTTTAAAATAACTTAGACAAACTCCATTACTCAGTGAAAAAGTAGGGATAAAAGTATCGCTCTTTCTGTTTATTCTGTCGCACTATCTTTATCTCTCTTACTTCCCCATCACTATTTCTCCCCCTCTATTCCTCTACTTTATTTTCTCTCCACTCCTCTATTCACTTCTCTGTCATTCCTCACCATTTCTCTTCCCTTTCCTCTCTCCTTCCTCCTCCTCCTCTATTTTTCTAAGTTATAAAATTCTTTCTTCACTCTCACCTTCTCTCTGTAATTCTTCACTCCTTCTCTTTTCCTGATACTCTCTTGGTTTTTTAAGTCCTTCCTCAATCTTTCTCTCTCTCTCTCTTTCTTCACATTCTCCCTCCCTTTCATTCACCCTCTTATACACCTTTTCTGTCATTCTCTTCTTCCCATTAAATCTCCTTCTCAATTTAAAGAGAAATGACAATGAGTTTGAAAGCATGAGTATAGCAATACCTGGTTTGAGTATAACAACACCTATCTAAACGGCACAAAACAGACTGAGTTATCCTAAGAAAAACTTTCAAACTGCCTTATTTGAACTGCTTCTCCTACTGAATAAACTCCATACTACGAAAAGAGAAAACAATCTTTGAAAAAATAAGCACAATAACAGTCAATCAAGCCCTTTAGGATGTAAAAGATGCTGACACGATTGCTCCAACAGGGGAGAGAAGGTGAAAAGAGCACCCTGTCCCTTCCGACTCTACGCGAACAGCCGACCACAGCCAGCAGAGAGAGAATAGCCCCACCCACCGGCTACTGCACGCCTCTCGGATGATAGCGGCAACATAATGAGATTTCGGCCGCCAAATTATAGGTTGAACGGGACGAGCAACGTCAAATTGCAGACTTTTACGATTTTCGGCCCGGCGGTCACGTGAACGCGGCCCTGGCCTATCCCGTGGCCGCACGGTGACTAATTGGGGAGGTCGTCATCGTCATTACTCGCCCCCCCCCCCCAACAGAACTCGGCGATATTAATCCTGCTGGAATGGTGATAGATTGATCTGGGGTGGGTAATTGGAGAAAACCGATCGGGATTGGATTGATAATGTTTTCTATTGTTGGGGAGATTTATGTGAATATAAATAGATGAATGACGTGCTGGGAAATGCAGTAGTGATGTGTGAGGATGAGGGATCATTCATAAATCTCTTCGCATCTTAAGATAGTGGAGTGAAGGGTCGAGCATTATTTCTTAACGGTAGACCAAAAGATCTCTCTTACGAGTGTGTGTACGTACATCGATTATTACGTTCTAAATCACACTTATAAGCAAAACTTTTAAGGATAAAAAGATTTTAAGGATTAAATTTTAAGGATAAAAACACTTTAAGGATTAAATTTTAAGGATAACATTTATTGAGAAGAAAGGACAACGTAGTATAAATGTCCTACGTTGCTTTCCTATGTTATCTTTTCTTCGCAATTGATCTTTTGCACAGTGTGGATTTTACATTTGATAACATTTATGCTTGATATTAACACTTATAACCAATTCATGGAATGACTTGGGGGAACTTTAAGTTTAACCATCAAATTATTCTTATTACATATATCAGACAGGAATTGTGACTTAGAAAATCGTTTAGTTCTCCCTTAGTTTTGGGGCCGATATTCCTTTAATCAATATAGGGTTTCGGATCTTTCTGCTATCAAACTCGTTCGTAACTGCGGATATTATTACGTTGTGAAATGTAAAGTTGAGAACTTTTAAATGATAGATTACTAGATGATAGATAACAGGAGATTCCTCCTTACTTATAACAGAAGAGACCCTATACAAGCACTTAAATTCCAGTGCATACTTTTAACCAATTTATTACTAAAAAAGATCTCTTGCAAAAAAAATTAGTTAGATAAAAAAGTAGAGTAGATAATATCTTTACTTATTGTTTAATAACAAAAAAATCGTTTGGATGTATTTACTGAATTTGGTGACAGAAATTTGTAAATCTATGAGCAATACGTGATTTTTCATCTTCCTCTTAACAATATTTTGCTTAAAGAATGCGTTTATAAGTTAACTTCCCTCTTTTCTTAATTTTGTAGAAAAAAATATCATTCCTTTAAAAAAATTTATTTTCTAAACCTTATATTATGAAGTGGGATCTTTAAATTTCATTTCAAACTGTTAAAAATATTTTGAAGAGAATCTTAAAAAATATTTTCATTATTTCACAAGTATCCACACTAATTCTTACATTCATTGCATTTCAACTTTTTGATGAACCCATTATCATTGTATAAAATTTTGAGTTAGTTGAAGACATAATGATGATTTAAAACATCACACATGATTTAACATTTTAAAATGTTTTGAATTTTCAATGACTCTTAATCCAACAAAATCCATTGTCACTTTTTTCCAAGGCTACAAATTCTTAAAAATGTAACCTGAATATTATTCTTTCAAGCCTATAGCATCATTTTTTGCAAAAATGAGGAAAACGGGAAATTTGTTCAATTCAATATTAGTATGGTCCCTGAATTCCGCGGCTAAAAAACACAATAACAGACCACTCCGATTAGCGCAGTTATTTTCGTGATTGGTCGAAAGTGTTATTATTAGCCGCCGAAAGTGTAACGCAAACTTAAACGCTCTTCATGATTCCGATTTAGGGTAATGAATCACATTTTTTTTGTTGCGCTAAGAGCTTTTGCGCAGAAATACTGAAAGGATTAGAGTTTTGCTCCCGTGAGAAAACACCAGAATGCTCGTATAATGGAAATTTATTGCAAAGTGATTTTGTTAAACGATATCGCAATCTTTGTTAATAGTGCGTTCAATTATTCGTAATGAAGAAGGCAACAATGCTGAAAATGTTTGTGTGCAAAACTTGTGGGGAAGGTGAGAATTAAATTTAACCTATTTCTCTTGGATATACTATTATTTTATTGATCATGTGAGGGGACAAGGAAGGTTATAGATCGTGATTATAGTTTAGGAAAATTAGATAAGTGCTTTTAGGAATGAAAGAAAGTATTTCATTGGCTAAAATAGTATTTAAGCTCTACAAATTCAAGCAATTTTTTTTTTATCTTATGTAACTTGAATATAAAACTTCTAGATTTAAAAGATGAAAATAATGAAAATATATGATAAATAATGAAAATATTAGCAAGTGCGTAGTTTTGTATTAAACTTGATTAAGAAAAATCAGTGTTGAAGTGTCAATCAAGTTTACCTATTCTATGTTTGAATAGACATTATGGGAATTGTTTTCAGAAACTGCATCAAAAATGAGGCAGTAATGCTTGATTAATCCTTGTTGTTTTTAAATAAAAGTACTCGCATTGTGAAAATGCTTGTAAAATCTAATCCTTATTTCAATCTTTAAAAAATAACGAAAAGAAGTTTGAAATGTATTAAATTTTTAAAAATATTAAAACTTTTATTTCTTTACGATTTAGAGTACATCTTTTTTTCTTATGTATAAGTTGTATTAGAATAGAGAACAATACTAAATATTTATTTTGTAGTCCTCATACAGGTCGCATACAGGTTTTACAGGTTACATTCATTTGTTCAAACTATCTAAAGGAGACAAAACTTCATTTGTAAAATATGTAAAACTTTTACAAGGAAAAAAAAAAGAGAAAATTGTTCTGTATATTATAGGAATCACAAAAACTTCAATAAATACTTTAATTTGGATCCCTCATAAACATGAATAATAAATATTTGTTGATGAAATAATAGCTTAACGAAATTGTAGTTCCCTGTCTCTCTTTTTTTACTCAAATTACATTTCATGCAGGTACAAATTACGTTTTAAAATAACTTACTCAGTAAAACTTATTGAAGGAATAAGATGTCTCCATATCAACACCATTTTGTTTTCCTTGTCCAGAAAGAAGCAATGATTAAACCTACATTGTGCTTATCAAAACATTATGAATAAATTTCCCATTATCGGAAGTATTTAAATAGCTTTTCGGCACTTGGACAAAACATTCATCTGTAGTTCACTTGAAACATTCATTTAAAAAGTGTGAAAATATGAAATGGAAGTTTACATCAAATAACACCTACAGTTATCGTCTGATTACTTTTCTCACAAAACGTAGGGCAATAAGTATTATTGTATTCCTTTTGAAATAATAATGAATATTATTCAAATTTATCTTCAATCTACTACATGTATAATTCCTCAGTTCAGCAGATGAATTCTTAAATGGATTTTATTACCATAAAAGTAATCGAGAAAAATGGTAGTTTATATTATATTGCATGGGAAAAGAACCAAAACATACAAAAAGGTCTTTTCGATAAAGTTATCTTTGTTATTGATCTAATGTCATAAGTTTAACACAGAAAGTTTGTATTTTTTTTTTTTTTTTGTAAAACTTACTGATAAGTTATGATTCATATAAAACTTTTCAGAGTTGACACGATAGCTAAATGTAAAAATACTCTATATTATTTTTCAAATTACGTAATTTGTAAGAATCGAAAGTAATTTTAACACATATAGAACTCCAACTTTGTCCAGTACTCCTACACATAATACAAGTGCAACTGATGATACACTCTTCTAGAGTACCCAGAAGGATAGAGAGGTTATATAATTGCACCTATTAAAATGATAAATGAATGAACTAAAACTATACTAAACTTTATTTGAAGAGTCAATTTAGTTGCACATCAATAAGCTATACTACTTACACTTGAAGAAGAAATATGTTAATTTACTTTAAAAGTTGATTGTGTTAGAAAACTTAATGATAATTTCAGTGAAAACTGTTAAAGGTAAAAATATTTAAATCTTTAACCAAGAATACCTTATAATAACAATTCCAAAGCTTATCTCTTAAATGTACCGTGAAAAATTTACGACTTTAATCCTATTTTTTCTTCTTATGCACGTGCTTCATTTTACATAGTCACGTGAACTTTCTTCACATCCACAAAAGAAACATTCACTTACCAACATAAAAAACACAATCCTAAATGAATAACCTTGGACCAAGTATTAAGACACACCACTGAAAACATCCACGACTTAAAAAAAATCCACCGGACGCTAAAACAATTAGCCCACTAACCCACCATTGAAATGTAATTCACTCATTTCACCGATTCTCAGAGAAGGCAAAGAAAATGTTTCATATCTTTCTACTGGTAATTGTCGCCGTCTGCTAACCATGTAGGTGAATGCTGTTTTTAATGCGCAAATACCTTTGTGTGAGAGAAGCCTTATTGTAGAAAGAATGAAAGAAATAATCCCTACATTTTATTGATGGTTGTAACAGGAAGAAGGGGCCGTTTTCCAGGCATCGTTGGCCCATTTTTTTGTTGTGATTTACTGTGTAGGAGCCATTCAGTGAATTAGTGTAAGCGGTGGAGATCAAATGGCTTTGTGGTTACAGTTAACTTATTTTTTTATTATTATTTTGGTTTAATAATCGCACGGTTGCAGATGAGTGTATATATTTGGATTCATTGTTAAATCCTGTTGTAAAAAAACAATGGAATCTTTCGAATATTGACACCGGGTTCTTTCTTAAGCATTGATGAAAGCGATGAACTCACCCCAGGTTATAATCGAATGTACCAAGACTGTACTCTTCAGTCTTATTAGAATCACCACTAAAAATGACTGAAATCTGAATTATCTGAAAAAGTGTTCAGGGGCAAACCCAGGTTAGACTTCTGGGGGGCACCAATATTTTAAAAACATCTTCCACATTAAAAACTGCGATACTTAGCAAAGTATTAAATGGTAATATACATTTTTGGCCATATACATTGAACCCTTTCAAAGCTTCAATTTTATTTAAAAATTATATTTAGATGTCATTTTTTACCAATGAATTATTTTCATTCTCATGGGCACGTGCCCTCGTGCCACCCCTGAGAGCATAGTTGAGCTTTCCATCTTTTTCTTAACTATAGTAATAGGTCTAGTTGTAAGTTGAGATAGTTTCAAAAAATAAATAGCTCTATTTAATGGCTTGCACTACGTCTAGTCTAGACAATTTATTAATGTTCTCTTTTACTGATAATATGTTGCAGAATTCATTCAGAAATCACATACCTACCGTAATAAATTAAAAGCATTCAACTCAAAACCAATAAAGTGATTCAAAATGTTTTGATCCAAGTTTCAAGGTCTTGAAGCTCAGCATCATAATGGCATTCATCGAAAATATTACTACAGAAAACTCGCTTCCAAATCAAGCAATAAGCTTAAAATTTACATTCCAACATAACTTTTAAGATAATAGAGTTTGAAATAAAATTTTGATGTTGAATTAAATTTATCATTCTATGTCGTTTTTTCTTTAAAATATATGAAAATTGGAAATCAAATAAATAACTTTGAATAACCATATATCTCTTTTCATTTGTATTGGCTGAAATATGTGCTGTATTTGTTTGAAATCATTAAAGGATGTTCAAAATTCTTAACAAACTCTGTTTGATCATGTCACATTATTTAACTTCATTAAAAATACTAAAAGGTTCAATAACCTATTTCACCCTTTAGTTAAATAAGGTTCACAAACAGTGAAACGAATGCAAACACTATTTTTGTGAAGAAGTTACTCCCTATCCAGGTGTCTTTCTCAAGATTTGGCTTTTTTTGTCACTAACTATGCATATATTTGCATATTTCTAACTGCAAAAAAGTTACTTGCTTTTGCACCATCTGTTTACCGCCATCTGCATTTCTTAAATGTTCTTTGCAAATAGAGCATTAATAGTTTTAATTTGCATGATTATCAAAAGATAATAAGTGTAATCGTTTACAAAGGGGAGGTTCAATTTCTTTTTATAAAGAGTTGAGGAGCTTTTAATGCTTTTTAAATAGGTTCTGTAGTTTCCGTAACCTTCAAGTAGAGACGTATTATTTACTAAATGAGAGTAAAAAACATATAAAACCCCAAAATGCCTTCTAGAAGTCTGAGAAAAATTATCGTACTTATAATGTGTTTCGTAAAATTTTTTTAAATAATAAGTAAAATTTACCAATGGAGGACCCTTATCAATGAACAATAACCAATAATATCCAGTTTGTTTTAACTTTTCCTTCAACAAACGTAATTTTCACTTTTTTGAAGAAAAAGTGTAAGTTTGGTAATGTTTCTTTTTTACTACAAAAAGATATAGATAAATAATTTTATATTTTACTTCTTAAAGAACAAAAATAACACTTAAAAAGAATCCAATAGAAAACCTTTGTAAATGTATTTTCTTGGTAGTGATTTTAAGTTTGAAGAAAAGAAATAAACTAATCATTTAATTTAAAATACATAATTCGTTTAAACAATATTTGTAAGAAATATGAATAAAAATGCAAATATACTTCTTATTTACAGTTCTGTGAATATTAACAAATAAAGAGGTATATTGTAAATTAATTCTGAAGAGAAATGGTAGTAGATTTTCTTTTGCTTTTAGAGAAAAGTCTTAAGCAATTGATTAATACAGTTAAACGTACATTTTAAAGCAGTATAATATTTAAAAAAAAAATTATAGCAATGATATTATTTACAAGCTTTGGAATAAATAATTGAATAAAGTTTTTTTTCCCAGGTACCCTATCTATGTATTATTAAAAATTACTGGTTAAGTGTCATTTTAAAATTTCAGTTTACACTATTTTCAAAACATTCTCATAAACTTACGCTTTTATTTTTAAAGTTTAAAGAATAATATTGTGGATACAAATGATGACGTCACATTTTGGTATGCATAGCATTGCATTTAATATTTTGAGAAAACTCTGAAAGGTTCTATGAATTTTCAAGATAAACTCTTAACATGCTTAGCTTTTTAGGATTCATTGAGGCGAGGTTCAAAAACCGGACTAAAAGTGCCAGGATAGTGTTTAAGAGTTTAAGCTGGCAACAACATGAAAAAATCTATCCTATTCATTCGACCAAACTATTTTTATATAAATTTTTCTATAACCTGTATAACTAACTCATTGTTCAAACAAACCACGGCAACATTAATACCATAAAGACGTGTGGACAGCAACTTTCACGGTATATCCAAACCTGCCTTCGCTTTTCCCTAGAAACGGTAATTGATTGTCCTAAGCTAATACGCCGCGATTCGAATTACAAATTACTTTGCGAACGATACTTCAAATAAATCCTGCGTCACAGAACGTGACGATAAACAATTACCAGCCACAAGAAAAGCGACACGCACAGGAAGCTAATTTTCTACGATCCTATCGGAGTTTGCCTTTCCCTATCGGCTAAATAATAACGCTCCATTCCGTTTAGAAGATTTACAATATCGACAGGAGTTGTATACGGAGCAAATACAAACATAATTTTTCCCTGGCATGCAATCTTGCCACAAAATTCTTAATTGCGGTTATTTTGTTACCTTTGTGTCAAGTTGCATGTTGGGTTAAGCAGTTTATTGCGGTTTGGTGGTAACAGGGAAGGAAGTTTTGAAACCATGAAGTGGTTGGTTTTTCATTTTGCTGCTTCCAATTCGTGTTCGTTTGTTTGTTTGAGTCTCTGAACAAACAAACAATTATGTCTTCATATAATTGACAATTACTGTTGTCATTGTTTTGAAAATAGATCTATATTTTGTGCTAATACAAAATCTTACAACTTTCTGTCTTGGTCCAGTTTACATCAAACTTCTCCACATTTAAGGGATTAATATTTGATTTAAATTCATGTTAAGTAAGGAATATTGCATTATTCATTCTACCTAAAAACATTGCAAAAACTTTTAAATATCGTATCTATTTAATATGGTATATATGTTGGAAAAAGATTAACATATTTATATATTGCTATTATAGTTTTAAAGGTTTTTAAGTAATGTATGATTTAATCTGTCCCCAATGAACCAGTTTCATAAATCGAAATTAACTAATTTCTCTTCAGCTGTTTTAAATGACTGCACTTTAATTTAAACAAAGACTGCCAGACAAATCTTCATATAAACTACATTTTTTCTTTGCAAATGATAATTGAGATTCCTTAACATTATCAGAGCACAGTTAATGAAAGAAAACACAAACTAAAGGGAATCCATCCTAAAATCTACTTAAGATAATTTTTGAATGAATATTTGAGAAAGAAACGAGCTCGTTGATAGTATTTTTTTTCTCCCGATATCTTAATAATTCGGCATATTTTGAAACTTTTCAGTAGACACTCTCTCATATTACCATATTTAAAAAATTAGGATCGTTGCATCCACAGTAAAGCAAAGCATCAGAACAAAACAACCAAACTTCATCCGTTTGAAGAACATCCCAAAACTCAAATCCAAATTAAGCTGAGATAATGTTTAAAAAAAATTCCCTCCAACACAAAATCTCTCTAGCCCAGCAACCTTTAAAAGGCATCTCAAAGAGTTCCGAAAGCCATTACGTTATAAAAAAAACGATATAATCCTAATCTTCGAATTCCATTAGAGTCCTATTACTCAAAACCTCGTTACTTAGTAACATTATAATACCGAGGAATATATTATTCATCAAACAAGCCATATCCATGAGAGAGGCTCTCTCCACGGATCTAAGCCATTTAATGAGAAGAATAAATGAACTTTTTGGAGGGCGCAAAAATTGCATATGGCACTCCATCTTCCCTAGAAATATGGCGACCACAGGGGCCATAGATCAGGGCTCCAGTGAGGGGTGTCCGGTCGTTGAGCACGTGACACCGGCCGTCATAAATCACGTGATGGAGTCTTGCGCGCGTGAAAATGGCGGTGATTGCGGAGTAATAAGTTAACTTGTTTTGTGCCGCGGCTGAGAAAAGATTCCGCTAAATGGTGGAGTTTTCATCAGCGTCACAACCAAATTGTGGGGGAAGGAGGGAAGGGGTGATGAATGAATGGATGGGAAGGGAGCGAAATATTGAGATGAGCTGCATTTGTCCTGATGCGTCGATTTGTAAAGTAATGAATTGATGTGTGGGAAAACTGAAATAGGTTGACAGGCAACGATACTAAGGTTGTGATTGGTGTAATTAATTGTTAAACTATTTACTACTCTTATTAGTTAGACCCTGAGTTACAAGAATGATAGTAACAGGAAAAACGTTTGCTGTACGTTGAGAATGATGAGACTACGGTTCAAATATGGATGAAAAATGTTGACACTTCTCAATTCTTTCTAGCCGAAAATGGCAAAGGCAATCAAATTTTCTGCAATTTTTTTACCTAATCAGAAGAAGTATAAGGGAAACTAATAGGATAATTAACAATGCAGGATAATAATTTAGATATGCAACAGCACATTCTTATAAAATTCAAATTTTATCAAAATTCTGTAAGATATTTTTCATGTTGTCTTTAAAATATTATGGATATTAATAATTCGAATATCATTGAAAACATTACCAAAATTTTAAAACGATGTTTGTTTTAATTGGTAAAAACCAATGATTTAAATATTTCTTTTTTTAGTGGATGAAATTTCGTTTCTTTTTTATACTTAAAATGATCCTGGACATAACGATATGTACTACTTGTAGCACCTATTAATTTTTGCACACTTCAAAATTTAATATTGCAAAGATATTTTAAGAATCCTTCCATTATTTTCAAAACAAAGTTAAAATTGAAACTAAAACACATAATTAATTGAAATTAAAATTACTTTAAATTTGAATGCATCATCAAGCTGTAAGGTATAAAAAAGTTGTTGTATCAATAAATAACAATCAGGACTAATAAAAATACATTAATAAAACTTTTTAATATTCCTAATAAAGGTTTCTCATCTTTTCAGGGAAAAGAACAATAACCCTCGTCAATTCTGAACTCCCGACTCTAACTTCCTTATGAAATATTTATTCGTCATTCCTATGCAGTTGTAAATTAGTTCTCCATTCTTCAGAGCACATAGCTGATTCTCTAGGAAGGATACAATACAAGAAAGGGAACACATTGGAACAAACGCATTGTTCCAAAAATGCGTTTGAAAAAAAATGATCATCAAATTTTTATTCCCCTTTTCTCACGAAGATCTCCCTAGTTAGTCAACTTTTAATTGTTTCGTATTTTACTATCAGGGAGAATAAAAACTGTCTGAGTTGATTTTCCTTCTAGTTATAAAAGATTGACTTTCAGCTATTATTGTTGACCGAATTTCTGAGTTGCTAAACATGGTTCACTGGTTTGTGTCTTCATTTTGAAGCAATTTTAATGTTTCGTAATTATTTTAACTAAAAGAAAGATAACTTGACACTTTCATGATTTATTATCACATTTCATTTTTCAACAAAGTGTTTCCATTTACATTAGAAAGACAGGAATGCAAAGGAGTAATTAAAAGTAAAACTTTTGGCATTGAAATGACAAAATCTTCAGTATAGTAAAACACGCTTTTTCTCTCCTTCTTTTAAAAGGTATATTGACATGTTTATAAGAAGAGAAGTTATGCCTATTCTTCATATTTCTGGAATGATTTGAATGAACAAGAAAAGCTAAAGAATGAATTAAGTTCAGAAATCATACAGTAAGTGAATAATACACCTAAAACCACACAGGAACCCAGTTTTTTTTAATTTTACCTGCTCTAAGTAAAATTTTATTAAGTTTCTAAACACCTTTTATGTATTATAAATACAATATTTAATACCGCATTGATTTATTGCAACAGAAAGTTATAATAATTTTATTTACATTCCTAATAAAAAATTGATTGTAACAACTCTTATAATCAATATAAAAACTTCTGTACAGTAATTTAATAAAGCAAATAATAAAAATATTGCAACTTTTGATGGGAAACTTTTTTGTTAACAAACTTTCCACTCACTAATGTTTCCAGAATTTTTTTTAAACATCTATGTATGGATATAAATTATTTAATGCTTTAATATATGTAAAGATATAAATTATTTACTGTTTAAAAGATTTTTATCATAAGTTTCTAAAAATTGGTAACATTCTATAAATAAAATTAATGCACAAAATTTAACAACTTAAATCACATTTATTTTCTCAAAAAATAAATTTGTAACACAAAAAGCTAGCTTACCTAAATTTAGCTATCTAAATTCATTTAAGTTATCAAAAAAACTCTTATTTATGGTTATGATAAAAATAGATTTTACTTATATAATAGAGCAAATTAAATGTTCTACTAAAAAAAGTTTAACTCATTTCTTAATTCTTCTTTTGTAAAACTAATATCAGAATTTAAAAAATTCCCAAAAATTGAATGATATAATTACGGTATAATCATACAAGAATCATAATTAAACTCAAAGATATTCCTAAACTTATTATTTGGTTTTCAAACATTGTTTTTCGACCTCTTTTTAAGCAGGAAAACTTGTCTCCTTTTTAGTTGTAATGAAAATGCGTGACTATTATAAGTTGGTGACTGTAGTTTAAGTAGAAGTTCAGTCTCATTACTGTCATCAAAACTGTCACACAGTATTTCTTAAATGGTATAAAGAGACATGCCCTACAGTTTGATAATCACTGTATTCGTGTAATTATTTCTCAGAATCCTATTATTATATGGTTGCTTTTTGCATTATCTCCTTTTTTTATCAAGGGAATCAAGGGAACATTCGTTATTATAAAAACAGAAAATTTAACGAACAAAGACTGACATTTGAATCATCCCTGCAGTGTTTAAAACATAAAAGTCTGTTGTTATTTGATCTCTTTCATCTGTTATTTCATACCTACTTTAAGGTAAATCATAAAACACAAATATGCACTTTCATTACTGTATTCAGAGATAATTTCGGGGATATTTTGTGTATACAAACGTGTAGTGCAGGAGTCAAAATGCTCAACGACAGTTGTATGAACTGTTACTCAAAAACAACTCAATCTGAATAATTCAAATAACATGTTCCTCGTTTTTTTTAGAAACCTCAGTGTTCCAAAACAACGAAGATACTACATAGCCGCGATTTAGCACAAACACAAAACTGCATTTTACTTAATTCTTTGAAAAATTATAATTCTCGTTAGACAACCATACATTTGAAGAGCAAATACAAAAAGACGTTGTCGGGTACATTTGATTTCAAAATTAGCATGTTACGAAACTGATATGAGATATAAAACAGCGATCGGCAAACAGAGGTTTTCAAACTCCAGTTTTAAGTGCTAAGATCACGAAAGGATTGGTAAATGAGAAGTTGCGAAATACCCACTGATTTAAATGCAAAAGTCTATAGGCACACTTGTACTCACACGAAGGTTTTGTTTTAAATAAGTTAGATTAATACTTGAGCCGTTGTCATGGAGATGAATCAACCTACAATGCGCTCACATTTGTTTCATTAGACAAGTAAGAACCACTGTAAATGTATTTCAAAATTTTGTTTTATGAAAGCAAACATTATTTTAATTTTGCTAAAAGTTTTAGTTGATACGTAAATAAAAAAACGAGTATTCATGTGGTTAAACTCGTAAGTTTATGCGAATCCATTGTTTAGCTCTTTCTATAAAATGTAGAAAATATGATTATAAGCAATTAAAAATTGTGAAAGCTCATGTTAATATAAGTAAAAGTAACTTTTAGACTTTACACAGTAAACTAATTTATATTAGCTAATATAATGTTTTTTTTCTATTTTCATTGTCATAAGTCACTTTGCGATTGACTTATTAATGGTATTGCATATATTAGGATAATTTCCTAACGAAAAACAACAACAATGCAGTACTTTTATTCCATTAGGAGCCATTTTTAATTATTTAGAAATCTCAACATTTTAAAGCATATTTTGTGCGGGGATTAAAACTTGAGATTTTCATAAAATCTTTTGACTTGTTTCATATTGATTTATCTTAAGTTTCTTCTTCATGTAAGGTTCTTTGTTTATGATTTATAATCATTTCTTAAAAGAAGGTGATGCAGGTTATGCCTCTTCAATTATAGGGAAGTGTCAAAGTGTGATGTAAAAAAAAACGATTTTTATAATAAATATCATATAGAGCATAAACATAACTTTAATAAGAAAAAAATAGGTCATACTTAGAAACTATTGCTTATAAATTCTTAGTATGGGTTCAAATGTTATATTTAACATACTTAAGTTGAGGTTTAAGATCAAGGTTCTGGAGTTTAAATTTAATTCACAATATTTTTGCAGATTCGTCATCACATTTTGAACCTTAAACATTGTGCTTATTTACTTTTATCATTTCAAAAAGTATATTTAATGTTATATTATCACTAAAAGTTACTGCTTGAAAGTAGTATTTTCAATATATTTGTAAGAAGGAAGATAAGTATACAAAATAAAGCACAACAATCAAAATTAAAAGAACTCAGGGATAATTAACTAGCCAAACGCCAATGCAATGTTAGTACATAGGATTAGCCCATATAGGGATTCCTACTCAGATTTTAAAAAAAATACAATCAATCTTCAAATTTTTGGAGAAGTCACAAACTTTTACGCCTCATCGCTCCAACTCAGAAAACTTACATGCTTGAATCACTTCGACAAGTGCTCCCTCCGGTTATTTGCTCAATTGTGCTTTTCTAGTCATAATGCAGAATGGTTTCAGGCACGAACATACGCGATTCCTTCATAACAAGAGCTGAATCACAAGTTTTCTGAATGGGAACTAGCTATATCAATTTTAGACCAACTAACCAATCATGCATCTTCACTTAATGTAAGATATGAGACAGGTTGCTTGGAGGAAATATAAATTGAATAATGTAACAAACCAATAATAAGGTTTATTCATCAAAAATCAATCATCCTCCTTTCCAAAACGCACTTTAATTAGAATAATTTTTTTTTTAACTTTTAAAGCGAAGGGAAATGCATCAAATTAGTAAAGAGGGTTTTTGTAAATGAATAGAATAAAGATGAATGAAGCAAAATATGTACCCCGCTTAAGAATTGCTCGACTTTTTCTTAAACCTATTGCTGTTTGAAGGAGGAAAACCAACGATACTTTAAAATAAAATAAAATATCTTATTCCACACTCAACATTAGAATTCATTAGAACTCAACATTAGAACATTAGAATCTTCATGTTCTTTTAATAAAAGATCTCTACATTTAAGACATTTTACTAAATTTTTGAAAAAATGCCCTAAATAATTTCGCAAACAAATTGGAAGCTGGTTTCCACAATGGCGATAAAATTGCTAAAATTAACCCTGGCATTACCAAAATTAATTTCAAATTTATTTTCGTTTGGGGGATCCCCTTCGCAAACAACACTTTCCTCAATACATTCGTGACACCGAGCCTCAAAAACATTTAACTAACATTCCTTTCGTACCTGAAAAAATCCCATAACTCCAACCCCATTTTCCAACAATTAGAACTAATTTATACTTCCCCTAAAACGCACCATTCATCTGCATACCTCCATAAAAAAAACACCATCCTGGTTAATAACAACAAAGAACAAAAAAACTCCATAACTCCATCCCTACACAAACACACTCACGAATCATGATCGCGAACAATAAACCCAAAAGGATGCCGAACCCCCCCCCCCCTTTCGAATAATAATAAAAAAAGGAACAGCAAAACGAACCCCCTCCTTCACATGAAAAATCCCCGCGTTTAATGGCATTTTTATTCCGCTTCTTATTATTATGATTTTATATTAGACGAAAGCCGACAAAACAAAACAAGCACACAAGGCCCGAACTAGTAGATCGGATTCGGTAATGGATGATACCTCGCTCGCCTGGGCTATTATCTGTTTAATGACAGTAACACCTCGGCTTGCAGAGCTGCCCTCTAATACAGGCCCGCGCCGGCCCGGGCCTAGGGCCTAATATTGGTAATCAATGACAGTTAGCGAGGGGGAAGGTACATCCACAGCTGCTTCGAATAATGTAATAAATCGGGGAAGTGTTAGGAAGGTTGAAGTGAAACAATGAGGTATTGAAGTGGTCGGATTTACACCAAGGAGGGGTATCGGTAGGAAGGGTTTGATTAATATCATGTATCAGCTACGATATGAGGTGCTCGTGACTTGTTGCTGTCAATCGGGTGATAGGTAGCATGAAGGACTGCATGTTTTCGTGGACAGGATTTTGTTGAGAACTAAGTTCTTAACCACGACTAATATTGAAGAGATTTTTCTTTGCATCAATCAATGACCATGTTTAAAGGGCGCTGTCACTGGGTTCTATCCATCCGATTGGAGTAAAAAAGACCCAAGCATCAGCACAAATGTTCACGATTCGTCCAACTTTTGTCATGTCTAGTCAAAGTTCGTTTACTTATAGTTGCAGTCACGTTAACTTGACATATTTGGTATGAGCTGTGCTACAAGGGGAGGGTTCATACAAATTATTGAATCTACCGAGAATTTGTGTGCATCTATAATATGAGATTTATGCTTACTACCTATTTGAATCTATTTAATAATGATTCCATCCATACATCTCATATTTATAAAGTTTTAATGTTTCGAATAGAATATTTTAATAGAATTTGGAAGGGTGTATTTCTAACGGTTATTAGTAAATCCTTTTCTCTCGATGAAAATGGAGCTGTATGAATTTTTAAAGCGGGGATCTTCAAGCTTTTCATCTGTTTTGAATTGAAATGAATATATGGAAAATCATCTTAATTTTAAAATAGGTTCTATTTCTGTTAATTTTATCGATTTCCTGATTTTCGAAATGCATTTATTCATTCTATTAATTTTTTAATATATTCATTCATTTTAATAATTTTAAAATGCATTTTCATTTTCTTTATTTAATTTTATTTTTAGGTGTTGTTTATGGTGTAGCCATCACACATCATTCTTTGTTCCAATAATGACAAAAGAAGGGCAACATGGAAGTTAAATGCGTCTGAAATAATTGCATTTTAGTTTCTTACAGAAATGTTTTTATTTAAACCTACATTACAATTTTAATACGTTTTTTAAATTCACTTCAATAGTTTTAAATTGTAATACTTAAAAAAGTTTTTTTACTTTGTATCTTTAAAAGGTTTATAGTATTAACAAAATTCAATCCAACATAATTTTGAAAAATGATGCAAAAATGGAAGGGAGCATTAGAGAACCTTTAATATATTGAACTAAAACTTTAATACATATTAAAAGAAGGTTTAAAAGTTAGCTATCAAATAAATCTAGATACATAGAAACAAAGTTTTCTTCCTAACTCATGTTTTATTAATATTTCTATATTTATTTGATCTTAGACGACCGCATTTTGTAAACGCTTGATTGCATCGAAAACAATTTGTTCTGATTAGTTTATTTTTAAAGATTTCATGCAATTTAAACTTTTTTTTCTCTTTCTTTTAAACTTTCAAAGATTTACAACATGAAGTTAACTATATAATGCTAAAAACAAAAATGCTTAGAATTCTTTTCTGCTCATTTAAAGCATCATAAAAATGAGTAAGTTGTTTTACAACAATTCCAAAATTGTGTTTTCTCTGAAAACATCAGGCTGGATATTCAACATAATCTACAAAATTCTTTTTTTAAATAAACGACATCCATCATATAAAGCAATTTCTAAAGTGCTCGTACAAATTAGCTTTCTGTAGTTTGGCTGGAACCTATTATTTCTCTAGTAATTTCGTAAGCAATTACAATCATTTCGTTGTACTCTGTGATAAAAAAAATTACAGGCTTTTAATGGCCAAGCTTAGTCTCTCCAGTCATTTCTTTGTTTTCTTTTTTTAAAGTTCTATTTTAACTCGAAACAATGGCAGATATTCAGACCAATTACATTTAATATGTTGTCCGAAAACTAAGGTTACTACCAATTAAATTAAGTCTGAGTATAATGTCTTACAACTTTTGATCCATTCAAACGCAAAATTTGAATTAGTTATTCCGAAAGTTTTTACAGAAACTCAAATACCATAATATTATTTATCAAACATCAAGGCTTCATTAAGAAATGAATTCAACGAATACAAACCGTAATTTTATATTGCGTAATGAAGTTACGAGAAAAACATAATATAAATAAAAGCTTGTGTTATGAAGAACATTTTTCAGATAATTATTTGCTCAAAAAATCGACACAGATTTTAATACTAAAATGTCAAATTAATCTTTCTTAAATATCAACATTTTTCATCATTACTATTCGTATTTCGTGTTTGCATTTTTTGAGTGAATTATGGTAATGTATATTATTTAAAGATAATCATTTAGATAAATAGATAATACCCATATGAGAGCTTTCAAATATTTCTCGGGATTTTAAGACTGATGTTAAGATGCATAAAAAAATAAGTTCCCATGAATTTTAAAACTAAACATAATGTAATGATTCTGTACTAAATTATACAAAGAAATTGTTTAGTGAAAGTATACAACGATTAGGTTTAAATACTTATTAATAATTTTATTTTTAAATTGATAAGAGCTTTGTTTGAAGTAATATTTATTGTTTCTCTAAAAGAACCAAGTTAGTGTGACAATAAACGATATGTTATTCGTATTTGATTAATGTTTGCTTTTATTCAAAGAGTAAAAGTTGAAGAAAACTTGGCCAAGATAAACTGCGTTCATTTCATTCTATAAATTTGTCGTATTCAGTTATCACAAAAATATGTTTTCCTTGAATGTAAAATATGTGCTTTAAAATGATATGAGGAATGAATTTTTTTAGTTGGTTCAATTAAGAATTTAAAAGAGTAAAAGTTATATTTAAAAATGAAATTCCAAAGGATATTATTGTTGGTTTTGTATAGCTTTCCTTAATCAAATTAGATACTCTTTAAATGCGTGAAATACTTTTGCAACGCCTTAGGGCAAGCGCGCACGGGCGACCTTTGTCACGGTGACAAAGACAAAAACAACGTTGCTAAGGCTGTTGTTAGGGGCGGGAACTAGAAGCATCCAATAGAAGCATTCGCACATGACATCACTGGAGGATAAAAACAACGTTGCTAAGGCCGTTGTTAGGTTAAGTCATGTGATTGAAAATGCTCTATGGACTCTAACCGTCTGACGTCACACGGAACCAACACGTGACCTACTGAGCTTGCGGTTGGTTACCACAGATACTACACTAGTAGATCTACTAGTGTAGTATCTGTGGTAACCAATCGCAAGCTCAGTTGTAGGTCACGTGTTGGTTCCGTGAAGTCTCGAACCAGATAGGCGGTTAGAGTCCATTGTTTTCAAGTGATATTTTTGATACTAGTAATCCTGGTCGCCGTGACTTTAGTCACTCGTGCGCGCCCAGCCTAGTAAAGACAGTTATGAACACTTCTAACCAAAAACGTTTTGATTGTGTTGTGTGAGAAAAATATTGTGCTTTAAAAGTGTTTCTAAAAATCACACAGGCAGAAAATGTGTTCTTACTGAGTTTTGATCCAAATTTAAGAACACTTTCAGATTCTAAACATAGTTTACAACAATATTTTTGGAACAAATTTTCAACACTTTTCAAACATATTCTGAAGACTATCACAACACGATACGGTGTTAAATTGTTCTACCTAACGACACAACTAAAGTGTTTTTAACTTGAGGACACAAAACTGTTTCTAAATGTGTTTGTTTTTGTGTGGAACATTTACAGTGTACGTTTCGTATACCTACGTTTACCCATCAAATATATTTAGGTATACAGAAGAGTGTTTGAGCCTTAAATATTCTTAACAACTTAATACTTTATACCTGAGTATTGATGCCTAAATATAGACTTTGCCCATCACTTTGCGAAAGCGTGCGAATCTTTGCATGCCTCGCTACCTAATCCTTCTACAGTATTACACCACTGCGATCCTCGCATATTCACACACGCCTCTGTTTATTTGTGTTCCTACGCACGATCCTTCTAAGAAAGCCGAGGATATGTTGACACTGCTAAGCCGAAAATGATGGATGTCATGACAAATTCGCTCTTTCTTTCACGCATCGGGTGTAGGAGTCGAATTGTCATCCGAAACTCTGTTTCCTGTTCCAATGACAACTCTGGAAACTTCACAAAAGGTGCAGTGATACTTCTGGATTGGAAAAATTTTAGAGGTTTCTTTTCTTCTGAACCTTTATAGAAGTAGGATAAGGAACTGTTTTCCTATTGCTACAGAATCAATCATTGCATTATTTTTTTTTCAGAATGACGATAAAATTTTCTGACGGACACTTCTTAAATTATTTATATGAATTATAAGTCTTGGAGTCTTAAACTTTTAAAAAAAATTATTCATCACTTTTTCTGTGGAGATATATGTTTGAAGTAATGATTTTAGTGTAAAACTTCCTAGATCATTAACAGAAAATAGAGCATTCTCCATAAGTTTAGATCACTCTGATTAAAAAAAACCTTAAAAATTCGAAGTTAGTTGTTACAAGTTAGGTGGTATAATATTTTCACTTCAAATATTGATATATCTATTATTTCACACTGATACGATTCTAGTTTTAAGATGTTATTAATTGGATTAATAAACCAAATTAATAATAAATTTAACATTGAACTAAAGCAAGTTTTCTACATGAAATTAATAGTCATCATTTATGAACGTAAGTTAGATATTAGATAAAGCAGTGTAGTAGAGAATTTACTATAAAAATATGTTAAACCTTTTCAAAAACTAAACATTTTATCAAAGAAATACATAGTTTCTTTTGTAAAAGTACGAGTTTGACTTGATTAAGAAGTAACATTGTACAGGAAAATAAATGTTTATTTGAATACAGTTTTTTAAAAATCCGAAGTCCTTCAGACAAAAAGGTGGTAACTAGTATTTATAATTTTAAGTTCCTAAATTATTTGGTTCCAATACAAGATTTTAAATGTATACTTTGGTTTGATTTTAAAACAATGAAAGTATTCTTTAATCTGTAAACACAAATTTAAATGATCACGGATGTTCTGAAAAACAAATAAAGCGTTGTCATTCAAACAATCATTTTAATCAAACTGACCTTTAAAACATTTAAATTACTCGGAGTAAAATTTTCTATTACTTTATAAAGCAATTACAATTAAGAGCTATATATGGTAAGAATATCTTATCGATTAAAAAATTGTCCTGCGAATTAAACCACACGTGTTACAAGAAAGGTCTCATTTGGTAATTTGAAAAGAAATGGGCCAGCGCAGCGGCGGCGATGATGCAAAACGACTTTTAATCGAGGAAGATTTTTTGAATATTTCCCAAGATTGAATTAAATATTCCGTGCGAATCAGTTCCGTGAAGTTCTTAAGGTAGATTTTCTCTTTTTGTGTGTTTTCTCTAGTCATCTGTGAACTATCTCGAAATAGAGTCATTATTGCAGTCAGAAATAGTGATTTTGTTTAGCGAATTGACTCTTCAGAATTTCGATACGGAATTCAAATTTTAATCAGACCTATTATTAAGCTAAACTTAACAAGTCTAATATGTAGAGTTTTTTAAGTCTTTACTGTGCCGAAACATTTTGATGAATATAGTTAAATTGAAAAAAAAAATATTGATGTGAAAATAATTATATAAATCAAAGCTACAATGCATAACTTTAACATTTCTGGAAAAGAAAGAAAGTAGGGATGTTTAAGATGTTTTTCAATGATTTAAAGATAATAATGATTTCTTAATAATAATTTTGAAAAGCTGGTAATATTCTGTATTCGATACTAAAAGTATACTTCATTATTCTACTCTTAAGCAATTTTCATTTGCATTATTCTTCCAGGCTCAACCAAAATATTTACATTAAAGCTATTTGATAAAGAAGATTTCAGAGTCTACTAATATTTTCTTGTTAAAATATTTCAATAATTGAAGATTAGCCAGGCGCTAGTGCCCAGTTTCATGCCAAATCACCAAAACAATCAAATTATGTAACAAAATTATCTCTACTACCAGTATTAATTTTATTCTATGTTATATTTTTATGTGTAATTTGTATTACTTCGCCAATAAAGTCCGACCGGCCCGATTTGTGCCCGGCTAATTCTTAAGTATCAATATTTCATATTTTCATTTTTAAAAGTTTCATATTTTTATATTACTAAAATTTATCATATTATCACTATTAAAATGTATCATACTTTAGTTATTAAAATGTATCCTATTTCATTATAAAGAAGCCTCATATTTCAATTACTAAATTGTTTCAAATTTCATTGTAATTCATTGTAATAATATTAAAATGATTCATTTTGCTTCTAAGATTCTTAATATTTTCATTATTTGGATATTTCATGTCTTTATTATTGAAATACTTCATATTTGTATTGATAAAATACATAAAATAATAATTAATCTTTGTATTATTATTTTCTTGTTTTTCATGCTTTTTATATCAGTTTG
The DNA here is from genome assembly GCA_963680715.1 of Tetragnatha montana. NCBI lineage: Eukaryota > Metazoa > Arthropoda > Arachnida > Araneae > Tetragnathidae > Tetragnatha > Tetragnatha montana. The sequence continues at coordinate 40,752,773 of OY796680.1, read as the reverse complement.
ATGTTCAGTTTCTCATAACATGCCACTAGAAATATAAAAAGTAGCAAGTAACAGTTACCTAAAATTAATATCTAAATTATTCAAGAATTTAATTTATTCCAAACAATCTCATATCACCTAAATCGGATACACTTCCAAACTAAGCATTGGTTTGTTCACTGAATGACAACGGTTCTCATGTTGAAAGCATTAAGTTTACTCGTACATGTATACCAACCAAAACAGATGCGGCTTGCAGACAAAGGTTTTTATCCATAAAGCCGATTTTCAAAAGAGGATTACACTTCGGGAAACGTACCATTACAATGGTGTTCGACAGCTGAAAAGGGCGTCTTTTTTTATGTTTTCTCGTGTAGAATTGTTTAATTATGCTTATTTTTCTCCGTAGGAAAGCTATATGTGATAGGTTTAGAATGAAATTCATGTGTACCATCTCACAATTATAGGGTGGTTTGGATTCCAAACCTTTCTTTCTACTACTATTCCTATTGAAAATATGGCGCATACTTATTTTATGATGAAAAGATGTTATAAAACGCGTGTAGGTAAATCTTTACCAAACATATTTAGAAAATTGTGTTCAAACTAAATAAATGGTAGGTTATTAGCATCTATCTCCTTGTTTGACTCAACACTTTCAGATATTGAAGAGATCTAGTACATAATAGTAACAACAAGTTCGGCGTCTGCATTTTCATATCCAAAATATCAAGTTTCTAATTATAACTTAAGATGGATTTGATTTTCACTCAAAAAAAGAACCAATTAAAGTTTCAGGGAGCGAATTGGGCGAAATTGTAAAAAACGAGTTTTATATTTTAATCTAAAAAACATTAGTGCACTGTCAACTTTTATTAAAATTAAGAATGTTTTAAATTTTATAAATAAATTAGAACTATGCAAGCATCTTCTTCACTAGAAAGTTATTTTAGGGTTTTTAATGTTTTAAAAAGTGCCTTAAAGTGAACTAAAACGTTCAAAATGAAGTAGAACCAATCACAATTTTCACACATTCACATTTATTCTAGAGTTTGAAGAATTTGTATATTTTCAAGTATAAAAATGATATGGAGGATAATGTTAAAATTAACTTTAATTAAAAAGGCAATTTTTTCCTAAATGATGCCAGTTTAAGCAATGCAACTCTTGCTATAGATTTTATAATTATATTGCCTGTAAAAGATTTATAGTTAAAATATAAATGGTTTATATCAAAACTATGATATAAAAATTATCTAGATTCTTATCTACTCATTTGAATGGGATTCTAACCCTCAGAGAGTGCATAAATCATTTCATGTAAATTTATTCACCTTAATTCAAGTTATTAGCAACTAAATTGTACTGATAAATTTTCTGATTATAAACTGCAATAAGTTACAAGAAAAACCGAAACTCAAAATAGTTTTATAAAGCCTTTTATTTGACGAATGAACTAGCATTCAAGAAACGAATAAGTACATTTACAGAATCTTATTTACAACCGTCTAAGGAAAACAAATATACACAACCTCAGTGCACCCGAAGCACACGGAACACAATCAGATCACTTGAACACGCCATTGTCTTTTATAAATAACCATTTCATTAATAATCGACGCATTAAATAGTCTACAGCGAAACACTCTTTAGAAAGGGATGAAAAGCAGTTGAAACAGTTTACCTTGCTGAAGACACACCTGAAGCTAATGTCCATGCGACTGATGATCTTGGAAAGGATGCAGTTTCATCATCACTTGCCTGATGAGTTAAGTTCAGAGTTTTTTTTTTTATAATTGTTGATTCTCGTCGCAACAATGAAGATAATAGGAAATTTTCTACCACAGTTTTCAGTGAAGTACAACCACTTTACTTTACAATATTTCCTTCACCGTTTGAGTTTGAATAAATAGGTCTGAGTCCTTAGTCGCTCATTTTAAAATATTCATCAGTAACTTATGTTATCAAATATCAAAATATGTTCGTTAAACTTCTGTCGGGAGAAGCTTTAAAATTGCACGAAAAATTACGTCACAGAGCTTTACACGCGTCCAATTGGTCGTAATATATAAACTTTTTTACAGAACAAAAAGGTTTTCAAATGTTTATAAAAACTAATTACATAAATTGAAATTTAAAAAATTGATTAGACTACTGGCTTAAAAGCTTTTAAAAGGATTGAAATCTAAACACAGCATCAACTAAAATAAAATTTTCTAAAGAGGGCATTTGGATAGGAAGGAAGAACTCAACAAAATGTGGTTTTGAGAAAAAAAAGAAGATTGAAAATCTCTTCAGCTGGAAACTTTCTCTCCATAATTTTGGAAGAGAAATGAGGATAATCTCTACATAAAATAGTTAAAGCTCCGTTTTCTATAGGAAAATGAATGGCAAAATGATTTTAACTAAATGTTAAGTTCACCATTCGAATCCGAAACGCCTCATATAATCATTCATTTCACAGCTCTTGGAAGAAAACTAGTAAAACCGTATTCATTTCAGTTGAAAGAATGGAGTTTTAATAAGATGACCAAGTAACAACGTTTAATGCACATTAATAAATAACTATAAACAGCACAATATACAATTGTTTCGGTGATCAAAAAATCCGATTGTTACTTGTTCATCTTGAAATTTAAGGAATTCCTATTCAAAGAAATGGAACCCCGTAGCTTTTATCGAAGTCAGTGAGCAACAAACCAATGCATATGTTAGTGGTTACTTTGTTAGCTCCAAGAATTCGAATGTGTAATTCCTAAAGTCTTACTATTTAAATTCCTTTGTAGGAATGTTAAAAAGAAAGATTTTTTAGAATATGAATCGGCCGAAAAAGTCACACAAGGTGTTTTCATATTTAATATCATTTCATGATGAATTTTCTTCCAAGGCTTAAACCTCACTTGTGATTTAAGCGTACACTTTCAACTGATGCTGGTTTTAATTTCAATTTCAAAGTATAAAACTAAGTTATAAATGTCACTTTATTGCCGGAAAGTTCATTCATAAAATAATTTCATTCATAAATAATTTCATTAAAAATGGAAATAATTTAATTAATATAATAATTAATAATAATTTGGAAATAATTTCATTCATAAATGAATAATTTCCAAATATGTTTTTTCAAGTTTAATAAATAAATATTTAAGAATATATTCACTCAATGTTTTCTTGATAGATTTAATCAATCTATGATTCAGATATATACAATAATAAAACTATATTTATAAATAACCTATACTTTCATCTACGATCTTTTTGTACATTAACAAACCCATAGCACAGAAGAACTGAAAATAAACATAAAAAAAATAAGTTATAATTTTTACCAGCACTATAGTTAACAATTTTAAAACCTAACATTCTTTATCCGTCTCTCAGAATTCAAAGCTCTTTTTCAAAGGTTAAAACATGAAAAATAATAAGATCATTGTGGGTAAATGAATGAAATCTCCTCAGTAAAATGGAAAACTTTTTATGTTTAAGTCAAGAAATTTGAGAACTTTCTAAATAATAACTAATAGTAACTATTATTTTACACATAAGATTAACTTAACAAATAAGGGATATGATATAGTATGAGAGTTAAGAGATATAGAGATAGAGAAACCATTAATTTTAATTATATTTAACTAATTTAATATTTAGCAATTTATTTTCATTTAGATTAGTAAAAAGGAAGGAACTAACATTTCTAAACATATTCTAAACATTTAAGAAAGTTTTACTTTCTCTTCGCAATTTCCCCTTATGTAAGAAACTTTTTATTTTTCTTTTATTTGATAAATGAATAAATATGCACCCTTTGAAATAAATATAAGGAAAAGGATTATTTTAAAAAAACAATTAGGAAACGACAGGAAGCAGCTGTGTATGAGGTTATGCCTAAGGGTTACATCCCAAACCGCAAGATAATCTGTTGTCTGTATGTTTTACAAGTTAATAATCTTGTCAGGAAAGGTGAACTATACGTGTCAATCGTGAATATCTCCAATGCATTTAGTATGTCTTTTTTGTATGGTTTATAATTAATACCAAGAAAAACTTTTTCTTGGAATTTCTAAAGTAAAATAGATTTGTTCTTCACAGGCCAAAAAAAAATTTTTTTTCTAATGGCAGGTAATTTTGAACCGTTACGGCTGTAACTAAAGTCCATCAACCCATGTCATACCGAAGCAGTACTTACTTTGCGTTACCCAGTGGGCACCTGTGGGCCGAAGCCACGGAGGTGAAGTACTGTTGCCCACGCCACACACACAGGCCAAAATACGACCAGAGATAAACCGATTCAGAAATATATTTGTTAAAACGGAACATTAGAAAAATTATTTCATTGATTGAAATACACTGTTTTCCTATACTAACTATTAAAATTAAGTATTGTCTTTTCAACAATACCCATTTGTTATACTCTAAAACCCATACTCGCCGAAAGAAAAGGCATTGTAATTCTTACAAATGAAAAACCAGCCATCTAAACCCTAAACTTTCCATACTCTTCCCTTTTCAAACTCTGCTGAAATGTTTTGATAGTGAACTATTTGATGGGTCTACTGTTACATTGCAAACGCTCACAACACATTAGAGAACAATTTTTTTCTCTAACCGAACTTTAGCTAGGGTTGTTAAGCTTGAACACTTTATACTGTATTGTGTTGTGATAGTATTAATTCTGAATGTGTTTAAAAATTGTTGGTAACCAGAAATATGTTCTAAAAATTGTTCTTTAATTGTGTAGCTAAAAAAATTACTGTGACATGAAATGTGCTGTTATAGTACTTCGATCTAGCATTCAGATTCTAAACAATATTCAACAACTCAATTACAGAACATGTTTCTGGATAGCAACACTTTTCAAACATCTTCCAAACTCTATCCCAACACAAAATGTTTTGGAAAACAGCAGGGTTCCCACTCAATTTCCGAAATAAAATTCCCTGACTTTTCCAGGTTAATTTTGAAAATTTTTCGGTCAGAAAACTAGTAATACATGTCATTTTTTGGATATTTCTCGCTTTTATGAAGATATATTTTCAATGAATAGTTCATTTTTTTTCTATCTAGAGCCAAACATGACACGCAAACATTAAAGATGGATAATCATCTAGATCTTCTGTATAATTTTCTGGGTTTCAGTCAAAAATAAGCGCAATTTTCCCTGACTATTCTCTGTTTTTTTATCAAATTATTGTAATTATTCCCTGACTAGGTATTCCCAACCTGTGTGAACCTTGTAACACAAACTAAATCGCTGTTAATTTGAGGACAGAAAAAATGCTTTATTAAAGTTTCATAAGTAGCTGCCAACGTTTTTATTCCCTCATCAAAATAATAAGAAACATTCTAAATTTCAAAGAACACATCCACCCCTGTGAAAAACACCCTCACCCAATCCTATCACCCCATTACATTTTATTTACATCAAAAGCGACTAAATCACATCCCTGAACTATCAAATCGCCCTCTACCCACCCACTATTACTCAGCGAGATCCCTTACACTCAATCCCCTCCTTACACCCCTCACGGCAATCCCTTTCAATCACAGCTCCCCTTTATCCCGAAGGGGTGTACAGTGTTTAAGGGAGTGATAGAGGGGAAGATCCCTCTCCGCACCACCTGTTAATTCCGTCGGTCGGAGATCCCTCGGCTCCCGACGGCGAAAGTCAGCGCAGATGTGCGGCGAAACTTTTCCGTGCCGACGACAGTGATGCATCTTGCCCCCTTCTCATCTTTTCGCTCCTTTCCACCTGGTTGGCAAGCGCTTCTATTCACAGGCGATGGGATATGGACATAATGGCGATTGACCGATTCATTTCTCTTTTCAATGTGTCAAATGTTTGCTTGAGAAAATGTGTTCAATGTATCAAATGTGTGCTTGAGAAAATGTGTTCAATGTGGGTTTGAAAAAATGTGTTCAATGGAGGATCGAGAAAATGTGTTCAATGTGGACTTGAAAAAATGTGTTCAATGTGTGCTAGAGAAAATGTTTCAATGTGGGCTTAAGAAAATGTGTTCAATGTGGGTTTGAAAAAATGTGTTCAATATGGGCTTGAAAAAATGTGTTCAATGGATAATTGAGAAAATAAATTCAATGTGTGTTTGAAAAAAGTTGTTTGTAAAGGTTTTTTTTTTTTTGTTAAAATAAACGAGGAATAAAAAGAACAAGGATTTGTAACTGATAAAAGTATGTAAGGGTGCAGATTTTTAAGAGTGAAACTAGGTTTTTTGAACCATACAGAAAACATTTTAAGTGATCGATATCTATTTAATTATTTTAACCAGAATATGATCCAATAAGGGGAGAAAGTTCAAATCAAATTCTAAGTTGTTAGCTAATATTGCTGTGGTCATATATTCTGATACTATCAAAAATTTGCTGAACAAGTCAAGAAAAAAAAATGTAAGTCAGAACGTGCGAACTTATAAAACTTATAACAAAGGTGGAGTTTCCAACCAAAGAAATAATCTACGTATTAGATAATACAACACAGACATATTAACGCTTAATATTTAAAAGAAGTATTATATAATTATGGAATCTCCGAGAGTTATGATCTCATTTGAGGTGTTCAAACGAAATTTGTGTTAATATAAGTCATAGATCATCTCTCCAAACCAAATGTAACCTTACAAGTAAAAATTCTAAAAAAATTAGATTGACATACCAAAACCTAAGTGAATGCTATGTGCTATATGTAAGAAATTTTAATTTAAAAATTTTTATGATCTTTAGTAGCTAAATTTATTTGTTATATTTTTTATGAAAAAAACCTTCTCGTCTTTACATTTTGTTGCAAGTCTTTAACTTCATATTCAGTTAAACGTAACTTCCTACAAATTACAATTTTAACTTTGTCACTTCAAAGTAAAATTTTAGGGGAAATATTTACACTTATACGTTTAAATAAATACACATATTTGATAGGCAAGGGTCAACTATACCCCATCCAATAGGAACTATATGTACAACTAGGCAAATCATTCTGAAATGAATTGCAAAGCGGTTGTACCCACTAAGGGGAGAATTATGTACAACTCACCGGAAATTTATGTACAATATTTACAAGTAGTTGTTTTATTACATATAAATTAAGGGATACTATTTACAAGGGGCATCTGTAGATAAGTATTTTAGTTCAATCTGTACAGGAAGCAAGAAGCTTGCTAATTTTACACGTAGTGTGCTAATTAAAAGAGATAATTAACAAACTAATTTAACTTAAACTAATGCAACTTTTAATTCGTTATGTATTAAAGTTGTCAATGAATCAAGGATTGAGATCCAAGTACTAACTGCCATTAGCAAAGGAAAATTAAAGGCAATGATTTAAAATAGGTATAAATGCAAACGTAGTTAAAGATTAAATATAATTTTGACTTCTAATTGAGAAATTTGAGCAAGTAAATTTTACGAGACCATTTTTAAATAAATTTTAATAATGAACGTTTTACCTTATTCGTATTGAACACCTCAGAGAACTAAAATAGAAGAATATTCCAATTTAAAAAAAAAAAAAAAACCTAGCCTCATTGGATATTTATAGAGAAAAGTTACTCAATACATTTATAAACTCAACCATATTGCATCATGATTGATATAAAAAAAATAAGAATCCTAAAGTGTAGAAAGCATATTGGCTAACTTGTGAATAAAGAAACTCATTGATACTTCTACAACATTATAAATTTTATTATTTTTATGCAAATATTAACCCAATTGTGTTGATAATTGATTCATCATTGATAAAATGATATTAATTGATCCGACCGAACATAAAAAAAATAACGCGATGAGGGTTGATATGATGGCTAATTAATTGGACAATTCATTGAAACTGTCACTTTTGATGTATCAATCGACAAACACGAGTTTTAAATAGTTCACAGAAAACGCCTCCAGAAAACGCAAAGCACCTTAACAACCACCGTCACGTAAATGGACCAACTTCCATGAACAGTTCTGAGCATGATTAATTCGACCAATTAAAAAAATGCAGCTTTGAATCAACAAAGTACTAGTTTAGTTAGAGTAATTAAAACATCGCTTCATATTTTTTCATGTTGTTAATTTTTGAGAGATTTCTAAATGATAAACACCGAGTTAAACGTTCTGAAGGCAAAGAAAAGAGTACACGCTATTAGCAAGAGTGTAAACTACAAGTTAAAGACGCGAAGTGAGCGTAGGTCTTAATATCGTATACTTAACAAGGACCAATTAGATAGCATTGCTAATGGGCAATGTCTCATTTGCATCATGGCTTATTCTGAATACATGATGAAAGCTGGTTATCATTAGGAATTTCAACTAATGTTGAAATAACATCACGCATTAAAACTAGTTACGTTAATACTTGCATTCACTGGGTGATATTTCAAAGTTGTTAAGGTTTGTATTAATAGTTGGGTAAAATATTAGAACTTTTTTATTTGAATAATTGATCGTTTTAGTCAAAATTTCTTGGAGGGGTACCTTATTTTTTAAATTTTAATACTATTTTTCTTTACATGAACATTTCGTACATCAATGTTCATTTTAGTATGAAAATTATTTTGTTTGTGAACCATTGTGTATTGACTTTGAAAAAACAATTTGGAGTGATTAAAATTTTCCTGGTAGTGTAAATTAAATATAACCCTCCAACAAGTGATGTAATGGTTTACTATTTAAAGCGGTCCCTAAAAACATTTCTAGTACTTTGCTGATTTATACATCTTATTCTATCCACAAGAAAAATGTATGCATAACTGCAAACTAAAATTGATAAACAGTTATCAATGTTATAAGCTTTTTTCTCAAAAGCAAACGACAAAGAAAGTTTGCATAAATTTAATTAGTAGTGAATGATGATGAAATTTAAGTATGAAAAATTGAAACCCAATAAAATCACATCACAAATATTAAAAACTCATTTCACAAAACAGATAATTGAAAAAGGAGATTTTTTAGAGACGATTGTGTCAGTGTCGTTATCAAGAAACTGATTACGGCTATTTAACGGTTTGATTTACTGACTTAATGCAATTTACATTTTAAGCATCTTAATTCTCTTAACAATCAAGACACTGTTTTAGCTATCATCTTAAACCAGCGGTTCCCAAAGTGGTCCATATGGACCCCCAGGGGTCCACAGCAACTTCCAGGGGGTCCACAGCAACTTTCAGAGGTCCACGGGAAAAACTTTATTAAAATGAAACTTTTGATATGTTTCAAAAATTTTGTCTTTTGTTTTGATGGCCAAAAAGTAGCTTTAGAACATTTTTTAGCATACTAATATTCAAAAATTTTTCGAACCCCCTATTTGCTTCTTAAATCATCGAGTAGCTTTGGTTGATCTACCCAGAGCGTAGCAAGGGGCTATGGCCAGCTTCCCCCCCCCTAAATTCTCAGTTTGTTATTTTTTTTTAAACTTTATTCAAGCAATAGTACATAATAATTTTCCTTGAAAATTGTGTGGCTTACAAGAAGCGGTTCTGTTCGGCCCAAAGAGTCTTAAAATGAGCTAAAACACTACTTTGAGGTGCAAATTTTAAAAACTTTTCTGGGGGAGGACCCCCAGACCCCCCACTTTTCAGCTCACATACTATCTGTAGGGAAATTTAGTTTTTTTTTAACTTAAAATGTAGTGATATTACAAATTTAGATTTGTTTTTATTTCAAACTTTTTAAATGTTTGATTGTTATAATTTCCTTAAAAATATTGTGTAACCATATGAATCAATGGCAAAAATATTTTTTTTTTTAAATATGTAAATCAATGCACGAGAAACACGCTTGAAAAATTACAAAACTTACGAGTGGTTTAGAAATATACAATATCATAAACATAAGAAATTTAGCTACTTTTTGAACGGTCCCTAAGACAGGGGGTCCACGGAGTACGAAAAATGTTGTCAGGGGGTCCACGGGCCAAAAAAGTTTGGGAACCCCTGTCTTAAACCCATGATATAAAAAAATATTGTTTGTACATAAGCCCATAAAATAACTAAATATAAAGAGTTTTCAGGTGACGTCAGAACCGGTTATTTGCTTTTAACTGTGTACCTTCTGTAGGGCTTTTAACTGTTGCTAAGGCCATTGTTTATCTGTTGCTAAGGCGGTTTTTAGGTATAGGATCACGTGATTGCAAATGCTCCAATAGAAGAATATCACGGATAGTCATTTTCTGTAACTGTTAACCATCTGTAGGGCAAAAAACTGTAACCTTCTGTTGCTAAGGCCGTTGTTAGGTCCGAGTCATGTGATTGAAAATGTTCTATTAGTATCAAAGTACAAAAATGAGAGACCTAAAGCACTACTGCATACTTTCATTAAACGTTAACTCATATAGTTTTTGAAAAAAAAAAGAAGCTGTAAAAACAGCAATACACATGTAATGAATTTGTTTGAACCCTTGAAGGTAACCATGTGTTATTTTAGACAAATAAACAAATTAAACTATTATTTTAAAATAATCGCTGGTTTTGTACAAAAACGTCACAACTCGAAAATCTTACATTTCAGTGTAGGGAATCGCTCGAGTAATTTAGAGGGGTACAATTGGGGCATTGAGATTACTCGATTTATTGAATTATGCATACTACTTAAATGAGAAAGGGGAAAGAAAAGAGAGAAAGAGGGGAGGATAGGAAAGATAGAAAAAGAAATAGAGGATGTACGAAAATAGAGATACAGAAAAATAGAAATAGAGAGGATGTACAAAAATATAGATGCAGAAAATTAGAAATAGAGATGTGATACAGAGAAATAGAGGTTACAGGGTGTTGTTTCAAAAGTCCGTCTCACAACTTTTATTTAGAAACTCTCCTAGGGTCATGGAAGCAAGGTCTACCCCTAGGTAAGAGACCATGGGGAATCCATTGAGATCACTAAGTGCATCCCCAGTAGCGAAATAAAGAAGTTAAAACATTATTTAATAAACTAAAGGAAATGCAGCGAAAGCTTCATTAATGAGATTGTTGCCAATATTATGAACATCTCACTGAAAAAAGTTTCATGAGAATGTCGTGAATATTCGAGGAGATATTAGCATGTAAAATGGCATTTTCTCTGGTCTCAAAAAAGGAGAAGTTCGCAAATTTGCTAGTTTTTCAGTATTTTGTTTTTTTAGTTAAATGAAGACAAAATTTAATAAAAAAATTTAAAAAAACTTGCATATTTGCGAATTTTTCTTTTTTGAAGCCTGAAAAAGTGCTACTTTCACATGCTTATATCTCCTCGAATATTCACGATATTTTCATAACATTTTTCAGTTAGTTTTCCATAATATTGGTAGCAATATACTGAAGTTTTTCGCTATATCTAATCTCCTTTAGTTTGAATTAATTTTTTAAACATTTTTTTATTTTTCCTCAGGGGCAATGTAAGTCTCTTGAATGGATTCTCCATGGTTACTTACTTAGGGTTAGACCTTACTTCCATGACCCTAGGAGACGATGTTTCCAAATAAAAGCCGTTAAACGAACTTTCAAACACCTGTTTATGAGGAGAGAAAGAAAGAGAAACGAATGAGAAATAAAAGAGAATAATTTATATGAATAAAGAATGAGAATGAGAGAAGAAACATGAAAGAAAAAAGGAGAAGCGATAGAAGCACAAAAAAAATTTATTGAGAGAAAAAAATTAAAAAAACACTTAAGAAAGTAAAAAAGAGAAGAAACATGAAAGAAAGAGGAGAAGAAATAGAAATACAAAATAAATTTAATAAAGGAAAAAAAATTAAAAAAAAAACCACTAAAAAAAGTAAAAAAAGAAAAGATACAGAAACACAGAAGAGCATGGAACATGGGAAAAAAAGAGAAGAAACATGAAAGAAAAAGGAATCAGAAATAAAAGATGGAAAGAGTAGAAGGAAAAGGAAGAAAAAAAAAAGGATGAGAGAAAAAAAGAAGGAAAAGAAAATTGGGAGTTAAAATATTGGTAATTAGTAGGTTAGAGAATTGCTCTAAACTACTCGAGGTACCCCTACACCGAAGATGTGAGATTAACGAGTTGTAACATTATTGCACAAAACCGGCGATGTTTATACAATGTTACTGAATAACGTATTTATACTCATAAAAGGATCCTCAAGCAAAAGTTTCAGTAGAACTAAATTTTCACTAATTGACATGGATAGTTGACATGGACATTGCGTTTTGATACTTACTTAAGTGCAAAAGGTTTAATGTGAAATTAGCAATCGAATAAGTTATAAAAATTAAGCTATTGACTTGACTTTTGGTGTTGAATCCCTATTGCACAATGTATATCTACATTAACATATCATAAAAAAGATTGTAATCATCTCCATTATTTATAAAATTTACATTTTAAGTGTTTTACTAATCTGAATCTAATTATGTGCATTAGATATTAGGTTTATTAATTCCCATCACTACAAACGTTGATGTCGTTACCAACGAAATAGTGATGGAAGAAAACATCAAGAGTTTGTTAGCCCCCCCCCACCAAAAAAAAAGTGTTAAAAGTTATTGGTTTCAAAGATCGCAAAAATTGTGATGTCTTTTTCCTTACAGATTTGACACCAATACAACAGAGATAAACAAAAGCTATGGGTAAGTAGGCACTAAAACGTTTCCATAACCTTTAAATCAGGTTTAGAGTGAAAAAATCACAATATCAAACGCATAAAAACTGTTTAAAAAGTATTTGGCAGTTTTTATAAGAATTTAAGTGTAATGAAATCATACAGAAAAAAGGGGGAGCAATTATTGTTCTTTAAGTAATTTAAAAGACACCGAATTCCCATGCAGTACAGTTTAAGGATTAAAAATAAAAAATAAACTGTTTTCGGCTATAGAAAAACACAAAAGTTAATTCATCTTTTAGAGAGCATTCAAAATCCACAAATTTAAAATTAAAAGTACCTAGTATATTTGTGTTTAAATTAAATAAAAATTATTTTATCTCTTTTTCTTTTCTTTTCATAAGTCCTTAAAAATATTCCACTGATTTTTAGTTGCATTTGAAGCAGTTGCACACAGTTGCATTTGAAGAACTTAAAACTTAAGTAAAAAAGCTAGAAAAAAAATAAACAAATATTTAATTTAAGAGTGATAAAAATACTAGAAAACTTTTATATAGAAAATAGTTATCATTATATCATAAACACTCATGATCAGAGGAAGAAAGAAGTCATCAATTTTGAATTCCTAAAATGTCATTCTCCATATTCCTTAATTTTAAATAATTATATTTACGTTAGAAAGAAATAAGCCAAAAAATTTTTTCTGAGGAAATTATCCTTTAAAACTATTTACAGAGTATAAATAACCAACCATTTATAAGTTATATTAATGAATTTGATACTAAATCTATGGTAAATAAAACAGTTAAAAGTGAAAAACAAGCGTGTTTACAATCAATTTCTATAGATATAAAACCAAAAAAAAAAGATTAGTACAATAATGTAAGAAGTAAATAATGTAAAAAGGTTTGAAATAAACATCCATTGCGCTTAAAAGAAATATTTACATTCTGCGTTTAGTTGTAAAAAAGAAAATTTATAAATCTAAGCAAAACAAATCACCCTAATGTTTCAAATAAAAGCTTATAATAAGGTAAAAAAAAAAATGTTAAACTTAACACTAAACTATAAACATTAAAAAGGTAACAAAGGATTATAACTATAACAAATATGTACTGAGGAGATTTCGTTAACAAAATTTCAACATGATAGTACCTATGTATCATTAAAATGCTAAATAATAGTTACTCCATAACTATACAACAAAGTACTAATTGTTTGAATTAGTATCTATTTGCTAAACTTTCAAATTTTGAGTAATGAAATAAATTAGTTTTTAAGGATTCCCACCCTTAACAACAAAGTAAAACTTAGTTTTACTTTAACTATAAGTAAAAGTGCATTCATTGTTTAATTGCAACTAACATCTAATGCTAAATCTCAAGCATTTTTTAAGCTTGATTCACATCACCACAATGTTTAGTTGTATCTAAATAATAAACTACTTCATAAGTAAAATACTGAGCCAATATTATTCAGTAGCAGCTATTACTCTTTGTAATACAATTTCTCTATTTTTCAGTTTTTTAATAGGGGATGCAGTAACTTAAGTCATGAGCGTAAGCAGTTTAGGGCATGGGAGCACTTGTCCCTTTATGTCATGATGTTTAATATGTGTATGATTTTTTATATTTGTAAGATAAATTCTCTTCAGTTTGAAAATTAATTTTTTTGTCAACTATCACTAATAATATAGGGCAATATTTCATTTGAATCCATAACACTCTAAAACTGATAAGGGATTTTTCTGCCCCTCTTGAACTAACTAACGCTCATGCCAAAAGTGAAAACATGTTTAAGAAAATCATGTAATATTGTATTAAGCGAATATGATCACTTTTCCTCCTTCATTTACTTTAGCATCTACTCCATTAAACTTTTAGGATATTATAGAGTTCTTTTAAAAGGTATTAGAGAGATGTTAAATTACATTTTACTTGGTCATTTTTAAGAAATTGTTTTAAAAGAAACTTTTTAAGGACTCAGACCCACTTATGACAGGTGATGGAAAAGTTGTCAAAGACGGTGGCTACTCACTTTGAAGAATCGTCCGAGACGACGTCTAGTGACTTAGAGGAGATGTCGCTGGAGACAGAGTCCACCCTCACGGGGGGCGAGATGCCCGCGGGGTTGATGCAGGTGGGATGGGCAGCCAGGTAGGCCTCGGGCAGCCCTCCGCCCGGGAAAGCGGCCGGCAGGAACGGCATGTGAGGCAGCCCCGCGAACGGCCGCGAGAACTGATGCGGGATCGAGAACATGCCGGGCGGCGGGTGCTTGAACAGGGTAGGGAAGTCTGGGTAGGGGTAGGCCGGGTGCCACCCAATTTGAGGGAACGAGCGCGGCATGGCTTGGGGGAACTGCGGGTGCACCGCTTTCAGGTCCGGCGCCATGAGGTTCTCGATGGTGAAGGGCTGCTTGTAGGGCGCAGGGGCGAGAACGGTTTCCGCCAGGGGCTGAAGGTGGCTGGGGGCGGCTGCCAGGGCTGTCAGCCGCATCTTGGCCTGCTCCTGCACGGCCGCCTGCCCCACAGTCTCGTAGTGCTTCAGGTCGGCAAGGGCGGCGGCGGTCGCGTCTTTGGCGTGCTTGCTGAGCTTGAAGCGCTTTCGGCGCCGCAGGTAGCTGCCGTTCTCGAACATGTCCCCGCAGGCCGGGTGCAGCGCCCAGTAGGAGCCCTTGCCGGGGCGGTCGGGGCGCCGCGGGATCTTGATGAAGCAGTCGTTGAAGGACAGGTTGTGGCGCAGGCTGTTCTGCCAGCGCTGAGTGTTCTTTTGGTAGTAGGGGAAGCGCTCCATGATGAACTTGTAGATGTCGCTCAGCGTGAGCATCTTCTCCGAGGAGTTGTTGATCGCCATGAAAGTCAGGGAGATGTAGGAGTAGGGAGGCTTCTGCGCCTCGTATGTGTTTCTGCTAGGCCGCGGCATCGTCACTGGCTCTAGTACCCCCTAAGTTCCATCAGAAAGTTTTTTTTTTTAAATTACTTCACAATTTCTGAAAAGTCGGAAAAATCGCTATCGAGTATATTTTCCTCTCGCAAAATTCTCCATCATCTCAGATGGTTCCATGTATCCACGAGAATCGACAGAGAGGATCCTGTTATCTCGAAGTTCCGCGAAAACAGTGATGGAGAAAGTTGCGTCACTAGGGGGAGAGAGAACAAAGGCCTGCCGCGTTCGATGATTACGTCCGACCGCAACGCCGGGATTGAGTCAATCTGATCTTCCACTCGTTCGGGGGTGGGACTGGAATCGAACACCAGGTGGGTGGGGGGAAAATTCCTTGCGTCAAACAAAAGAACGCGCGCATGCACTTTTCGAAGCACCTACACAAAGTTTCCGTCGCATCAACGCCAGTGCGAGGCCTCTCACTGTGGAGAGAGGGGAGCTGGTGTCCGGAGAACCGCATTAGGCCACGCCTCATCGGGGCACGCCCAGACATCTTCTGGCATAGGCGACGCCCACTTGGCCCGATGGAGAGCCAATCGCAAGAGAGAGGGAGTCGTGGTAAGTTCCCTAAAGAGCCTACCTACTTTTCAAACTTAAATCCGAAGAGAGCAATGCGAGAGTAAATATTTCGTGTTGGAAGTTATGGTTTTTTACGTCAAAAGTTTTTGTTTTTTATCATCAAAAAAGTTTTTGGCTTTAATATTTTAAAATATTTTTGCTATTTCAAGTTCTTTAATCCAGGAGAACGCGCATCTTCTTGATATACCACACGCGCGCAGGGCCTCTCCGGCCCGTCAGACTGCCCCCCCCCCTTAAAAATGTATCGAGTGTAAAATTTTTTAACTGAAAGCAAGCAAATAACTTAAAAATTTATCATTTAAAAATTGCTTTAGAAACAATTGTCAGGTAAATAGTTTTCCAGCAAAATAAATACATTAGACCTGTAAATAAATACTTCATGTGGTAATTGTTGAACTAAATTTTTTGAAAGTCTCTAAAAATGGTCGGAATTTCAAAATTAAAATTTTCAACATAATTTTATTTTGGAGTTTCAGTTAAATATAAGTATTTATGTGGTAAAACCAAATTCATAAGGCTAGTAAGGAAAATAAAACGACTGGCCAAACGACTTCATGCACCAAGTTTTTTAAGTTCAAATTCGAAAATAAAATTTATTATCTTCGGGATGATAAAAAAAAAGTTCACAACATTAATGAAAATTTACGTGGTTATTGCGTTATAACCTCAAGAGCAGCTGTAAGGACTTTTAACCTTTCATGTTTAAAAGGAGAGTTTCACTCAATTCCTAAGAAAAATGTCAGGGCCTCGTACGCTCGTCCTCGTGGGTTAAACGTCCAAGCTCCTAATTACGTTCAAAACTATAATTAAGAAAGAGTTAAACAATGTATAGAAAGATGCTCTGTGTTTCTTAAAATTTTCGGTCAATGTCATATTTTCCTAATTGTAAGATTTAACGAAATGTAGATGGTTTGAAAGCTTTCGAATTTTTTTTATTTTAATTTTTCTAGTATCTATGAGTTACTTACTACTTCGAATCTTGATTTCGAAATTAATTCATTTAATTCTTATTACCTATTACTTTAAAAAAGAAATCCTATCTTGGCATTTTTGTTTAGAATAGTAATTAGCACATTTAAATCTTATACGAATTTTTTTCTTTGCTCTACGTAAATATTGCATGATTTCACACCTTAGCATTGACTATAAAATACATAAACAATATTAAAAATACTCGTACAAAAGATATTTTGAAAAATTTTGTTTCCAAATAGAAATCCTACCAGGTATTGAAAAAACACTGTTGAAACTAAATCGAAATTTACTTTTAACTGTCAAACTTTTAATAAATAGTATCTCGTTAATATCCCACACACCTTAACAGAGAAACATCTGTATTTAAAGAATCAAAGAAGAATCACAATAGTTTACACAAAATTAAAAAAAGAAAAAAGACAATTGTAAATACATCCCAAAGGAGCCACAGCTCTTCCATGAGTTCACAGATTTCCAGGTTTATGAGTTTTTAACTTATAACAAAACAAAAGAAAAAAAATATATTTATATACACATATACAAAAGCAAGATAAAAAAAAGAAAAAGAAAAAGAAAAGGGGGGACTTGGCTGGCTAAAGGAGTTTGTTTAGTAAAAGTATTTGTTAAATCGAGTTTTATGTTAACCTGACTGATTTAAAATATTTCCTCTGTATTTATATTATATATAATAAAGGAAATGCAAAGTTTTTTAAAATAACGGATATTAGATACCGATTGGATTTCATTTGGTAGTTTATTAAATAAGATTGCAGAGAGGTATTTGAA
Source organism: Tetragnatha montana (assembly GCA_963680715.1). NCBI lineage: Eukaryota > Metazoa > Arthropoda > Arachnida > Araneae > Tetragnathidae > Tetragnatha > Tetragnatha montana. The sequence goes on along the minus strand of OY796680.1, from coordinate 40,734,983 downwards.
ATGTTTCTTAAATATTTCTTTATGAGGGGCAGGTACACAGTAAAATTTTTGCTTTCGGAAATCATATGAATCAATAGAACTGACTGTGTCTCGAGGCGGGAACTTCTTTGTGAAGACCAGGGTATTAAATACAAACAACTGACTCACATTTAAGAGAACTTTACCTGGAAAAAATCGTAAAAACTTTGTTTGTAGATTAATTAATGGTTTTATATTGCTCAAATAATCCCCACCCCAAATTATTATTCCATATTCAATACGTGATTTAACCCAAGCAAAGTAGAGTTTTAAGAGCAATTCAAGATTAATATATTTTTTTAGGTGATAAAATTTATATAGAATGAACCTGAGATTACGGCAAACTAAGTTTATGTGGTCTTTAAATTTCCAGTTCTGGTTAAACAAAATACCCAAATATTTCAAAGAGGATGTACGTTCAATAAGATGATCACATAATTTAATTTTGCAGTCACAAAAGTACAAATTCAAATTTGATTCAATATTATTCATCAAACTAAAGACAATATAGCTAGTTTTCTTGACATTTATTTTCAATTCGTTACTTAGAAACCAATTGTGAATTAAACTTAGATCCTGGTTTATCTTACTTTCTATTAAATCATATGAGTCAGCTGAGTAAATAATTATTGTGTCATCAGCAAATGTGATAACTTTACCCAAAAGCTTCAATCTGCAGAAATCATTTATGTATATATTAAATAATAGTGGTCCAAGACGTGAACCTTGAGGAACCCCTTTTTTGGCCAAAACATACTGACTGAAAATATTGCTAAATTTTACTCTGTGTTTACGCAATAGTAGAAACGATCGAAACCAGTTAAGACAGTTACCCCGTATACCAGCTGCATTTAATTTATATAATAAAATCTCATGATTAACACTGTCGAAAGCTTTACTGATGTCCAATGAAATAGCTGCAGTTTTCAAACTGTTGTTTAGATTGTCAGTTACATGAGATGAGAATTCAATTAGTGCATTTGTTGTACTTACACCTTCACGAAAACCAAATTGATTAGTTGCAAAAAAGGAGCCGTAATTTAAGAACTTTCGAACTCTTTTAGATACTACATCTTCTAATATTTTTGAAAAAACTGGTAATAAAGATATTGGGCGATAATTAGCATAAACCTCGGGCTTCCCGGATTTTAATATGGGTACAATAGTTGAGTATTTCAAGGCTTCTATAAATCTTCCTTCCTTTATTGACTGATTTAAAATGGATTGTAAGAAATCACTGTGATATTTACCAACTATTTTAAATATTTTGGAGTTAAGGTTGTCGTAGCCACAAGTATTAGTACTTTTTAAATCTTTAAGTATATTTTGGGTTTCAGTTGAAGACACATCATCTATAAAAGCAATAGAATTTAATGAGTGTGAAACAAAATTCCGATATTTGTCGTTAGTTTTAGTTTATTACAACCAACATTAGAGAAAAAATCGTTCATCGAGTTTACTTCAGTTTCTGACAATTTAAATGAGGATGAATCATTGTAGTTGCATCCTATTATTTCGTTAACAATATTCCATTCTTTTTTTGAGTTACCAGCACAATTATCAAATTCCCTTTTAAAATAGTCAGATTTGGCTTCTTTTATTAGTTTTCTTATCAATCAATTAGTTTTTAAATATTTATAAAGAGCCGTTTTATCTTTTGGGTTTCTTTTTTTTATTTTGTATAATTTTTCCTTCAAATTTATTTCACTTAGAATTTGTGGAGTAATCCACTTGTTTTTAAATTTTTGCTTTATATTTTGAACACTTCTGGTACAGGAAGCAACAGCACTTTGCAATTTTGTTATGAATGTGTTATATTTAACACCCAAGTCTTCACAATCACATTCAAAATTCAAGGTTTCTATAATTCTTTCTAATTTAGAATAGTTTATGACATTTATTAATTTGAAAGTATTATCATTCTTTGACTGATCTTTTGATTTTAAGTAAGAAAGAACAAGAAGAATTGGGTAGTGATCCGTAATAGAACTCAGACATCTGCAACTATTAATTGATAATCCATTACCCAAAAACTTAACATTGAAATGGTCGATGCAAGTGGAAGATCTTTCAGTTACTCTAGTTGGAATATTAATTACACTTTCATAGCCATTACTGTACAAGAGATCAAGGTAATCATTACTAATAACTTGGTCTATTAAATTTATGTTTATGTCTCCTCCAATTATGGTATTATTTTTAAAAAATTGAAATAAGGAACTCAGTTCATCAAGAAAGAAATCAACTGAAAAGTAGTTAAAACGATAAATCCCAACTATATTTATGTTGTACTCAGTGTTATTTATAGCTATGACATTGGCTGATTTTATTTGAGGAATAGATAATATATTAAAGTTGAGATTTTCTTTTATGTAAATTAGTATTCCACCAGATCTATTGTCTTCATGGCATTGGGAGAACATCTTAAAACCATCAATATTATAAAAGTTACTTTCATTATCGTAAATCCAAGTCTCACTTAAGATTAAACAATCAAGTAAACACAGGGAATCGTTAATTTGAACTAAAAATTCATCAAAATTCGCTCTCATGCTTCTTATATTTAAGTGCAATACAGATAGTTGGTTACAATTTAAGGGTTTTTTTTAGAGTAGATACAAAAGCTGGTAATTCACTGAGATTATTTATTGATTTACATTGAGTTAATTCTGCTGGAGAAAAGAACTTACTTTTTAACACATTGAAAGATCAGACGTTTTTCTTATTCTAAAGGGTTTGGACTGTTCGTTTTGGCGAAGAAATATCTTTGAGTCCTTGACCCAGCAGAATTTAAAGTTATTTTTTTTTTTAAACTGTCTGGCTTCAAAATAGAGTTTCTTCATGGCATCATCATCATCATCATCATATATGAGGAGTGCACAGCGCCGGAGGAGCTTTTGCTCCGCTTGAAATAAAAGAGTTTCTTCATGGCAGGGCATAAATGTTCACTTATAAAAATAGGTGCGGCATCTAATTCACTATAGACGACATTAGTCATTACGTCACTTGCTTGTTTGGAAACGTTGATTCCATCCGTGATTGGTTCCGTACGGATCCGTACGGATTTACTTCCAATCACGGAACCAATCACGGATAGAATCAACGTTTCCAAACAAGCAAGTGACGTCACACTAATGTCGTCTATTGAGGTCTTTGGCAGTTAGCTTCTTTTCCTTATACTGTTTGATGACTCTATCTCGGTCAGATTTTGATTGCAGTTGGACAATTATAGGTTTTCTTTTCATGGGATTCCTAGTAGGTATCCTGTGTGCAGCTTGAATGTTACACACTTCTGTTAATTCCAGTGTGTTGAATATTTTGTTTACGATTTCAATCGTATTTTCATTTGTTGATTCCGGTACTTCGGTTATCTCTATGTTTGCTCTTCTTGAATACTGCTGGAGATCTATAATTTCAAAAGCTAAATCTTCAATCTGTGTCTTTAACTGGTGCTGGTTTTCGATTATCGTTGTCTGTAAGGTACTATTGAGATTAGCAATTTCCTTTTCCAAACTGGTGTTTTTTTCCGTCAGATCCTTGATTGAGTTTGAGTTGAATTCTATTGACTGTTTAACATCAGCCAGTTCATCTCTTATGTATTTCTTAAGATCATCTAATTTTTCTTCGAACAGTTTCTTCAAAATATGTATTAACCATACCTTCTTCACTTGGATTACTATTTATTTGTGTCACAGAATCTGATTCACATGCAGGTATCGTTGGAGACTTAGTTGACGGAGCCGGAGGGTTGGTCGTACCTACTTTGCATTTCGGGCATATCCAATTTTGTTTCATTGCAGCAGGCAAATTTCGGAATTTTTCTTCACGTGCCCCAATACAAGCTGGATGGAACATACCCTTGCATTTGCAGCACTTAAAAACCTCATCGGCATTCACCACTGGACCATCACAGAATACGCACTTCATCTTGATACGCTGAGTCAGGCTATTTCATATATGTATATTTTTACACTTTTTCTCATAGTTTAAATTCATAAGTTCATCATTTACCGTTAAAAACTCATTTTAACAGCATTGCACAGCCAAAACACAAACATAAACATACAAAACAAGTCACAAATCGAGAGGTCAAAAAATGCGACGCATCAACGGTTAGCCAGCCGTTGCCAGCTGTTACCATTTATAAACTAGAAAAGAAAAAATAAATATGTATTATATTAGGTTTTAAAATTAAAGATTACTATTACCTTTATAAAGGAAATGATGGCTCTCAATATGTTTGAAATTCTTTGAAAATGTTTGATAAATTAATTTAAATATATACCTACACTCATATAGTTTAAGGGCGAGCGCGCACGGGCGACTTTTGTCACGGTGACAAAGACAAAAACAACGTTGCTAAGGCTGTTGTTAGGGGCGGGACATAGAAGTATCCAATAGCAGCATTCGCACATGACATCACTGGAGGATAAAAACAACGTTGCTAAGGCCGTTGTTAGGTAAAGTAATGTGATTGAAAATGCTCTATTGTTTTCTAATGATATTTTTGATACTAGTAATCCTGGTCGCCGTGACTTTAGTCACTCGTGCGCGCCCAGCCTAAGAAATAGAGGACAATTCCTATTTTTGATATCAGCTTTAATAGAAATAGATAATATACAGGGTGTTTCAAAAGTCCGTTTTACGGCTTTTATTTGGAACCAACGTCTCCTAGTGTCTTGGAAGTAAGGTCTACCCCTAGGGGCGAAATAAAAAAGTTTTCAAAAATTAATTAAGAAGGTAAAGGAGGTTTGGTTTGGTTTGGTTTTTGGTTACATATATTTTCCGGTATGTGTGCTTGATCTCAAGGATCCGCTTACACACCTTCGTCAAGTAAGACAGACACAACAGAATTTTTACTGGCACAAAGAAGGAAAATACACCCAGGGGCGAGGTGAGAATCGAACTCACGACGGAGCAGTGCGCAGACTGCTGGCGTGAAAGGCAGAGGAGCAAACCGAACAGGCCATCCCGTCCCCTGGTAAAGGAGGTAGAGCAAATACCTTAGTGCGAGTATTGTTGCTAATGTTATAAGTAACTCATAGAAAAAAATTTCATGAAAATATTGTGAATATTCGTGGATATAGTACTAGCATGTGAAAATAGTTTTCAGAGTTATCTAGTTTTGTATCTTTTTAGTTAAATAAAGAAAAATTTTAATAAAAAAAACTTGCAAATATTTAATTTTTTTCTTTTTTGCTGCCTGAAAAAGTGCTATTTTCACATGCTAATAACTCCGCGAATATGCACGATATTTTCATGATTTTTTTATTCAGTTGGTTCTTTCTTTTTTCTTTAATTTAGTTCTTTTATAGTCGGCAAAACATACAAATTAAAAATAATACAAAACAGGTTGCCATTCAGCTTCAAAGACACGTGAAATTACTTGTTCCACAAGAAAACTATGGGGTTACGTGAAAAAGTACAGTTCATCTCCTCATTTGATATGTCCACTTGTTAGAACTTAAAATATGTATGGGGGACGGCTGGCCTGTTCGGTTTGCTCTTTGCCTTTCACGCCAGCAGTCTGCGCACTGCTCCGTCGTGAGTTCGATTCTCACCTCGCCCCTGGGTGTATTTTCCTTCTTTGTGTCATTAAAAATTCTGTTGTGTCTGTCTTACTTGACGAAGGTGTAAAAGCGGATCCTTGAGATCAAGCACACATACCTGAAAATATATGTAACACCAACCAACTTAAAATATCCCTCGAACATGAAAAAACCTTTTAGTTTGTGTAGTAATTCCCGCGGAATTACTATCCGGAACATAAAAAAAACAATAGTACCTAATGAATGCTTTGGAAATATTATCTCCATAATACTAATTTTTAAAATTTAGCAAATATGTGAATGAGAACGTAAAATATCATAGAATATTAGAGAAAGATAGAAATTAACCCATCTAATTAATTAAATCAATATAAATGTATTATAAATAAATAAAAATAAAATAGGCGTCACCATTTGGCATATAGGGTGAACGAAAATTCCATCTGATTCCTGTCAGAGAAAGAATCGAACACGGACTGTAAACCCTAACCCTAAAAACACGGAACCCGGTGGCACCCTCTATTAACATCCTTTTGAACTAAACCTTTTTATTGTCTTTTCTTAAAAGAATCTCCCCGACCTACCGATGCCGAAACTGAATGCCGTTTTTTAATTCGGTTATGCATTTTTTTATTTTTTTTTTAAGATTGTATGAATTGTATCAATTTTGAATATTATATGGTTTAGGTCATTTCAAATATAAAATTGTGTTAAAGAGGTTTAATTAACAAATTTTACTTTAATAATTCATTTAATTTTTTTAAAATTTTGGATTAAAAATCTGTAATCAGTATTGAAATATAGCCTGTATAGTGTATATGTTACGGGCAATGCGATAAATCGGGCATTATTAATAATGCCCGAAGAGGAAGCGGGCAATGTGATAAATTCAATGGCATTTATGAATGAAATTTATCACTTTGCCCGCCTCCCCTCCGGGCATTATTAATAATGCCCGATTAATCACTTTGCCCGTAACATATATACATGTATTAAAAGTGTTACATTATTATTATACATATTTCAATTTTGGAAGACATTTAAAAAAAACTTTAAAAAATCATGATTTTATTATTTTAATATTCTAAATATGATGCCTTTCCTACACTGGTATCACGAAGGGATGAAAGACCGAATTTTCACCAACAGAATTTTCTGTAAATTGATGTATTTTTTAAATGGCTTATTAAATAAATAAAATAAAGTTATGAATTCCAATTTTTTAAGTATAAATTTTCTTTAAAAACTGAAAACAAAGCTCAGTAAACTATCTTAAGCCTGAATTATTAAAGTTTAAAGAAAACAAAATTTAAGTTTTTAAAGGAAATTTTCCTTTTTAAATTTATTTCAGAAGAAAATTTCAAAATTTAATTTTTTAAAAAGTTTATTTATAAACGCTTTTGTGCCAAGTAATTTTTACCCTTAACTCAAATGTGTTAAATTACTGATATACCTCTCTGCATATCTGTGTAATAGGAAACTTGGAAAATTTCCAAATAAGTTATTCTTTTAAAATTCTTGGAAATCGTATTATAACTTTTCCTCAAAATTTTATATATGTAAGAATGTAGTCCAATTTGATATAGATTAAATATCCTTCAAACTTTTAAATTTTATTGTTAGTAAAAATTTTAATAAAATGCTTTTATTTTTTAAATTGATATTTAATTTTATGTAATAAAATGTAGTTAGTTGTATTGATAAAATGTTAAATATTTAAAATATGCTTTAAATACAAATTAATTAAAAAGTAAATTAAAATAATGTGCAAAATTTTAGTTGCCTTCAAAATAATGTAGAAAGAATCATTTTTAAAAATATTGCTATTTTGAAGTTTAGTTGCTTGGATTTTCCATCTAGTTTTTTAAGAAGTCCTTATTAGCTCCAGCAAACTACTTTCTTATTCCTTCTGTTCTCGAATAATGCGAGAGCATAGGTTTTAGCTCTCAGCTTGGCGCATCCCTTCTCTATAGAGTCAAGCTAACGACTAAATCCTGTCATTCCCTCAACAGAAGCAAAAGTGAAAAAAAATTATTTGAACTTTTTCAAATTCATTGTTTAAAACAGTAAGGGAGAGTGGGGCACCTTGGGACACTCCAATTTTCAGACGCAATTTTATAGTTATAAACTCTTACTTAAATTATCCTAAAATCTACTCTTCAACGTGTTTTGGAATCTTTGGTGCGTCTGGGTCATTATTTATATCAGTTTTCTTGTTTTGCATGATGCAAAGTTACAATCACTTGTAGTTTTAAAAGAAATTTTTTAATAAAAGAGGTTTATTTATGTTATTATAATTATGTTGAGATTAAAATTTGTGTCTCCATTAATATTTTAGAAAAGAAAAAGAAAGTTTTTTGATAAACCTAAGAGAAAGTAATTAAGTTTAATATCCGAAGTGTCAAGTGGGGCACCTTGGGACATGTTAAAAGATACTCCAAAATTTTTAAGAATAAAACAAAATTGTTTTTTATTAAAAAATTAAATAATTTAAACATTTAGAGAATTATAATTTAGAAATTGGTGCAAAAAAGTTTCTGGAAGAAAATGAAAAAAAAAAAAATCAGTTCAGTGATTTACGTCATGACAAAAATGAGAAAATCAGTGAAAACTTTTGAATGTAAAATATTATTGATGGCTAATTTAAGATTCTTAAGCATAGCTTTATCATAATTTAATGTGTTGTTTTATATTTTTCAAAATAACATAAGTTTTTATGTTTTTATTGGAAGTGTCCCAATGTAGGCTACTAGTGGGGCACTTGGGACAATAGAGTTTTTTTTTTAATTTATTATTATGAATTCCCTAAAAGAGATAATTGGTCGGAAAATTTTTTATAAGATGCGCAAAGGACTATATTTAATATATTAGCTGCATTTGAATAAATATAACGATATAATAACAGTATAAAAAATTAGAAAAATAATTGAGTAAAAAGTGTCCCAAAGGTGCCCCACTCTCTAATGCTCAAGACTACTCGAGACCATTGTTGCCACTATAACCCCCGGATCTTTTTTTCAAGTTTAACTACATTTATTAATATCTTATTTATAATATAATCGCTTTCTAAAAATACAGTGGCAGTAAGTAAATTTTAAAACGAAGTAAAGAGATGCTATACTTTTATGGAATAATATTTCAACGATATGTTAAAGTTTGAACACCAAATATTCATGCATAAAAACTAAATTACATTAATTGCTTTCCTTTTTCATAAAACAACAATTGAAAAAGTAGTTGCATAGGTAGCAAGTATCAAAACATGCTTTACGAGCAAATTATTTAAGAAATTAAAAATTGATTTTAAATAATGTTATAATGCTAAATTTTAGTTAGAACGTATTTTCAAACTAATGAAGAACTAAATATTTCAAAAAAAATGTCTATTGCGAGGTTAAATCACTCTTGGACTGTCCATAAAATTTAAAAACCTAGTACTAAGGACTTTACCTTTGAATTCCCTTTTTCACTCAAGTGCGGCATCTAATCATCCGCGGCTTAAATCGGACTCTTGCCTAGTGTTATTCCTAGGATTCTTTTGGAGGAGTAAAAATACTCCTTGACTTTTTTAGGAGGAGTGAAATTCAATTATGAGGAGTGAAATACGGAAATAGCAAGCAACATTTCTATTAAAAGCGCTTACTTTTTAATGAACAAAAAGAAATTGTAAAAATATGAGGATGCTATTTTGGGTTTCAATCAATCAAAATTCCCTAAGCATCAGAACAATAAATGAAAAAAAAATTACTATGGCTGTATGAAAACACAATTAAAAAATTCAAAGAGTGAAAATACTCCTGTCTAGTTTTTAAAGAGTAAATCCGATTTTCAAGGAGTGAAATACTCTCTCAGAGGAGTTAAAAATATCTCTGCTCCTGCCATTCATTGGCCTCACTTTCTCAGGAGCAGCACCCCCTTGGCCTTAAATCCTGTTCACTTTGCGGATAGAGCTTGGATATTCCGAATAAGAAACAACAACATAAAGGCTACCTTCTATAACTTAACTATAAGATAAGATAGAAAAAAAAACTCGGAAGTTTCTTTAAAAAAAAACGGAAATTTTCTCAAATGATAGAAATTAACAGGCAACAGGGCAGCCGATCAGTTTCCTTTATTTGGAGAAATAATCTTTTACAGTGTTGTCTCAGTCGGAGAAGAAGCCTCAGAAAGAACTTAATTTCATTCCTGAAAATTTTTGCAAAGATCATTATTCGAACACCGAATAAAGATCAAAAATGTATTTAAAAATGTCTTCTCAGCAATACTGCGTTTCCTGCAAGAATTTTCATAATCTCCCCCCTCAAATAATCATCGATGTATCATCAACATAACACCAAGTCCAAAATCAGTATGGAATCAAAGTCAACACCTATTTCACCCATCACTCCCCCCTCCTACCGTCAACAAGCGTATTTGTCAACACTCCAACAGATGACCCAACACTCAGAAAAAACATCGGAAGCCCTCTCGACAAACAGTCGACTCTCCTATACCTCTCCAAAAACCGGGGGCCGAATAATAATAATAATAGGCTCCAGTTGCACCCTTCGCATGAAAGGGTGCACTCCACAATACAATTATGCCCCCTCCTCTGCTCAAAAACATATTAATAACAACCGGGGTCCACAATAAAAGGGAGAGAGAGCGAGCACAAAAAAAGTCGCATCGCGGTCAAAAAGCCGATGCCGCCTGCGAACGCCTTCACGCCTGTCGCCCCTTTTAGCTGCGCCCTTTTCCAGCCCCGCGATTTTTCGTCGTCTGCACACGCCCCGGGAGTAAGTGGGCATTGTTGTGGTTCGAACGACCCCTCTCCAGAAGCCCTCCCCCTGTGTGAGTGCCCCGTCTTTGTTCCTTTGTCAACATTTGATTTTGGACCTTTTTTTTATTTATATAAATCGCGGGCTCTTATGGAATATTATTATCATTATGAGAAGGTGCTGGAGGGTCGAATGGACAACTCGGGTTTCAATGCACCCTGAGTCGAATTTTGGAGGGTGGGATTTTTTTTTCTGCGGGTCATAAATAACACTCTTTAAGCACTCGATGATGTTTTCGTTACACTTCTCTTGTGCCTGTGCTATCGGAAGGTTGGCTTTGTGTTTGGGCCCGCTTGCGTAACGTGTCGTTTGGAGTTGTATGAAAGAGATTTGCTTCAAATTTGGGGCCGATTCATCTTATTTCGGATTGTGTTGGCTCTCCTGGCTGCTGTTGTAAATAGGGATTGGTCTTTTTCAGAAATTAGAGTCGCTTAAGTGGTTTCCTGCTTTTATTTAATGTTTTTCTTCCGTTTCGTGTTTCATTTAGGTCTTTTATATGCTTTACCAATAGTAGATATTGTATGAAGGAAAAGAATAAGGGATTTTAGTTCAGAAAAAATTTAGATTTTTTTCTGATTTCCTCCTTTTTTCCTCCATCATTTACCTTTACCTATTTTAATTGCCATCATTATCTCTTTCACTCTAGCTCCCTTTTATTTTTTCTTCTTACTTAAAAGAAAAGAACATTCTACGCATTCTGAACGAAACGTTGTTTCAAATCTGAAACCATGAAATGGGCTTTCAAGAACTCCTGGTACCAAATAGTAATCCATAATATTAATAAATTAATAAGATAAAAAAACACTCAACAAATCACGTGCGAGAATAGTATCAAAAATTTAATAATAATAATGCTTCTTAGTTCACACTGTTGCCTATTCTTAGCTTCATGGCGGAGCCCCCTACATTTAGAATTCCTGTAGAACGTGCTTTGCTGCAATGGCACCCTTGTTGCAGGAAAGCATTCGCGAACCTCACCACCCCCACGCGTTATTCTCATTCATTCGTGACTTTCATGACTTTCACAACTTGTACTGGCTGCTAACTTGCTGCTTGTACTTCTTTTTTGGGTAAATTAAATAGGATACGGATATCTAAACTGGCTCAAGAACTGTAATGGATCCTCATTACAAGTCAAACAAATTACTAGTTTTAAAAATTCTTTTATTTATTTTCAAAATATTGACCATTTAAAAAGACAATATATACTGTTTTCAGGTGACGTCACGACCAGTTATTGTAGGTCAATGCGTCTGTTGTTAGGGCGGTCGCTAAGTGCGACGGTATCTGTTGCTATGACGGTTGTTAGGTGTGGGGTCACGTGATTGCAAATGGTCCAACATCCAATAGAAGAATTCCACGACCAGTTTTTTTTATGTAACTGTTAACCTTCTGCAGGACAGCGCTAAGGGCGTTGCTAGGTCCGAGTCATTTGATTGAAAATGCTCTATACTGTTGCAGAATTATAGTAAGACTGAAAACTAGAAGAGTACTCTTGGACTAGTGTCACTTGAGATCATGATATACTTATTTTCATGATGAGGGTGCACTTGAACTGAGTCAATTTAAAAAAGAGAGTTCTGGAGAGAGAGATTCAGAGAACTCAGAGAGAGTTCAGAGATTTACATAGTTTTTTAATTTGAATGGAGCGTTAAGTTAAGGGAATGTTATTGATGAGGTACTTTTGTGAGTATTAGTTCTGTATTTTTTTCTCTACTTGAATTTTTTTATCCTTTTTCGTGTAAATCTTCTTTTTAATGTAACTATCTAAATTTTCATTAATAGATCTTTCACATCTAAATATATCCACACTATTTGTTGTTGTTAGTAGAGTTGTAACAATACATGGAACAATACTCAATGGAACAATACTCATGGAACAATACTCAACAATACAGAGTTGTTGTCATGGCACATATGGAAAAGTATTATAAAAAAAATAAACCCAAAACCAAGAACAAAATATAGCCACTTGTCAGTAAAAGACGGTCCATAAATCGGTTAAATAACACACAACGATGCCACATTACATCTTTTAAGCAACAAATAACCCAACAGAAGAGATAGCCCATCCGACCAACTTCTCAAGAGAAAACGCATGTAAGCATTGCACATAAACAATCAGGATTTCCCCACACCAACGTTCTCAAGGCAAGAATCACCCAATCATAAACGCATTTTACAACCACGACAAGTGGCACTTAGACACCCCGCTCCGTCCGTTTCCCATTCGCGACGACACAATGCGACATCGTAGGCGTCAGGTAGCATCTTCAGGTGGGATGTCTGGCGACGCCCCCTCCGATGCACAGAAGTCGTTCTGAGCAGTTAGGTTACAAAAAGAGGCAATCAGATGCCTCGCTGCACGCTCCACCGGGTACTACATGACAATGTCTTTGTTCACTGGCCGGGCACAAGTGAATCGAGATGACTTAATGTCTGTTTTACGGAGATGTAATGGTATTTGCAGATTATAAGTTTCTGACACGTTTTGGAGGGAGTCATGAGGATGCTGGGGTTGTCATGTTTGGTCACATCCAACAAGGGTTCGAGAAGTGCTTTTTCGTTAATGAAGTTTGTGTTCTTTAGGAATTCAGTGTGTGCGTTTAAATGCTGACGTAACTTTGAAATCAGACAGTGAGAATTTTTGAAAGGTGAAAAGAAAGGATAGGACTGAAAGAGAATGTACGAAAGACGGAAGGAGAAAGAGAGAAGGAGGGAGGGAGGGAGAATGACAGAGGAAAGGAAGAAAATACAAAAGAAGAAAAGTGTAGAAGCTCAATTTTGTTCAAAACTTTTCTTCTTTTGTATTTCTCACCAGTTTTTTTTTATTTTTTTTTTTCATATATTTTAAACCTATTATGATATTTTCCATAGACTGTTATGAAATTCAGATCTACTTGAAGTAGAAGGTTTTGCTCTTTTTTCGTTCCTGATGCGCTGATGAAATTGCAGAAAGAAAGTGTTTTGTTTCAATCATTTCTTAATGAAGTTTAATCTAACCAGCTAATAACCAGGGATAACAGTTACGAGAGTGAATTTGAATCAATTTCTTTTTTCAAAATATAAAACTATTTTTCCTGATTAATCTAATTCTAATACTTACCTTGGCTAGAGTTGTTACTCAAATTGTTTCCCTTTAAAGAATTGGATTTATTTAATATTTCCACAGCTGCTGTGATTAACTTAATAAAGTAAATTTCCTTCACAGGTAAGATAACTACCAAAGGAAAAGTTCCAATTTTTAGGTGGTTAATTTTTATATCTTGTGGTTAATATGTATTGAGGTACACAAACATTAAGTTTAAAGAAAAGATAATTTCCTGTTTTTATACAGGATGTTTCAACAAGTCCACCCAAACTCTGCATAAAAATATTCCATTCGTGGACTACTTTTATTTTTCGAAAAATATAACCATGTTCTCTCTGTCCATAAATCATTTTTGCGTAAACCGGAAATGACATTGTAGAAGTAAAGTCTGTGTAAATAAAATAGGCGGTTAAATGTCATTCTTTACCATGGCAACGTAGAAGAAATACATTGAGAAAAACTCAAGGTCAACCGCCGATTCTATTTACACAGAGTATAGTTCTCTGAGCATTTTTTATGTACACCCAGCATAGAATCTGGCTGTGCAGAGTTTGGCGGAATTGTTAAAACATCCAGTATATAGCTACTGTTGCATGGACAAACATGTTATTTTGTCTTCATAGTCTTCAAGACGTATGATAAATATTTTTTAAAAACAATAAAAATCGGTAAACAGATGGAAGAGGGCTGTGGGAAAGAATTACCCCCATTTTCCTTGTTCCTTAAGGTGACCACAACCAAACGTAAATAACTGCGTAACTAACTATGTTACATGAATCATACAGGAATAAAATAGTTAAAAGCACTTGTTTTAGGCAAATTTGAGAAGCTAAAAACGGCTCTACCTATGTTACATTCAAACCTAATTTGATGAAAACAAGCCTCTTACACACATGGTTTACATCAGAGTTTATGCTCGTTTTCAAAATGTAAGCTGGTTTTTATACGCATGATAGTTTTTTTAAATGATGTGCTGAAATTTGAATTTTCAATGTAGTTATAAAACTTAAACCACTGTTTAAATAAATTTGATGGACTGACAACAGAAAAACTTTTAAAATTTTTTATATATTATGAGTAGATCACTTTTATGGTCACTGATTTCAATAAATTGAACGTTTTTAGAAATTTACTTATTAACTTTCAGCTTTTATACTGATTTCAATTTACTAAACATATTTTTCAAGATGCGTTTGAGTGTTTCAGCATTAGAACTTCCTTGTTTTTGTGAATGCGAGTTATATTTATATTAATAAAAAGAGAGTCATTTAAGAATTACACTAGATTTCACAACTTGGCTTGGAATTAAAAGATTTGGAAAAGTAGCATGCTTAGTAAATAGTAAAAAAATATAATATTAAATTTATCACAGTTTAAAGTTTAAACTATCTGCAAGAACATGATACTGCATAGCTATTTAATAAAGGCAAGTGTAATTAAAATAATTAATTATAAATAATCATGATTATAAATTATTACAAAAGTTAAAAGATCTCGGAGCTTTTTTCGATTACCCTCACTTCAAACAAAAGTGAAAATATCTAATGTTTTATGTTTAATTTGATATATGATTTAGTTTTACTCACAGTTCAAAGATAAAAGTTTATTTGAAAAATTTCTAAAGTTTTTTTTATCATGTTGTAACCTTAAAAAAAATTATACAAATGAGATTTATGTTATGAATAGACATTGAAGAGTGTCATCTGGTAGTGTCATAGTAAAATGATAAAGTCCATTTGGGGTAATTACCACTTAGACTTATTGCATGTTCTAATACATATTTCTAATGTCAAAAATACATATTTCTATCGATACAAGAACAATGTAGTGGTAACCCAAATCCTGGCATTTTTCTTTCATTGCTCTTAAGATAGATTAGGACATTTTCTGTTTCCAAAAAATTTGAAAAATTAGAGTTACATCTCCTTTCTTTACAGAAAAATACACTGTATGAAATCCAATCACACCCGTTCACCTTTTATATCTCACCATTTCAATATAAATCACCATTCCATTTCCTTAGCGATACCTTCCACTCATCGAGTAAGTTACCATTGTTTTAAATGTGGGTGAAAATGGCGGCGAGACAACAAATTGCGACAACAATCCAGCGTAAACCGAGTAGCAAAAACGTCATGCTCGTTTTAGCAAAGGAAACAATTCCAAAACAGGAGGAGGCGGGACCAGTACACTATTTCCCCACTATTAATCTCCAAGCATTGTAAATCCAAAAGGAGATTAAGTCAATCCCTTAATGCCCATCTTCCCTTCCTCCCTTTGTGCCTGGCGTCAATTAATGGACTCTCCTCGATGTCTATCTGCAATAATTGAGACATTGGCCGACGCATTCCCAACTTGTGTCAAAAACCTCCAAGGTCGGCTGAGGAAACCATTAGCAACGCTATCGGTTATTTAAATAGTCGGTTTTGCCACCAAACGCGGACGAAGACGTCTCGCAAACCAAATCGTGTTACGAGGTAGAATCCCGGAGATTAGGTTTCAGAGTTAATAATACCTTCCCCTGACTAATTTCTTGGTGCAAGAGTCATCGAAAAGACATTAGACGCGGTGTTCGCGACTGTCGCTAATGGTGTTTGCCTTCTGATTATAGGCATTCTGTGGCCGCTGGTGACAAGTCGCGTTTGTGCTTAGGCGACCACGACATAATGTCTTATTTTGCAGCTGCCGCCGGGGTTCAATAAGCCCGGCTTAAGTGAAAGAAAGCGAATGTTCAGCAATGTTCATTAGGGTGACGTCTAATAAGTGATTACGTAAGCGCCGTGTGAAGAGGGATATTAAGAGCTGCTGATTGCCCTATTAATATGTTTTCAATGAGCCGGCTTTGCTTGAGGACGGATGGGAACGAATCGCTTTTCTGAGAAAGAAACGTCGTTACAAGAAATGATCGACATTGACTTTGTTGGAGATTCTGAGGTGATATAAAGAACTGTTTATAAGAAATCAGTAAGGATTTTGCGTTTGGATGCAGATTTGCACTTTTGAACTTTAGGAAGACTTCTTTGATTTTTAGAAAACATTTTACCCTTGAAATTCATCATTTAATATTGGTTTGCCGACGTACTGGCCTAAAGGTTAGAGTATCTGCATGCGGAACCGTACTTATGGGGTTCGAATCCCCGTTTGGTTGATGAATGAATGTACCCCCTTGTAAAAAGGGGTTATCCCCCTCCGGTCCAAAGGGGTCCACTGGAACGCTGAGGTACTCCTTAGGGCAATTCAGAGGTCAAGGATAATAATTCCAGTACCCGTCCATTGGATTTAAAAAAAAATATTGGTATTTATTAATGTAAGATTCTATTGATTGAAAGAATCAATAATAGTAATTATATATCGGATATATATTTTTTGTTATCTTCAATGATATTCAAATTAAACAACAGTAAAATACCAAAATTTAATTAAAAGTGAAAGGTCGTTCCCCTCACAAAGTCAATCTAGTGGCTCATGATAAAAATGTTTCATGGCTTTTATTCTCGGCTCAGGATACAATGACTTTTTATAAGTAAAATATTTTTAAAATAATAAATGGTGAAATTTTAAAAGGGTGGAATAATAACTGACTTCCCGGAAACAGGTTAGTTTCCAGAAAGTAGTTTTCATGGTTCAGTCTCAGTACTTATTAAGTTAAAAATACATTGTCGTTTATCTTTCATACTTTTCATTCTCATTTTATTTACTAAGAATAACTTTGCACCAAAACCACAAAGCAATTTATTATTTAGCGAATTGGTTGTCTTAAATGCTTGATTGAATCTTACGAACTGATAAGTAGCATTCGTTTTATAAATCCTTCAGAAAGGTATATCTCATCCACGAAAACTTAAATCTAAATGAACATATACATTATCATACCACCAAAGCAAGCTTAATTTTCAGTAATAACTTTATTCCATGACGTGTGTGTGTGTGAACTCCCCCTCCTATGGGTGAGGAGCACATGTCTTACCAGGGTTAGAACACACAGGGCGACTAGAGTCACTCGAAGTCGCTAAGATCCTTATTTTAAACTTAGGGGCGAAAGAAGGGGACTTGAGGGGGGATTCACTAGAGACTACTCTTGTCCGATTCAGTGATTTTCACAAAAGTATTAAATTTTTTCGAATCACACATCAGTTTAGGCTGAAACTTCCCTTAGATTCCAATTATGTTTAAAAAAAAATAGTTCTATCACCAGCGCGTCAAAAGATAGCAGTTGGAAGTGAAAGGATGACATCCGTTTTCCTCAGCTACAGGAGGAGTAGCCTATAGCAGGGGTTCTCAAACTTTTTCTGTCGCGGTACCCTTAGCAAGCTAAAAAAATTTCGGGTCACCCCTAAACAACTTTTTGTGGTACAACTACCCATAAAGTATAGTTTGATTTAGGGGTGGGCGGAATCTATACTAGATTTCTATACCAAATACTTTAAAAACCTAAACTTATTTTCTTATATTTCGTGTTTCTTATCTTTCTTATATTTCTTTAATATGGAACGTAATTAAAGTTCCACAATCATTTTTTGTTCTTGTTACTTTACCCCCTTACAAGAAAAAGGTTAAGATTTTAATTCTAAAAAATTATGTCCATAACGGGTCCATACTGTCTTCTATATTGTCTATTCTATTCCATCACGTTTTTTTGTTGTTTCTAAGCAACTGAAGTTTCAATAAATGTTAAAGAAAATTAGGCATATATTTGTCCCTTTTTCTGTGAAAAGAAGTGTTTTTCAGCGCTTTTTTTGTGTAAGTTGTAAAAAAAATATTTAACGTTCCTAGCACTAATTTTGAATAGAAGAAAAAAAAGGATAAAACAATAGGATTATTACATTCTATTTTTTCACTCTACAATAAAAAGCCCCTAGGATACATACCACGGCGCCCCATGGATACACAGTTTGAGAACCTCTATTCTAGAGTGCATCGTCCCTCAACCCCCCTTCTTACTTCCCATCATTTAATAAGGATCTTAACCACTTCGAGCCACTCTAGTCGTCCAGTGTGTTCCATCCACAAAAAAGTGACGAGCAATGGCAATCGACTAACAATAATCCCCCTCAAAAATCATCACTCCCTAACCACATCGTCTGCTCCAAATATCAAATCACAGGGGATGAAGCAAAATCCCTCTCCTCATCCTCCAATCGCTCATATTTCCCCCACTCTGTTCTTTTCGGTGTTCCATCTATTATCCCACCGATAATCGAACAGACGTTTCCGATCCCCCTCACACCCCCTCTTTTTTTTATAGGGGGAGTCGAACAAAAAGTATATACATTTCGCGAACCCCCCTTATTATTCCCTTTTACACAACAACGATGTGAGGCTGGTTTTAAGGAGGCTGGTTTTATGTGTATGTCGCTATGTGAGAAGGGAGGTTCAGGGGAAAGTGGTGTAGGGTAGGTATAATAGGGTGAATGGGGAAAGAGAGGAGTTGTGGGGATAGGTTTTGGCTTTTTAAGGGTGTTTAATTTGTTGGCTGGGTGTTGTGGATGCTTTTGAGAATTCTTTATTTTGGATTTTTGAATAGTAAATAATATAAGATTTTATTAAATACAGATGAAAATATTTTTTCTTCATAAGGATGAATTTATATTTTTTCCCGCCTAAGGTCAAGCCCTGTGCCTTGTATAGAGCATTTTAAAAAAGTACTTCGTAAATTAAACATCATTCAAAGACTGATAAAAGTATTCTAAAAACTTACAGATATCTATAGAGCATTTTCAATCACATGACTCGGACCTAACAACGGCCTTAGCAACATAAATGTTACAGTTTTTTGCCCTACAGAGATTAACAGTTACAGAAAATGAACTAGCCGTGGAATTCTTCTATTGGAGCATTTGTAATCACGTGATCCCATTTCAAAAAACCGCCTTGGCAACAGATAAACAACGGCCTTAGCAACAGTTAAAAGCCCTACAGAAGGTACACAGTTAAAAGAAGATAACCGGTTGTGACGTCACCTGAAAACACTCTATACGTGTTTTCGATGCGTGTTGTTCCTTTGACATGTTTCTGATTGGGTTACTCATTTTTTTGTGCCAAATATATTTAGATTTTTTGTGCTGTCCTTGCACTTCCTGCTCATTTTGTATGAATTTTTTGTAATATTTTAAAGTTTCATAATTTTGTCTCATTACTTTTCTTTTATTTCTTATTTTATGTATTCATTTAAGTATAATTTTGGTTCACTTTGAAGGGCCAAGGCCCAATAGTGAGCAATATATTTTTTCTTTTGTTTGTTTCTGTTAATGTTTATGTAAATTTATCGGATGAATAAATTCTTACTCTAATAACCTTTTAAACAATTATTTGTGATTACTAAGAAAATGACTCTTATTTTAGTTTCATGTGTGAATTTTGATGTTTTTATATGTTTTTTGTCTTTTAATTAATTAAAAAATGGTGTTTCTTTGGTAGAAGTTATTAATGGTAAATATTTCTTTATCACGAAAATAGATCATTACAAGAGGAAATTTCAATACAAAATAGTACGTTTATTTAGTTAATTCATTTGAAAAATTCTAAGTAAAGTTTCTATATGTTGTAGTTCTAATTTCATTAGTTGCTCTTTAGATCAAGCAATACTGTTACCATGATTTAAGCCTGAATAAAAAATATTATTTATCGCAAAAGAGGTAGTGAAAAATATCAGAAAAAGATCCATAAATATTCTTCTATAAAAGTCGTACCCTAGGTTCTAAAGACTAAATTAATAGTAATAGAATTGAAATAAAATATTCAGAAGAAGAATATTTAGAAGAAGAATTAAAATAGAATTAATAGTAAATAGAATTGAAGATAAATTTGTTCTAATGTAATATAGTCTCATGACTAGCTACTTATCTTCATCTTACTGAAATACACATGCTTCCACTTTTAATATTTTATTTGCATAACTTATTGGCTACTGACCACATCTTTTATTCGTTATGGCAAGACTTGGATGAGAAATATTTGTTATCATATGAATTATGAGCTAGTGGTTTCATATAAGTAACACAAATGATTTAGAAATCAAGCTTCTTTCTATTTAACTAGTTTGTTTGAAATTAAGATTGATGAACTTGGGAGAAAAAGTTCGGATAAGATGAAAAAAGCACAATTCCCAGACCTCAAATTACAAACAGGACTTACTCCATTCTGTCCACGGAATATCGCCAACAAATCCGCCATTTGTGTTAAATGAACAGCACGAGAATATCCGTTCGAAAAGGCAGCCACAATTGCTATTTGGGAACGAAGAAAGGCATCCCCTTTTCCCCCGCACACATACAAAAAAAAACTCCATAGCCCCTTTCTGCTGCTGTGTTTTCTCGTGCGTTATATTTTATGCAGATTTCTTGCGGGAAGAAAAAAGAACAGCGGAATGAATCAGAAAAGAATGTTCTTGTTGTAAAAAAAAGAACACTTTTCTCCCAACAGTGATTTATCATACATCTCCTTTTTGTGACGTTTTTAAAATTCCTTTTGTTGTGGCGTGGCGGTTTATTGTAAAAGGAGGAGGATTCGCTGGTAGAGAATTTGTTATTTATTATTTGTTTTCTTTTTTGCTGGTGAGTGAGAGACAAAAAAAAATACTTTTTCCCCTCTCAAAAAAAGAAAGGCAAATTCTTATTACGTTTGGATGAGTGGACAAAACAAGGGGTCGAATATGAAACTGTGAAGAACTTTGAACTGCGGTTTCAACAAAAGGATTCCAAGACAAATAAGACAAATCTTGTTTTAACTATCCCGAAAGATTCACAGCTTGTCCATGTATTTTTTTTATGAAATCAATTTTCATGACATTACAGCAGTTGTAGTGTAAATTAGTTTTTGTTTTTACAATGAAATTGGCGTTTTAAACGTTTGAAAGAGTTATGGAACTGTTGTAGAAGATAAAAATTTGCTAATATTAAGGAAAAACACCAACATTAAGGAGTAATTAGGTTTTAAGTTCAAAGTTAAGGTGACCAAAGGTCCTTCTTTTGCAGGTTCTGTCCTCCATGGAAAAGTGCCCTCCTACCTGTGTCCTCCTTTTTGATATTTTAAAGCTAATCTGTTGTTTTGTTCTCAGTGCACAGGAGTACTTCAGGTTGGGATGAAATATTTCCTTTGTGTATTTTTGTATGTTGTGTATTGTATTGCTTTTATTTCATTTCTCTCCATGTTTTTTTTATTATCTATGAGAACGGAAGTAGTTCTTTCCCTAGTTGTTACAAGAAAGATACGCAGTTTTGATTTATTACTTTTTTTATTGCATAAACCCATAGCCATAGAGGAATCAAGATTGAATATTGATACTCTAGCTGCAGAACTAACCTTTGTAAAATTCAATATGAAGGAAAATTCCATTGCTCCAAAATTTCCAATATATTGTTAGAAAATTATACATTGACAAAATATATTTATTCAATATTCATTCAGGGATGTAAGCATAATTAATGTGTTTTTTTTTAATTGATAAAATTTTCCTTCATTTTACGTTGTACTTTTTCTTAAATTTTTTTCTTCTTCCTTTTCATTGTAAAAATATATGGTCACCTTGTTAAAGTAAGTTTTAGTATAATTTTTTTTAAGACACAAAACACCAAGTTCTAAAAGTTACAAGACTGAGAAATAATTGCAAAGAAAACAAAATAATTTCCATATTTTATCTATACTTGATTTAATATTCATGTTTAAAATATTACGTTGAGATGGTTTTATGTTTATATATTATATTATAACCGGTTATATTTTTTATTCAAATATGTGTACAAAATTAAAAGTAACTTATTTGTAGAAAATTAATTTACACACAGTAGAAGAATGCAATAAAATATTTCGAAAAACAAGTAAAAATGTAAACTTGCTACTAAGTTAAAAAGTACTTATTTCTTGTGGGGAAAAACTCTTTATTTTAATGATGTTTTTAATAGTATTAATAGTACCTAATGTTTAGTACCTCATTATAGACTGCAAATTCTCCACACAAAAAAAAAACACATTTAAGAAGACTTCACTGAGAAAAATGGCGCTTTCAAATCTGAGTACATCGAAAGTTTCATTTTGATATGAAACTTTTCGTTTCAAATATGAATTCACAATTTTTTCAATTTCGAACTACCAAAAATACTAAGTTTCAAACAGTTCAATAGTCACCACTCAAATTATATGTATTTTTGTTTAATGTTTGCAGTTTATGTAATTAATCTTAGCCTAGTAGGGCGATTGTTGGATGATTAGGAATTTAAAAACGTGATAGCTCGCCTCTCTCAGTTGCGGCATCACACTCTAATTACAAGTGAACTAGCCAATTTCTGAGAAAATATTGTACCACCGAAGGGGTGATTTTGACAAAGGCCATGTGATGTATCATTTTTGAGTACCTACCTGCATATTTTCAGAAATGAGTTTATACATGCTTCGAACATGAGTAAATCTGATTCGGAGCCAGTTTGAGTTTGTAAAATACTCAGATTTGAGTATTTTTTACTCAATTTTGAAAATGTCGTTTTAAGAGTGTTATTTTGTCTTCAAATTAAAAACAACACAGATAGTATTGATAGTATAGAGTGATAATATTCAGAATATACTATAGTATGATAGTCAGGCCCGTATTTAGGGTTTTTGCCGCCCTGTGCATATCAATTTATTGCCGCCCCCCTATTTCATTTTCTGTTTCAAGAAAATACCCCTCCCCCTTTAACTCACCTTTCTCAGAAATGGTGGAATTTTCCTGAAGCTCAGTTTCAACTTCATCATTTTCCGTTTGATGCTCTGTGTTATAAAATAAATAAGCCCATTGAAAACAGGCTATTTGCTTGGTATATTTTTGTTTGTTGTATCGTTCGGATCTGTTGGGGGGATGTGACTGTTGGACGCTGGGAATGATTCAACCCTAGGATCCTCCCATAGTGAAAACCATTTGGTAATTTTTTTTTTCAAAACTGTATGTAGCATTTTTAATTGTTGTAATCTGCCGCCCCCCAAATTTTGCCGCCCTGTGCTATAGCGGCCCTGATTGATAGTATTCAGAATATCTAAAAATAGCGTAAAATATGTATATGTTTAGTATCTGAGAGTGTTCTTAAATTTGGACTGAAACACTACCTAAAATAACATTTTTTTTCTCTGTAATTTTACTTTTAGCGCAACACTTTCACAACATTATCTTTTTCTCACACAACACATACTTAGCATAATCACAATAGAATCAAAACATTTTGTATTTGGTTTACCTGTTGGAAGTGTCTATTTGGACGGCAAAAACGGCAGTTGGCGCATGTGCCGTAGGTCTCGTGGTTACGTAGCAATCCCGGCGCTTAGTGTGATCTCCAATCAGAACCTTTGCCGTGTAAATAAGAGTAGAGTTTAGTTGTACATTTGCCAGCCAAATAGACAGTCCCTTCCCTGTTTAGAATTTTTTTTTATTGCCAGGTAAAATTTCCTTTTTCAAATACAGGTGTCGAACAGACAGTAAAAAAAACCTCAGAAAAACCAAAAGAAGCTTTCAACCGCATGAGTCCGAAATAGCCGTTCCATATAAACGGAACCTGCTGACAATTCCCCTGGTACGTGCCACCCCACGAAACAATACCCTAAAGGTTGTCCCGGCGGTTATTTTCACATTTCCGGAAGCTCCCGCAAATAAAAAGAATGGCGATAAAGTCATTCCAGAGACCATTGCTTTCAGAATTGTTACAAATTGGCACCACGGTGCTAGTTATTGCCGACACCATTGTTGGCGCTGCAGAGTCGTTGTTGCCGATGATGACTATGTCGTCGGCATCTGTTGTTTAAAAGACGATTAGAAAAACAAGGCTTGTGGTAATGAGGCGTGTTTTTTTAGAGACGTGATGTAAAATACGGTGGCTGATTTGAAACGATATCGATTATGAATGTGAGATGGGTATCGATGGGACGTGAGATGGGTATCGATGGGATGTGGTGTTGTAATTGTATTTTCGTGTTCCGATCGCTAATTGTGCTTTTATTGAGCATTGGGTACATTGAATTTGTGAGATAGTTTGACTCTATGCATGTCGTTAGATTTCAAAGCTCGTCAAAAGTGCTTGTTAGGGAACTGTTCATATTGTGAATGATAGGATAATGTTAGGGTGATGTTTAAAATGTACCTTTAACGGATGTATAGTTTACGGTGCATGAAAACTAAACATGTTTATGACATAAAGTATTGTTTAACTTTTTTTTATGAATTGTCATGAAACAAGATGAAAGACTTTTCTGATCAGTTTCATTCATGAAACTTCATGTTCTCATTTCATCTAAAATATCACATGCGCTTGATGGTTGAATTTCCACAAATGTTACACTTTTACATCGAAAGTATTTTTATTTGTTTCATTATACTAAACATGTATAATAACAGGACCCTAACACTTCCAGTTTAGAGGTTTCTAAAATGACAGAATAAATAATTGTTTTTAGTCATTCTTCTTTATTTTCTATACTTCCCTTCTTAACCTCCTTACACGTTAGTTTGTATAAAAGATATGAAGAGAGTATAAGGGAGGAAAGGTGGATAAGATATGAAATCAAGTTTGAGTAATGGAGAGACAATAAAAGGAACTATTAAGGAATGATAAAGTGAAACAGGGATTGAGGTAGTTAAGAGCAAATGGATAAAAGAATGAGAAGGAGGGAATCAGTAAGAGAAAAACTAAAATATTAAATATTGCCTAAAAATAGTTATAAATCATTAGATATTAGCATAATTAGGAATGTATGTGAAACATGCTTTAAAGAGGCTATAAAAGCATCTAACCAATATGGTTTGGCTGGTACAGAAAAACTAAAATATCATTCTAAGGACAAAGACTTATACTTATTTTTCCTTTCCCAATAATAGTTCCAATAGCTGACCACATTCACTGAATACGTTGTAGACTGTGTAATTAAAGCAATAGTATAGGTCAATTTAATCATATGTCTAGCGTAGACATATGATTAAACTGACCTAAATCATTACTTTTATTGCTTACCCAAATAGGATACTCCTATATAAGTATTGGTCCACTGACCAATACTTATATTAAGCACATCTATAAGTCAATTTCGATTAAACCATCAAAACCACTTTCATTCTAATCACCCTTTTTGAAATCATTAAAAATCATCACATCTTTTTAAAAATGAGTAAAGCACACATCACGGACAACCCTAATAACAGAGTAATCCCCTCAACACTACATATTTAACTTAAACGAGACCAACTTTTCGAAAAACAACCGTTTTAAATACTAACCCACAAAAATTTGCATCAAAAGTCACCCACTTCCGAAAAGTGCGCCACGCGAAACTCATATTACATAAAACCACGAAGTCGAGCTACTGCGTCCCGACCACCCTGTAATTTCGAACTTAAATATATACAAGGGGGAGCCCCGGCGAAGTTAATCCTCTGATTTCGTGCGTCCTGTGGTCATCGCGTGATACGACGGGCACAGTATGCACACAGTGTCGCCGCACTATTTGCCCAAGGAAGTGATCCGTTTTCCATATTAAATACGCTCTCGCTGGGTTTTTTTGATGGTGGAAAAACTTACTGAGGGGATTTGTGTCGGTTTGATTGTGCTCTTGAGTGTTTTTTCGGGTGTGACTCTGTGGATTTGGATTGTGTGAGGATGGTCGGCCCCAGGGGAGGGAAGTAAAATGACATTTGTTTTTTTTTATCGGTAGGGTAATGTTTCTGGTTAATTTCAATTTAAAGTTAAAGGAACTGTGGTTATTGGTTTGTTTGGGGTTTTATGTCCCAAGCGTCAAATCAGACACGTGTATACAAAGGAATTGTATTGAAGTCTGTGCTACATATTTTTAGCATTACCAAGTGCTACCTAAATTATATTTTTAGCTGAACAAAATTATACTTGTTTATTAATTAGCTGATATTTTTGTTATATTTTAATTATTGTGTAATAAATTTTAAATTTATACCTAATAAAATCAAAATATTGTGAACATTGAATATTGAAATGTGCATATTGTGAATATTGAAACACAGTGAAGAGTGTGGTTTGGAGCTGGTGACCGTAAGTGAAGGTGCGTGTTCGTATACCGGGTCACCAATGTGGCAAGTGCGAGCCACGGGTAGATACCGATCCGAAGGTCATACGACTCAAAAGTATACTCCGGAGTTATAATTGCTTCAGACGGTATTTATAACCCATTTGAGTAATCTGACTCTTATAGTGGTGAGTAAGCTCGCCACAATATAAAGCAATTTAAAAATTAATTCAGGAAATTCTTTCGTGAAGATTCAAATGTTTAAATAGATATAACTATTAATGTTAATGAATTGTCTCCCTTAAAATTTTTCTATCGACTACACATTTCGCAGTTGAATATATTTGGATACTTTTAACACGTAGGATTAGTAATTAAAACTTTAGAAAGAAAATAAAGTTTTATACACTACATTTAAATTTTCTGAACCATATTAGTTATCTTCTTTTGCATTACATACTTTTCCCAAAAAGTGCTCTCTGTATTTTTATGCAAAGGTATTGCAGAATCTGTCACCATTTTTTCCTCCACAATCTGGGGATTCTTATGTCTTCTCTACACAATTTTACGACACAATTAGGTATGTAGCTCTAGAACTTTTTGCGATAATAAAACATTCAAGCAGTTAGCTTCAAATAACGAAACTGATGGATTTTATGGCGTAAATGATCTTTGAAACACCTAGGAAGGGTAAGAAAACCATTTAGAGGTATGTTCAAAACTCAAAAACAACCAATCCATCACCCACCCGTCTGAAACACGAACAAAAGCTACTCAACTCAACTCGCCAATACCACCCACTACATTGGCAAAAAAAAAAAGGTTCCAAACACACTTGTTCCGAGTGTGTCCACTTTCCAAAGCCGTGCATGTCGCCAGACAAATTGCGACGGGAGAAACCTCGTGTTACACACAATCGCAAAGAGGCAGTCGCAATCAAATAAACCTCACGCCAGTGGGTTTTTGCGAGCACGCAAACCCTAGCACGAAGAGAGAAAAGCTCTCTCTCTCTCTCCCGTTTTTGATGGTTTCGCTTTTCCTGCGGTGGTCCGTGTCACGGCAGTGGAGTGATTGGACTTGACGTTGGATCCCCGGGTTTTTGACACCTGTGTTACGATTTGCGAAAAGGCTGAATGGTTTATTTGGTGTTGTGCGAATATCGCATTTTAGGTGCTCGCAAACCTTTTTGTTGCTTGAAAGAGTGGTAGTATTAAAGTTTAGTTTTTTCGGGAAGTTAATATGTGTGAAAAATTATTTGGTAAACTCCATTAATGTGACCAGGTTTTTCAATCAAAAAGCTTTCATTTTCATTTCATTTTCAAGGGACATTTCACTAAGGAGGGGAGGTTATGAAACAAAGTCTGTTTTTGGCCCTGCTATAGTATACAAATACTACTCTAATGTTTAATTTAAACTTTGGAGGCTGACTGTGTAGAAAAGGTAGTAGAAAAGGGTATTTTCAGAAGAAAAGGTCTTTAGAAAAGGTCAGTAGAAAAGGGTGTACCAAATAATGGGAAAATACATTAAGCTACTGCACACCACATTTTAGATGTTGGCTGGTCAGCTTTGACCTATGAGAAATACTTTGGAAAGAATTCTGTTAAATTACCACCCTCAGAGTTTCTAGACATCCGAGGTTTTAAAATTCTATCCACAAAATAGCGTAAAGCTCTAAATTTTAAAAAATCGATATCACACCTTTTATTTTATATTTTAGACTATTTACTGGTGGTTATAGTTTATGAGGTCAGATTTTTTTCAATTTAAAAAGCGGAACATTTCCCTGACGAGGGTTAAGATGTTCAATATTTCAATGAAACAGAAGATTTTAAATCTCACAGGGGAATAAATTCTGCATGAAATACACCTTAACTTTTGTTTCGCAGTGACTAACATCCTTTTATAAACACTGATCTCTCACACATACCTAATAAGGTAAAAGTCGCTTTTAAGATCAATAAAAATATTATTTAAACTCATATTCAGTTTTTAAATAGTGTTTCAGCTCATTTTCAGAAATTTGGGATAGACTGACTTTTTGCTACACAACAGAATTTTCATGGGGAAAAAACTGTACAAAAACTAATCATCTAAACTAAATTTTAAATTCGAACAATAAAGGGTGACGTAGTGCATCATGCATCAGAATATGAGGCTGCAAAAAATCATAATTCTGCTGCTATACTTTGTTCATTTAGAATTGGCGCCTGAGACGAAATGTATTAGAAGCATCAGTTACTATTGTAATTATCATCGAAAGCATTTTCTTCTGCAATGACAAGGCAGCCGAAACAGTAGTAGTTAAAATACTGTAAAAAAATCGGTCACTGAAGTTGTGTGATGACCGTTATGAAGCTTTATTGAGCGTTTTTGATCTTGTTTCAGGCGCCAAGTCTAAATGAACAGACTATAATAGTTTTTAATGAACTGAATTAAGCGGAAAACAAACAAAAAGAAAATTTTGACTTTAAAAATACCCCAGAACTAATGATCACATCAATTAGCTTTTTGTTCGAGAATGTTCTCCAAACATTTTTCTACAAACCTTTCAAATTTCATAAATTTCTGTGAAGTAGTGTTTGATTTGTGAGAGGGCAAAGTTCAAAATTAAAAATTTCTGAAACAACGGTGGCGGTACTTTTTTTAATATAAGAGAGAAAGTATTACTCAGAAAATAATCATCTAAGGCGATCTGTAAAAAATGTGATGACAGTGATGATTAAAATAGGATTTTTCTCTTGTTGTCAGAAACTAATAATTCCTATTCTCGATTTTAAAAGTACCCGATTTTATATACATTTCGTCTCCATGATTATCAGGGAAAATCCCCAGTCTTAACCATAGTATTTTTCCAACAAACGTGACGGACATGTTTCTTATCTATAAAAACAGTCCTTTTCCAAATTTCACTGTTTGAAAGGGTTAGCCCGCTTATATCATTAAAACAATATTTTATAAATGGATTTATACTACTCTTTTACTGGTAGTTTTGACTACCACAAGATACGACTTTTTGAATTCTTTTATTGAAACGCAATGCGTTAAAATAGGCAATTATCAATAATATTTCAATTGAATAGTCATGTCAGTTGACCACAAAAATCCTAAGGAATTTTAAATCACACTTTTAGCAAAATACTTTTCAGAGGATTTTCCCCCTAATTACCCAGATGAAACTTCTTAAGTTAGGAAAGACCACAGAGAAATATCCTAACAGAGGGTCCACGAGGCTATTTTCAAATGCGTTACTGATGTGAGGGCGCCACACTAGATTCCGGAACGTATGCCGGCCGCTTAAATCTCTCGCCAAATTAGAACTCAGCGCATGTGCAAAAAGGTGTTTTCGATCTCCCATAGGCAGCCGGCGAACGATTCAGACTGGATCCAGACGCTAGTGAGTTTAGTGCGATCCCAGCGCCACAATTCTCCCAACCTGTAACAAGATGTCATGATTTTCGATTTCCATTATGGCCTATGGCCGTGGACTCTCTGTTCTAGTACTCTGTGGGAAAGACCAAATAAAATACTACAACATTTTATAACTCGACAAAATTTTTTAATTGACTCGAAAATGGAATAAATATTCGGGTTTAATTATACAACCGGGTGAAACTTGTTCTTTTGTTTGTTATACTGGATAGTGGATTATAATGGCCAACAATAGTGGCACCTGGTTGTATAATAGCACCAATATTTTTTGCGAAAGTGGTCTCTTAAATTTTTTAACATTCTATAGGTTTCCCTTCCCATTTTGCCAAAAAAAAAAGCCACCCTAACGGAATCCCTGGTCAGAATTCAACTTTCACGAACTATATGGCTCTATGATCACACAATTCAACGAAGCTAACGACATCATTTCTTTCCAGCCAACTTATATAAAGCACATCACCCGAAATTATTCTCAACGATCGTCAACAAACAAGCTGCCCCCCCCCCACCACCACTTTTCCAAGACAGTGCACCCCGTAAACGAGCGAGCTCCAGAAAAAGACGATTACCGCAAGAAGATCAAACAAAACGAGGATAAAAAAAAGGGCTAGTACACTCCATAATTGCAAACCACGAAATTGAATTATGAAAACATCCGAATCGCAAATGGCGGCCGCAGCATCAAACATCTCGGAGGTGATTGTCTCCATCAGACATTAGACGAGAGCTCCGGTGTGTAGAAAATAACACTTCTTTGTCAGAACGTGGCAAAATTGTTTAATGCCATGGTTCCCGCCCCTCAGATTTTCCCTCTTGCTCCCATTAAACCCTTTCTTGTTCCATTCGGTATTTGCATAAACCATTTCGGGGCCAATTTGAACTTGTTACTGCAATTGCGGAAATCTTCCATCGCATATAGCGATAGGGAGCAGCATCCAGTGGACTGACGCAGTTTGGTGATCTTTACCGGGAGGTCGTGATGGTTATTTGGTGTTGTTTGCAGCGTTTTTTTTTTCATCTTATCTTGAGGGAGTTTCATTTCATCCAGGATTTGTGTCAATGGCTATTAGGTTCTGAAGGGCAAAGAAGTACGATATCTGAAGAAAGACTGAAAAAGGAAAGATGTAGTTTGGTTATTTTGGTCTCTTATTTGAATAAAGTTACAAACAAGTATACAAGAGGTCATTCTTTAATATGGTTAGTATTTTTGGAGTATTTTAAACTTTTCACAAGTTATCCAGTAGCTGCTGTTAAGATGCCACCATTTTCTGTTTTAAGGAAAAATTTTACGCAAGTGGTTCAGGATTTTTAAAAATTTAGTTGTTATGAAATTGGGGTAAATAACTGAAATAAGCACCTCTTTAAAACGGCTTTCTTTATCAATTAGTTGAATTTCAAAAAGAAACAAGCACACTTACAAAATGTTTTATGTTATTTAGTTAACATAATCAAAAATATTAAGTAAAAGTTTTTAAATTTCAGAAACTAAATAAACAAAAAACCCTTTTTATTTACATAAAATATTATTATTCTTCCCTTTATACCTTGCAGAATCATGCGCTTCTGTTGATGAGAGTTTTTATTTTTAAAAATGGAATAAACATTGACATACAAAGATCCTTGTGTTGGGAAATTTTGAATTGCTTCTTTTTCCTTTGTTTTGGAATGGAATTATGCATAATTTAAAGTTTTTATAAGTATAAAATAATTACCTAATGTACTTTGGGTATTGAAAATATGTTATGCTAATATTATGTTTAATTCAATAGAACCATAAATGTAATAGGTAACTTATGTAGATTTGCTGGCTTTATTTGTTTGTTTTTTTCCCTCTACAAATAATAATCAATAACACTGGTTTTATCACAACATTTGTTTGAAAGGTAATGTACACGTATTCAAAGAACCTTGTCCAATTAATGAAGTATTGAATTTAGCGAGAAAAACCTTTTTTGTAAGAAACGTTTAATGTGAATTTTTATCAAAGCCCTCCTCCCAATTATTTTGTATTCAATGTGCCGCCAATTTGACAAGGTTCTATGGTATAATCTTGTTAAGCCAACAGAATGTTATCCCGAGAATTTCTGTTAAATTGAAAACCCCCTTCACTATCTCCCCCTTCTCAAAACACGCCTGATTAAGACGACCACCTCAGAAACTAACTATTCTCAACCGGAGAATAATTCTCTACAAAATCTACTCAAACAACTCTCCAGCAACTAAATAGGTGTGCAGAGCAAATCGTTTTCGAGAAAACCTAACAGCTCACACCACCTCACATTAACAGGTGCGAAAAACTAACTACTAAGTGGTTCACTTCCAACTCCCCCAACCCCCTCCTACTAACTAGTAAGTATATCCTTTGAAAAACAAATCGGTTTCTGGAAAACAGTAGAAGTGCGGAGCTCCAGAAAAAAAAATAAAGAGAAAACAATGCCGTCATTTGGTATTCAGTACAGAACCATCACAGACTCTCTCTCTGTACCCAATTATTAATTTCCAACATCTGTTCATAGGATCTAAAACGGCAGGGTGGTCCTACAAAACCGGTTGGATGCAAACCCTACGAATAGAGAGGCTAATTTTCTCCAATTACAATTCCCAAAGGCAGGTCTCCATTTCGCTAAGTATAGGGTCACACTTGCTTCGATTACTGTTACGCCGTGACAACGTTAAATACCCAGGGTGTTCCGAGCGGTTTAATTGGCGAGGCTCTTATTAATTTTCGCGGGACTAAAAAGGCTTTGACTTGCCAACATCAGCGGCTGTTTCACGCATCTTCCCACGTGTTGCCAAACGCCGGACACGAAGTAATAATAAAAATAGAACGCGTCTCATAAATCTTCCGGGTGAAAGGTTGGGGGGGGGGAAACTGGCGCTAATCTTCGCTCCTTTATTTAATGTAATGTGCTAAATGTAATGATGATTCGTCGGCGGCCGTTTTTGTGGAAAAGGTGAGTTGAGAAGGGTTTTTTTTTGCGTGATAGATTGAGCGATGGGTTCTCGGATTACACATGTTCCGAGGAATGCTTCTGGAATAGGCCGAGCTGATTATGGAAGTGATGGTTTTGATGAAAAAATGGGTTGGAAGCTTTCCAGCTGGTAAAAAAAACGGGAACGCCTCTGTGATGGTATCACCACGCCTGCGCGATATGTCTAAACTGATTGTAGTAAGTAACTGAACTAAGTAGATATAGGGCTAGCAATGAGATATTTGTGAGAAATCAATTTTTTTCGGATACTAATAGGTTACAGAATAATATTATTTCATATTTACTCAGGGTTGGCAAAAACCCGGGTTTTTTTGAAAAAACCCAAGTGGGTTGGGTTTTTTCGGGTTTTTTCAATAAAACCCTGAAAAAACCCATATAAAACTGGGTTTTTTCAGAAAAAGTGTGGGTTTTTTCAAAATTAAGTGGTTTTCTTCTATATAGTAAGTGGGTTTTTTCAAATGTTAGTGAGTTCTTTCTATGTTAAATGTTTTCTGTCAAAATAGTGTCAGTTTTTCCATAGTTAAGTGGGTTTTTTCAAAGTTCGTCAGTTTTCTAAAAAATAATGTTTTTATTTTTATCTTAAAGTGTTCATTTACCAATGCTATGAGATCAAATGTAACAATAAGCTTAGGAGTAATTTTTTCTCAAATTTTTCTTATGATGTAACATTTTCCCAACATTTTACTGTTATTAAAGTTTCTCAATTAATCTTGATTTATGTTCTTTACATATGTTAATAAAAAGAGTATAAATAGTAAAATTAAGATTTATAATTTTTAAATTTAATTACATACTATTCAATTTAACTGAATGATAATTGTAATATAAATTATAAATATCACCCTACCTGATCATATCTGGATCCTCGTAGCTTAAGAAACATATAGCATTGATATATTGTTACTTTGACTATGAACTTGAATGATTGCAAAATCATATCAAAATTTAAAAAAAAGAGCGAACCTCATCTGCCCTTGAGGCACTGGAGGCATCTGATATCCTTCTTCCTTTCCCTACTTCCAAGAACCTGGTCACATGGTCACCACACCCTCTATGACTCAGACCAATCACAAACTTTTAAAAGATTGGAAAGAAAGAAATAAGAAACAGCAGATGTTTTCCCGCTTTTATTTCAATTTTCAATAATAGAAAAGCCAAATTATAACTCTTTTTTTCTGGTAGACTGCATTTTTGAAAATCTCATGTTTCTTGGATAAATAATTTCAAAATTCAACCAAAAATAAATTTCACAAAGGACAACTGAACTAGGAGAAAAAATTAAAGCATTTTTCACTAGGAAAGTTTTAACGATAGGTTAGTTAGTGTTCATGGAGAACAATGAATTACAGAAATCTAAGCATTACTAAGGATTTCGTACAAAAAAAGAACAAAGAGGGAGGGTCGGGCAGGTTTCTTATGTAATTATGAGAGGGGGGTTTGCGGTTTGCTTATTTTTGCTGACAACGGGGGAGAGGGTCAAAAATAACCAAAAACTTGCATAGGTAATATTTGAACAGCCCCATAGTAAAAATATGTCCTGAAAACTTAAGTTCATCTGAGTAATCGATTTGAACTGGCTAAATTTTAGTGCTACTGTTAAATTTAAGGCCAATTTTGCAACAATTTTTTGAAATGTTTCGACGTTGCATTCTGATAGGAAAAGGAAACTAGTGTCACCAAAACCCTATAAAAATTTTAGTCTCGAATACCGTATGGGATCTGGCTTTTATTCACCTCGCTTGTGTATTGGGGGGATTGCGCATTGGATAGCTTTAAGAATAAAGGTATAGGCTAGCATAAAGGATAGCTTTAAACGATTTTCACCGGGTCAACGACTTTTTCCTTAAAGTATGTCTTTTCATATTATAGAATATGGAATTTGAAGATGGTTGAAGAATTATTAAGGGGTCTATAGCCGTGCGTAACATGTCCGTATTTTTCTTTTTAGACCCCTTTACCTAAATTAAATAATTTTTTCGGTGACATATTCTTAAAGAGGACTTAAAAATATACATCCTAGAGAATTTCCGTGCCATTTCACGCATATTAAGTGAGTTATTCGAGTTGTGGAAAAAAGTTTGGATATCGAGTCAAAAACACAAGTCTAATAAAAGCATGTTAACTGATATTAATTATTCAGGTAAATTTTATCTGAAATTTTTATATTGTATTTGACCAATAGGGTAAGCTTTTTACTGAAATTCCGGTCGCCATGGTGATTCTAACGTCTTCCAGGAATTTATAAACACAAAAAAAGCCTACTGGTTCATATTGAGAACAACTCTGCTTTTTGGCTAAGTTGTGCAGACAAAGAAGAAAGGGAATTTCTTTTATTTCTACCAAAGTTTTGATATCACCTGCGTAATTTTTCACTATGTTTGCCTCCTATAGGTGCGTTACAAAATGACATTAATTTTGGAGGGGGCGTGTGAAATTTATTTTTCCCGCCCAAAATAAATTATTTTCCGGTTCAGAAAAATCCTGTTTTTCTAATACATATGGACGAGTAGTTTACGGATATAGTTTGCATTAAGCGATACGACGTCGGTTAGTTACGGAGAAATCTTTAAAAAAGTCTTGGAAAAACAAACATTGGATTTTCTGGATCGCGCAATTTTTACACCACCCACTACCTCTTAATGAGTCAGTCGAAAGCCCTTTCCAAATTACTTCCGAAAATATAAATTACTAATTATATTAATTTATATTTAAGCTTTTCTCCAAACAGATACTGAGCTCTTCAAGCGTCTAAATCAGACGTGCAGTCTTAAAACGCGCCACAAGACAGTCGGTTCCCGCCAAAAAATAGCACGGGATTAAAACTTATATACAAGTTTTAAGATACTAATTTGAGTTATCAATTCAATTTTACTGACTTGAAGTAATTAAGAGATAATAACATTTTTAACATTGCATTTATTTTTAATATTTATGTTTTGATATCGGTAGCTTTTATGGGACAAAAATTCTTTTTAACTTAGTTATATGTTCATTTTTAGCTGCAAGGAGGGTTTTTTTTTTGTATATGGAGGTTAATAAACCTTATATCGGTAACCCTTGATTTAATTCCTCTATTTTACAGTTTTTATTTTCCTTTCGTGTTCTGACGGTACGTTAGAAAATAATTCAATTTTATTCAGAACATTAATCATTACATAACTATAAAAATTAGTTAACGGGTATTTATTTGATAAATTCAAACACCATCTATCATTGTGAGTAAAAAAAAGAGTGGAAAGTCTTCACAGTTCCCATTTCAAATGGGAAAGAACCTCCATGGAAAGAACGACGCCAAAAGCCGTTAATATGTTTACAAAAACTGAAAGAAAGGTTTCATGTTCGGTAAATCTTATGGAAACATTCTGCAGCTGTCAGTCCAGATGGCCCAAACTGAAATTTGCATAGAAATTTGTTGGTTAATTAAGGCATTTCCGTTCTAAAATACTGTCATTTATGCAGTTCGCTGGCATCCAATAACCTGTCTTTGATTTGAGGAATATACAGTAGGTACAAGGCAACGAAATTAGAGCCCTCGCCAAACAGATATTCATTAACAACCATTAAAATTGCATTTTAATAATCTGCGTGTTAAGTGCTGTAAGCAGTTGTTCCAAAGACTCACAAGAAGACCTATATGTATTTATTATTATTTTTTTCTAATGCTGTCAACATTGAGAGAAACTTGAGAAGTGCTCCACTCGCTCTACCCTTAGCTCACATTCAATTCAGCAGGTGTGGTTGTAACAGAATATTTTCTCTCAGTAATGAAAATAATTTTTATTTTGATAACATGAGAGTAAAAGGGTTACTGTTACTACTCGCAGTGTCATTGATGTTCGGG
The DNA here is from genome assembly GCA_963680715.1 of Tetragnatha montana. Classification (NCBI taxonomy): domain Eukaryota; kingdom Metazoa; phylum Arthropoda; class Arachnida; order Araneae; family Tetragnathidae; genus Tetragnatha; species Tetragnatha montana. The sequence goes on along the minus strand of OY796680.1, from coordinate 40,698,258 downwards.
AAACCTCAACAAAATTTACTTTATAATCAAACAATTTGGATTTCATCCTATAAAACCGTTTCTTCATTTTGGGAAAAACCTATTTAATTTTTAAACGCACTTAATTAAAAGAAAACGTTCTAAACTATGAAAAAAATATTCAATCATGAAAGAAACTATTTAACTTTGAAAAAACCCACTAATATTTTTAAAATCCACCTTAATTTATGAAACTAGTTTAAACTTTAAAGAACCCAACTGAATTATGAAAGAACTTTATTAATATTTAAAAAAAACCTCTGAAATTTAAAGAATTATCCCCTTAATTATTGAAACCTGGTCTAAATTTTGAAAAAACCCACCATAATGAAAAAATATCCTTAACTTTGAAAAAACCCATTCAATAATGAAAAAAATACCCATAATTTTTGAAACATGGTTAAAATTTTGGAAAAACCCACTCAACTGCAGCTCTGGGTATGTTGTTTCGTTAATGTTTTCCTTCAGTATTAAAACTGCCAAAATCTTGATTTTTCTTGAAAAAACCCAAAAATGGGTCCAAAATGAGGGTTTTTTCAGATGGGTTTTTTTGAAAAAACCCATTGGGTCCAACCCAATTGGGTCCAATCAAGCCAACCCTGTATTTACTGCACTTGAGACGCTTCTCGTTAGCAATCATCAAATTTGAAGTAATATTTAAATAAAGAAAATTGAATTTAATTAATTAATAGTTCAAAAATACCGCTGAACTACACGTTTCATTTATTTGGAAACAACTTTTTTTATGGAATTAGATTTAAAATTCTAGTCATTGTATTAAACTCCTAAGCTGAAATTTTTCAATAAAGTAGTTCCAGTTTAAAGAAATATTTAGCTTTAGCTTTTTACCTTTATGCAGACTAAGATTTTTAAGTAACGAAATTCTTTTTTCCACTCTTAAACGAAAACATATTTTCCCTCTAAATAATCTCTTATCAACCCCCTTCACTAATTTAATTTATAAAAATGGTCGCATGCCACAATGACCATGGACCTGAATCATCATTTATATAAACACCTTCTAGTCTACTTGACTCATTTGAATACTGCGTATCTTTAACCACCTCATAAATACAAACCTTCCGATAAAGAATCTAAATCATTCCACACTGCGGATTGTCGCGTGCCCATCTACTATGCACACAAAGCATAATATTCGTCAGCACTGGACTAAAAAAGCGAGAAACTCAACTGGCAGCAGCTGTCCTGCATGACAGAGTTTAAGCACGAAACGCTATATTACCACTCTCAGTTGTTTAGTTCTGAAAAAACACATCAAAACGCAATTCAGGATATTCGAGTCTCTCCCCCCCCCCTATCTCTCTCTCTCTCTCTCTTTCTCTCCTCTCTCTCTTTCTTTCTTTCTCTCTCTCCCTCTCTCTGATTCCCTTCCTCTTTCTTTTTTCTATTTTTCTTTATATCATCAATTTAATATATCAACTCTCTCTCACTCTCTCAATTAATATTATTTTAGTATCTTCCCTCCTTCAATAATAAGGTGAATTAAGAGAAATAAGGAATTATGAATTAAGAGAAATAGCAAGGAAGTCAAAATAAGTAATGATAAAAAAAATTAATATTTTGTAGAAGATAAAGGTTATAAAGAACTTTTGTCTAATATTACATTTATGAGTTTTATAACCTTGATTAAAAATATCCGTTTGAACGGGTGTCCCCTAGGCGAATAATGCGTTTATTTTTCCATTTTCTCGTATTTCTCTGTTTGCATATACAATAATAAAGATATAGTTTTATTTTAATTGAATTTATTGTGTTTGATTACCCCATGTAAACTGAAAATCTTTAAGAAAACCTCTTAACTAAAAACATGCATTTCGAAATTTTTATTTAAAATTATTCATTCTGCCGTGTCACCGGTACCACTATGAACACGGGAATAACCGAGATCTACTGGCATGCCAGTAACTGCCTAAACAGCTCGCCCTCCAGTCCAAAAAGAGATCACATGCGTATGCAATGCACACAGAGAGGGCGCTTAGGCGTCTCGTTGCGTATGCGGCCCGCATTCGAAACGGAGCCGTAATTTGCGGATGCCGTGGTCGGAGGAGGCGATCCGGGCACGGAACGGGCCGGATATTGCGGTGCTTAGGGGAGCGTTGTGGTTTTTGCGTCCCTTGGGCTGTCAGGCTCGATTGAAAATGCTCAATGAAATGAAAGAGCTTGGACCTTATGCTTACCACTAAATCGAAATACAGTTGACGCTTATTTTTACGAACTCATATAGGGGGTCGCACACAAATAGTTCGTAGCATAGAAAAAATGGCACAAATATGCATATCTCATCTACTTGATGAAACAGAATTATCGTCCCGTGTGGATGTAAACAGATTTGACTGTTTCATAAAAATATAGAAAATAACCCTGAAAATTAGGTATTATATTTCACAACGTACAAGTTTTGCAAACTTGTAAAAATATTATTACATCAGTTGTGAAATCGGTACTTTAGGATTAGAGGGACACTAATTCTAAGTGTTCTGATAAATTGCCAAAATGAGCAAATGTCAACATGAATGACAATTAAAATATCTTAACTAACAGCGTTGCTTATAATATTTTTATTTTTTCATTGCGTCGCTCGTAATATTTTTATTTTTTCATATACAATTTCTAAAACGTTGCAAATAAAGTCTGATTGGCAGATTTGCCCCAGACTAATCCTAAAGTATACCATGAAATCCCATTTAAAACTGTGAAAAGTATTAGGCTTTATTATGATTTAGGTTTTCCATTTATGAATCTGTGTTCCATTTTTTTATTTTACCCTCTCACAAATTTCTTACAGTTCATTAAGGAAATTTAGAGCTATATTTACTTAACCATCTGAATTGGGAGTAGTACTGTCATCTAAATAGCTCAATTTGGAGTCATTTCCTACGTATGGTGTGCTTAAAACTCATTAGCCAAGTTCCTGAAGAACAAATTGCTTGGCACTAAAGTGATGAATTGCAAGGAGGAATGCCAATTCGACCAAACGAGGCCTCCCAAACTAACATGACCATTAAGGTTTAGTTTTAGAAAAAGAACTATTAAACGTATTCTTAACAGTACTAGCTCACTTTTCATGAATTGAAATGAATTGGCTGAAAATCTCAATAAGGCTTATTCTTAAATTCGTTGCTTTTGTACTGAATGAATTGTAATTTCATATTTCTTATTTTGTGTTTATATTTATTTATTTAATGCCATGCATAAAAAAAGTTCAATTTACATGGCAGGGCACAACATAAAAAAAAACACACTGCACAAATATCAGAAAAGCCTATTAAAAACGTTAGGAATGTGCATCATTTATTTACTATCGAGATTCTGCCTTACACAAATGAACATTTTCAACAGTTACGTACTGCGGTAATTTCTATAAAAACTTAAGGTATCCTTTATCAAACATGATCCTCCTATTTTACGCTTTACCTATCTCCAACTAAACTTCTGTCTCGTTTCCCGAAGCGTAATTTCACCGTCAGTTCCGAGACACCATCTTAAACCACTATCCTACACAGCCCATTCCTTAAAAACCCATTATCATATAAACTGGCTGCTTCATTTAGAGTCAAGTGTCAAACTAAACCCCCTTCATACACACTCTCTTGTCCCCATATTTGACAAAAACATGCCCTAAACGAAGTCACCCCCTCCTCTCATACGTCAGTCCCCCCTGACAAGCTCCGGTTTTTCGGACGGAGGCATCAGGCAGGGCAAAATCCACTTTCACAGGGTCGCGATCATTGGTTAACCCTCATCTCCATTAAAGGTGAGTGGGGTAAAACAAAGGCTCTCATCCTCCCCCCCCCCTGCCCCTTGTTACGGGGTAAAAAAGTCGACGGTGGACACTTTAATCTATCATGCGGTGGTGTGCCCTGGATAAAAATACCAATTCCCTGCTTGGCTGGCCCAGTGAAGGGAGTTAGCAGAATGGAACCATTGGATTGGGTTGTTTTTAGTTTAACACAACCACTTGCTGGTGTTGCAAGAAGGGATGATTTCAGTATTAATTTCCGTTTTTAAGAGAATTACAAGTGATTGAAGCATTATTTCTGCTTTTTTAACCGAGTGAATGTGAATCGTGGAACGCTGTTCTTTAATGTGAGTTTACATATGAATTATTTCTTCACTTCTGTACAATTACTGCAATTGCGCGAAACTTCGCGCAAAAGTAATTCAATAAACATTTTATGTGTCCTTCTTTACATCTAAACATCAACCAAAAAGAATATTTAAGAAAAAAAAAAAGTATTAAAGAACTGGTGATTACTGCTACAGGTTAGAACTAGTTTTTTTTTAATTTTATTATTAAAACCAGTAAAGCGTGAAGCCACACGATAAATCAAAATAGTCAACTGTATATTCTAAAAAAATTTGAAACTGTGTAAGAAGGGTAGTTAACCAAACCACTGTGACAGGAAACACAGTATTTTTCTCCAGAAGCCCGATGGCGTAGAGGAAGCGCTTTGCGCTCCCACACCACAGGCCCGGGGTTCAAATCCCGGTCCACGGGCAAGGCAGACTCAGCCCTTCATCCCTCCGGGATCGATAAAATGAGTACCAAGGTTACTTGGGGAAATCAAGAGGGGGTTAACATCAAGCTAGCCACTCCTCAGCTGACCGTGACTTTCAGTCACATGTTCTGTAAAAGTTCAGCTCAAGCCTCACCCAGTGGGGCTAGTTAAAACTGGAGTTTGAAGGTCCAACGACCTAGATACTCCCTCAAATATCCCCCCTTGATTTTGATTTTTCTCCAAATAACTCTTGCTGTTAAATCAATCTCGTTTATGCTATACTCGACAGCAACGTTTCTTGACCCTATGACGTCACTAACAAACAAAGTACCTAGTTCAAAGCGTGGTGTCTGAATTTTGAGTGAAATGAAGAACGTCAATTTAAAAATATGATTAGTTTGTTCAACCCATGTATATATAGCGTCTTTTTATCATGATTTGCGTGCCGAAACTCCTCCTAGTAACCCAGCAGGTTTCCTGTTTACGCAGTTTCTGCTTCCACGTAGTGATGTCATAGGGTCAGGAAACGTTGTTGTCGAGTATAGTAAAATTGTAAAAAGTGAAACCATAATGCATCAGGGAAACAAACAAAGGAAAGAGTGGACTATTTGGAAACTAAATGAAAACAGTGGCAGTAAAAGCTGTTATCACAGGTTGGTAGATCAAAGTCTTTATATTGTTATTTCTTTGAAATAACATTTTTGCTACAAAAAGTTTTTTAATGGCAGAAAAATCAAATGTTGTGCATTCTAGAATTTATTTGAATAAGGTTGTTTTCGGTAATTTTTCGATATTCTTTTGAAATTACTATGATATGGTTGGTGATAGAGTTACATAGCAATCCGGTAGAATCTCCACAATGTAATGAAAGTATTCTTGGTTTAGTAATTCACGCTGATTGATTTTATCTTCTAAAATCTAAAAGATTGCATTTGAATTTCAAACACACTAAAATTCTATCATATTTTTTTCTACTTGCTTTAAGCATAATTTTTTATGATAACCTACAGTCATTGCATTTAAAAATAAAAGCTTCTCAAGGTGGTGCCGCTGCTTTATAAAAAGCATCTTCCCTCCTCCAATTGGAAAGTTTGAATAAAATTTCTCAAATTTAAACTATTTTTTGGAGATTCTTTTGGGTAATTCAGGTAGTGTAATAATTTAAAAAAAGGACAAATCACCTAAATAAAATATATGTTTAATGATTAAGTATGTTTTGAATGCAAGTAGAGACAGCATGCTCCAGAAGACCTTCTTAAATACACCCATGGATTATGTTCAGTATTTCTAAAAAAGTTTTGGAGGTATCACCTTAGCAGAGTTTTGTATTTTTTTTTATTTCATTGTGCTACCATGTTATTTATTTATTTTCTATCTTTTTTTACCTAAATTGTGTGTAATTTGTATTTTTTGCTTTTGTTTTGTCTTTTAAGATTGTTTTGTTGTGTTCAGATGTGTGGTGTTGTTTTGTTAAGATTGTTTTTTTCAATAAATAAATTAATTAATTAAATATCACCTTTGCAGATTTTATAGATAACTATTTTAGTGATGATTTAATACCCCAATTATAATTCCTCAAAGCTCATTAAGTTCTATAAAGAAAAATTTCTCACTTTTATAGTCAACTCACAACTACCTTTAGAGGGAATACAATCAACTCTTTCAAAGAACATAAAAACAATTAAATCAACCCATTTTTATGATGATAGAATTCCAATTAAAATAAATATAAATATGTTTTATATGCATCTCATTATATATTACTTCTGAATTTTAATTATGTGCTATTAAAATCTCTCGTCGGTGAGGGAATCAGGTAAAAGCGCTCAACCCTCAGTTGTTCTCCCTTGAGGAGTGAAGCTTTTTAATCATTAATTCTTTTCTCTCTTGACAAGATGACACTTGCAGGGGTCTGTCAAGTGTCTATGGGTGGGGTGATTAAAATGTCAACCACAGCCACCTGCGAGTGAAAGAATACAGGTATACATACATACGAAAGTAATTATATGCGAAGAAGGAGGCAGGTTTAAAGAGATTAATATTTGTAGCGAAGTATAAATTTTGATTTTTAGCCTTTCATTTACTGTGAATTTGAATTTTTAGTATTTAGAAATAGGATAAAATGTTTACCAGCCTTTTTAACCAATGTTTACCAGTCTGTTCCTTTTCTAGGGCTGAAGCTTTCTGTAAGGTACTGAATAGTTTTATTCATCGATTTGTCACTAGTCATTGGCTAATATAGCTCCATTATCAATATATGGGCGAGGTAACATCTTTTGATTAAATACCTCTCATAATATAAAATGCTTTATAAAGATTAATAAACTGTGTAACGAGGAGAAAAGTTTTTGTAATATATCACTACAAAATATTCTATTCTTGATTGTTTTAGGAAACTTTTTCATACTTTACAACCCGATGAAGATATATTTTCAACTAACATTCATTAGAGATGTATCACTACAAACACATCAAGATCTCTTTTATTTTCTCTCTATAAATAACGTAGACTTTATTTTGATAACGAAGTAATCTTGATATTTTTAAAGTTATAATGGACGAGTACGGAAACCATTACTAGGCATATATTATGATTTACAAACTATTCTTTAATTAAAAGCCCGACAAGAGGCTCCCAAAAATTGCCTATGCCAACGGGATACTGGGAAAAGTTTTCAACTGGGCCTGGGTAGGACTTCATTAGCTATTACACTGCTCCTGCGCAAGGCTGACGACAATGGGTTCAATCAAAGGGTTCAAAGAAACATAACTGCGAAAAAAGTGGTGACTAACATCATTCTAATTTTTCCACAAACTGGAAGAGAAAACATAACTATCATGAACAAACACAAGAGAACACCAGGCATAAAGCATCGTTAGTATGAAACAAATTTCATGGTACACTACAAGCTTGAACGCCATAATAAAAACATTCTTTTTTCTAGATTTAAACAAACATGTATAGTGCAGTTTCGAAAAATTGAGAGTCCTATTCGGAACATAGTATTCCATTGTCTGCACCTGGAAAGGTATACGATTATAAAGAGAACACTGTGTTTATTTCAACTCAATTTCTACATTCAACTCTTATATTTATTTTTATTTTTTGCAGATAGTATTAGTACTAGTACTTTTGAACTTGGTACGAAAATTTCGATGTTTTTATTATTCCTTCAATCCTTCCATCAGAATTCTTAGCAGAAAACATGCATGTGATTTCTTCACTCAACTCCTGTATTTTAAAAATATTATAATCATAATAAACATGCTCTTATCTTAATCTTGTTAGTATGCGTTTAATCACTCTTGTATATTAATAAACCTTGCCTTATCGTTCTTTCAAAGTCATTCAACATTTCATTAAGTTTCCTAGTTCTCTTTCACAAAAGTTTAACACTTAAAAAGGAAGGATGAATGAAAAGGTGGAGTACAACAGTGGTCACACACACAAACCCCTGGTTCTGTTTTCCGAATACCACTTCTGATGTCACTGTATACAGGCAGGGCGTGTTGTTATTACCACTTTTGATGGATCACGGCAGCCAACAGCCCTAGAACGACGAGGGGAGGTGACAAATTCAACGTCCCCCTCCCTCCGACACCATGACGTAACACCCCTTGCCGGAGAAGAATGACGGACATTATGAGATGCAGAAAACGCGATATCCCCACTCGAGTGAAAAATTGACGCATATATGTATCTATCTGTGAAGGAACGCCAAATATATGGGCGTATTGTATGGATTCCGTCCCACGCGGCCCTACGAAATTGCGTCTTGTGAGCAGAAAGTGAGCTATGTCAAGATTGAAGGGAGGGATATATTCTGTTGGTGTGTGCAGTTTGGAGGTCCAAAGTGGTTTGAGTCATTTTATGCCTTGTTGATTCCTTGTTGTACGATGCATGATACTTTTAACCTGATAGCGAGAAATTGAAACACCTATAAGAGAGTTAGATAAAAATTGAAAGGTATTGTTTTTCCCTTTTATAAAAATAGCTAAAATTAGTATTCTGTGAAGGCAGATTGAAATATCACTCAATTATTTTCTGGTAAAGGTCTCTGGTTCAAAGAAATTGATGTTAGTTTACTACGTTGCATTTTGTACTGTTAGCTGATGCTTTTTCATTACACTTATCTTCTTACTATACTAAACTGCGACGTTTCTTGACCCTATGACCTCACTACGTAGACGGAAAAACTGAGTAAACAGAAAGCCTGTTGGGTTGCTAGAAGGAGTTTCGGTACACAAATCGTGATAAAAGGACGCTATGGGTTTAATAAATTGAAGTTCTTAATTTCACTCAAAATTCAGACACCGCGCTGGGATCTACTTTCTTTGTTTTTTTCTCCAAGGTTCAAGTAACGTTGCAGTCTAGTAAGTAGGTATATAACTTTCTTAAAATTTTAGCATTTTAGTTTAAATAAAAACAACAGAAAGAGTGAGGAGAAAATGTGAGAAAAAAAATGAGAAGAGAAGACTAGAAAACGTATTGAAAGATTTAGAGAATATGGCAGTGGAATTGCAAAGGAAAAGGCAGAGAAATGAAGAAGTGTCATCTTAAAAAAGAAGAAATGTATAAGATAAAATTTTAAGATCAGTATAACAGAATTAACAGGCTTATTGCAGCCGAAGGTTCTTATAACTGATTTTTTTACAATATTGATTGTTCCATCGGTGCACCAAGGTCTATTTATTAATAAAATGTTCTCTATGTTCGAGGTTTATTATAATGATATTTGACTGTATTCTTATAATAAAAAGATTAAAGTAGTCTGTAAGGATTTTAGTCTCATTTATACATTGTACATACTCTAGCTCTACAATAACTTGTTGACGCTACAACAGAATACAGAATAAAATTTAGCAATGCATATTTCTGCAATGTAGATAAAAAATACACCTCTTTCTTAGCACAAAATTGTAATATCTTTAAATGTGGCAATAAACTAACACCAATTCACAAATTTCCCAATCATTCGATTTTAAGCTTGAATGAATATTCGTTCAACTTAACACATCTTTCATCATCTTGAAATAACAATCTTATGCAAATTAGGCGATTTACTCGCTTCTTAAGAGTGAACCATCAAGTCAAAAGGTTTAAACAATTAAAAGGTCTCCAACTCGACAAACTTAATATATCGTGCTTGAATAAAACATTATTCAAGAAAGTGTGTTGAGCAGAAAACAAAATCAATCGTCACATTTATATCTAGACTTAACCCACTTTAAATATTAAGGCTAACATGCTATATATCTGTATGCATATGTGCCTCGATAGGAATAGATGTGAAAAGAGGAAAAGGGTTTTTTGAATTGATATCCGACGTCAGATATGTAAATTCTTTCTGTAAGTGAATGGGGTTATTTTTTGGCACTGGAATAGGGAGAAATGGTTCTATTCAACCCCCTGAGCGATGGGTACGTCGTCATTCTGGGTCGGTTTCAAAGACGAGAGGATCCTTTTAGAATGTTTCTTTTGAATTTGAATATTTTGAATAGGATTATTTGAATGGTTCAATGGTTTATCAGAATAGATTGCCTTAAGTGTTCTATTGGTAATAATAAAAACCATAAGGTTTATAATGCAAGTTCTAGAAAATGCTCACAACTTTGATTGATGGAACGATTATCTACATGAGGGTAATATATTTTAGACTGAAATAGGATATAGTGGAACATAATGCATGTTAAAAATATCAAGACAGTAGGATTAATATTGTGGTGTAAATCTACATGGACTTTTAAATGCTATATAATAATGATTGCATAGAAAATAGTAAGTAAGAAAAAGTTGTAAAATGGGCCACTTTTGCTATAGACTGAATGTGAATGATATTATACTCTACTTCCTACAACTTTAAGTACGAGTATCATAAATTACAGACAGTTTCTGTTTAAAAAATGAACTTGAATCTAAATTTAAAGCCATATTAAGATCACCACTCCAAATAGTAACCTTCTTAGTGGCCATCATTTATAAAAATGTATCTTTAAATGTACTTACAACTCTGAATTTAATTTTATGATGCTCAAAACAATACCTTTTCCTATCATGCTTTTACATGTTTGCAATAAAAAATGTTAAAACTGTGACTTTTCATTATTAGAAAAATTTTTGTTACGTCTACGTTAATATAAATTTCCTTTTTTTTATCTAATGCCTTTGACCTCTTCTTCCTGGTAATCTCAGAAACTCGAATTTTGCATTTTATAGGAACCTAGATGAAAACAGAGTACATATTGATCTGTAAAAGAACAGGTATAAAAAGCTGAGAATAAAAAATAGACTACTGCTACTGTTGTAATTAATTTGTGTATTGGCTTCCATGCCCCCCATAAAACAGCCCATGGAAGGCAAGATTTCCGATAAACATCTTACAAATCAATACAATCAATCAAAACCCTTAGTTGGTTGTTGTAAACCAATGAAACCAAACAAAATCTCCACGAACTCACTTAAAGTTCATCAGAAATTATTATAGTTCGTAATAGCTTATGCTTCGATTCCAGCGGAACTAACCCCCACTAGCCCTCTCCAGACATCCGGGACATTCATTCCCAACCCCCGAAACGAACACTTTCGGCAGTCAGAACAAAAGCCGATGGGAGAAGAGAAAACCCCTTCTCAATAACAGTAATTAAAAGGACTCTAATCCCTGAGAAACGACTCGAAGGGGATCCTCTGCGGTTTTACAAAACCCATTCTTCTACAGACGAACGACTTTTTATTGCACCGGTCACCCATCATGGAATAAGATTGGTGTTCAAAAGAGGAGGTTCGGAAGCCCGAGAAAGCTTCTCATTGGTTGAAGATCCGGGATGGCGATGCTTTATTGCTGGGAGTTATTATACTTAAGGGATTTGAAGGAAAGAACATGTGTCAAGATGGGAATGGAACAAGAGATTTTTTGTCAGGTGTTTAAGATTGAATTTTGTTAAGCCTTTTGTGGTTATTTTTTTTAAATCTTCCCTTTTTAACTACTTTGGGAATGGAAGTTTTTCTTTTTTTTTTCGGTGTCAATGATTCTTTAGCTGTTTAAAATTTTTTTTTAAATTTATGGGTCCTGTGGTTTTGGTTGTAAACACTGTGAAGCGTGTAATATAATACTTTAGGGAAGGTATATTATTTAATCCAATATCTCTTTTACTTGTAGGTTAAATGATATTGATTATTGAATCAGTTCAATTTGGTTCATGTTTTTAAGGTCAAATATATTTAAGGTTATTTTTACAAAAACTGTCAATTTAACTTAGAATTCAAGATTCACCAAATGTTATTTTAATTTATTACATGCCCCAATGTTTGAAAACCCAATATAATATCAAAATGATAGAAAGTTACCTAAATTTCCTGAATTCTGTTTGGAGGATCAAATTCCTATAGGAAAAGTGAAATTGTTTGTGGACTGCATTGTTTTTTTTTTTTTTTTTTTTTTTTTGTGGAATGCATACTGATAAGTTTGAAATAAATAGTGTGAAAAGCTGTTTTTATAAATATTGCCAGTGTAACTTTCAGATATTAGAATAAATACTTAAAAATTATCCCGGTGAAACCTTCCCAATCAAAAGAATATGATTCATAAGTGAATTTCTCTATATTTCTTTTCCAACTTTGCACTCTTAAAACGTCATTTTCAAAATTGAGTAAAAAATACTCAAATCTGAGTATTTCACAAACTCAAACTGGCTCCAAATCAAATTTACTCAAGTTTGAAGCATGTTTAAACTCATTTCTGGAAATATGCAGGTACTCAAAAATGATACATCATGTCCTCATTTTTGGGCAAGTGCATGTTTTAGGAATATAAAGCATTGGCCAGTATTCGTCTGACAAAATTATCCGGACTTTGCCAAAATTATCCCCATCGATGGTACAGTATTTGATCAAAATGTGACTAGATAAGGAGCTGACGAATCTACTTGTAATTTGAGTGTGAAACCATAATTGGGTAAGACGGGCTATCACTTTTTAAAAGAAAATTTATCTGTTTTTTCTTGTAAAGTTCAAAAATTGCAAAGTTCATAATAACACAAAAATGCATATAAATTAACTGGTGACTATTGACTTCTTCGAAAATTAGTATTTCTGGTGTTTCAAAATTGAAAGAATCGTGTCTTCATATTTGAAACAAAAAGTTTAATATCAAATTGAAACTATCGATGTATTCAGATTTGAAAAAGTCATTTCTTTCAGTGTGACTATGCTCAAATGAAACAAAAACACTGCCCAATTTATTTGAAAGTTTAAAGACTGTAATCTCTAGCCTTCTCTAAGAATGCCGTAGAAAGATCCTCTTTACACTTTCCTAAAAAATTATGAGGAAAAACGAAGGTGATAAAAATTATGTTCGTTAGTTTAATAGAAAGCAACTCAACTGTAACTAACTCGTTGTTTTCTCTTCACATGATTAAAATGCGAACTTCCATCATTAAAACCACCTCCAAGTTCCACTGACCTCCAAAATTTCCCTCGTTACCTAATCCCGGAGCGTGTGAAAATGGCCGAAAATCTCTCTAATTTTCCCAAAAGGGAAACGTCGCAAATTCGCATTTCCTGGCAATAACGTAGTACGCTTTCTCCTTTTAACCTAACCCGCAGGAGTGAATTGCTCTGAACCCCTCTCTCTCTGTTCCTGGAAACTTGCTAGTTTTAATGGTCTGATGCATCTCATTTAACTCAACAGTTGAAATATACAGCATGGCTGGTGCTCTTGAAACTGATCGTGAGGGAAACAATGTTGTAACGATGTATAATCCGTTTAATTATGGTTGTAAATTTCTATTACTGTCAGTTCTAGTTTGGATGGAGACTTGAGATGAAATTACAGAACTCAAAACTGTGCATAGTTTAACAGCTTACCAATTAGTGCTGTTTAATTCTAGAATATTTGGGTAACTGGTTTAAGAGAGGTTCTCACTATTTTTGTCTATTATTTCGAATTTTAGGGAAATCTCATTTATTCTATTGTCAATTGTTATTCTATTAATGTTCATGGGAAAAATATGCAAAAAATTATTTGCTCTAAGATCACCAAATTTATTTTCATAAGTTTTCAATTAGAAGACTTCTAATGTTACCTACCTTTTAATGTTAATTTAACTGTTACTACGGTCTAAAAACTAAGCACTTCTAGGAGTATAAATCTATAAGTTTATAAACATATATGATGCTCCCCCCCATTATACAAATTATAAAAGTATGTTTTTGCACTATACTTAATATAATATCATTTCTATATAAGTTCAGATATGATTAGTTTAGTACCGTTTAAATTACTGCCATGTGTCAAACAAACTACTTCTTCAATATTTATCTCATAAATACATATTTTGGAGAGTAAATAAAAAACTAACAAAAATCTTAGCTAATGTTATCTTAAGAAGTTAACTAAAATACAAATGTTTTAATATTTCTTTACTCAAATTACAGCAAAAAAAGTATCTAGTTCGATATTTATAAATATTAAAATATTTTCATGAACATGTCTTGATGAAGGGAGGGCACTTTACTTTTTAGTCAATGCCTATGCACATAAAAAAGGCCTATAGTAACAAAAAACATCAGTTCAAAAATACACTTTATTTTTTTATACACTGCTGCCCTTTTAAGGACCAAGGGGAGAGTTCTTATAATTATAACTCACAAATTATTCACATATACTATACATGGTTTGAAAAAATACTTGTGTAATACCTTGATTTTCAAAAGACGAGGTGAATCTTCGGAAAATATCCAACTGTGCGACTTTATCACTAAAAAACTCAACCCACATATTCCTACCGGACAGTTATAAATCACTCACTGGTTTGGAAACTGAATAACGTATATTTTTTTTTTAAATACGTCCCTCAACAGCCTTCAAGAGGACACAATAAACCTGAAATCGAGCACGAACCGGACACTTCTTCATCCCCGGACCATGTCCACTCAGGAAGGAAGGGAAGAAAAACTTCGAATTCCCGTGAAATTTATCGACTTCTTTTTTTTCTCCCCTTCAAAGGTCCGTTTTATGAAACTTAGATTTTTTTTTAAAACCTGTTTTTTAGAGCATAATCCAAATATTTCAGTACTTCACTTGTTGAGAAATGGAGTTGTCAAGTGCGACGAAGAAGGTATTTATCTTTCAACGTTTTGACAGTTGAAGCATTTGAAATGCCTCAAGTGGCGAAATTTTATACTATTATTGTGTGAGAAATCATATATGAGTTTAAGAACCTTGATTGTGAAATATATGATCAGTGATTTGTTTTTTCATAGTACTTATTACTTTGTAGAGAAAAAAAAATATGTGAAACTTTGATAGTCAATTTAAGTACTAAAACAGGCTAAATATTAATTATGTTGCTCAACTAAAAACATAATTTAGGATTTTTCTGGTTTTCTTCTAATTTAAAAACTGGATTTTCTGAATTCAAAAATATTTATTTCTTAAATAAATGGGTTTTTTTTCTATTTTGTAAGTTGATAATTACCTATCCTTATCAAATAGTTAGCCAACATTTTACTGTTAATTAGTTCCTCCTATTGGTGTGAAAGGAAACTCATGACACCAATATATCTATTCATTCAAGGCAATTTAATCAACCTTTAAGTTTGTGGGTAAATTTTGATAAGAATGAATGATAATGATAAAGATAAAAAAACACAATTTATGTTAATTAAAGAGGCTGTAGATTCATGTTCAGTCTTATAATTCCAAAATACTTTAATTTTAAATTCTCCTTTCTTCTCCCTCTCTTTATTTCTCACTCCATACTCTCTTTTATGTGTACTATTTTATATATTTCTATAATTTTTTAGTTATCTTTGTTATAGTTATCTATGTATAATTTTACAGTTATCTTCGTTATAGTTATCTAATCTATTATGTATAATTTTATAGTTATCTTTGGAGGACTTCGTAGTCTTAAACATGAGATATACTTGCCTGTTACTGGGTACAACTTCCAGTTCAAAAATATTCTATTTTATAATCAAATTGAATCATCCTATTAAATTTTATATCAAAGTAACAACTTTCAGTTCAATCATTTTATGAAGTATTTTTCTCCTTTACCACCACTACTTACATCAAGAACATCAATAAAATACGACAAGAACAACTACAAAAATTCATAAAAAATGTATGCTTAAAATTGACCACAGTTGTTTAAAATATTACAATTTGTTTTTTAAACGGTCAGCAGACTTTCCATCTAATTCTTTCCTGCCTTTGGTTGTTCACCCTTTCGCGTGAAATGAGTGTAAACAAGTTGGTTTCCGCTTGGCGGGGCTCGAGCCAGACTTGTCTGTCCGAGGCGGCGTTTTCGTGCGGCCAGAAGTGTGAAAGGGGTGGACGACAGTTTTGTTGTAGTCGCAGTAGCACCTCTGATGAAAGAAAGGATTGAAT
The DNA here is from genome assembly GCA_963680715.1 of Tetragnatha montana. NCBI lineage: Eukaryota > Metazoa > Arthropoda > Arachnida > Araneae > Tetragnathidae > Tetragnatha > Tetragnatha montana. The sequence continues at coordinate 40,682,327 of OY796680.1, read as the reverse complement.
GGATAGTGTACATTAGTCATGCTATAAGCAGAACGTTTCGCTGATGTGTTCAGGAAATACTGGTAGATGAACTTTTATTGCTAGGGGAAGAACAGCTAAACTTTAATTATTCTGCCATTTAACTTTATTTATTGACGAGTAAGTTTGGAAAATTTACAAAGTAAGAGCCGGTCATGATGAAAATGGCATAAGTTATATAATGATATTGAAAAAAATAAGAAAAAGAAATTGTAGTTTTGTATCATTTACAATAAATTCACATTAATAACTGATTATTGAAAAACGAGGCTTACAATCTAAGATTGCAATACAGTAGATATAGGATTTCAGTAATTGAATTTCGGGTTTAAGCTTATAAAATCGTTCTTATACCGCGAGAGTGACCACTTTAAATAGTATACAGAATTAAACAAAGGGGGTTTATGAACACTTTTGTCTATCATAAAAGTGTTCATAAACCCCCTTAACAAGCGGGAGTGGAGGGCTGAGCTTGCGGCCTCATACACCACATCGGTGTGAAGAGAGTCAAGTCAAGTCAAGTTTATGAACACTTTTGTCTATCATAGGTTATAAAAAAGATGATTTACAAAATAACCACAATTGAGATTATTCCAATGTGATAAAAGCCCAATTGACTGTGGGATGTCAAAGAGAAGAGAAGTAGCATAGGATCAAAGAGATGCTGAAGAATTAGAAATTGCACCATCAGTGAACAAAATCCATAAGAAGCTAAATGTGACTCAATGTAAATATTTAAATATAAAGGAGTCGTGTATAAATGGAAATCAGACACGACTGCTCTGTTTTATTTTATTTTAATCCCCTTTTTAAGAAACAAGCAATTCTTTACAATTTTGCATTCTTCATAATATTTCTAGCCAATTTTTCCACTACCTTCGAACTAAATTGACGTCTTAATTAGAAATCACTTGACCAGAGAGAGAATGTCACAAAGTATAAATAGTTTCTTTATATACCAGATTTTTTAAAAAAACAAGCCACGTTGCCAAAAAAGTGTCTAAAAATAATACAGGAAAGGAACCATTTTTAACATGAGAATCATCCAATGCCTATCCAGTACATCCTCTGGAGAGTTCATGTCGATCGCTTGACTTATCCATCAGAGCCCCACAAAGATTTCAAAAGAGGGGGTAAAAAAGGGTCTCGCTCCTCTAGCAGCCACCCAATTGGTGTATTTGGAAGACGAACCACCGAGTTGAGACCCCCATCCCGAAAAGACGAGTTCAGGAACTCTTGGGAGACCATCCGGAACGATTCCATATAGAGATTCAATTAGCGACGGCGTTATTATGACATTATTAAGACAAACCGAGCGGATCGGGAAGGGCGCACGGAAGAGGCCATTGTAAAACCAAAAAACCAGTTGCCATGACACTTGGAAATCAAACACGAGCCGGGTCGGGACCGGAACCGCGCGGGTTCAGCCCTGCACGCGAAGTGATAATTAGTGCGGCCGGGGCAGGCAGCCGGTGTGACGCAATTACTGGGGCTGAGGGTGGTTGAGTTTTCGCTTCCGATGGACGTGGTGAGCGAGAGTAGTATGCAAACAGTGGTTTGAAGCGGGGAATATCTCCATTAACGTTTCGTTACATGTGTGTATTGATACCCTATTGGAAAAAGTTCACAAAACCAGTATCAAAATGATACTAGAACCAGTATAAATCATACTGGAACTAGTATCCATACTGGAAAAACATACAGGAAATTTTAAAACCAGTATGATACCATACTGGAAACTTTAAAACAAGTATGAAACAATACTGGAAATTTCGATACTGGTTTTAATGGATACTGGGAACTTCAATACCAGTATGAATCAATACTGGAAATTTCGATACTAGTTTTAATGAATACTGGGAATTTCAATACAAGTATGAATCAATACTGGAAATTTCGATACTGGTTTTAATGAATACTGGGAATTTCAATACCATTATGAACAACACTGGGAATTTCGATACTGGTTTTAATGAATACTGGGAATTTCAATACCAGTATGAACAACACTGGAAATTTTGAAACAGGTATGAAACTATACTGGGGAACGTTGATACCAGTTTTAATGAATACTTTAAATTTTTATACTAGTATAGAATGTACAAGAATTTTTATTACCAATTTTAAATCATACTGAAAATTTAAATACCAGTATAGAATTAGTTGATTTTTTTTTATTCCAGCCTTTATTTTTTTAAGTTATACGACGACTTAAAAATATTTGAAATTTTCTCGAAAAATAACTCGATCGTCACGTCGTCAAGTGCGACGTCATGTGCGAATGCTCTATAGTTTTCTTGACTTAGCTCATCATATCTCATTAATGTTTTAAATTTACAGTGAACAAAAAATCTCATCCAGTAAAACTATCTAAAACATTTTAAAATTACAATTTTATTTGCAACTGAAACAAAAAAAATATATGGTGTTTCAGCATAGATTTAATTAAAAAAATTATTCATTAAGGGTAAGCAGTTGGGGTAAAAGTGAAATTCTGGTGCCAATTAACATTTTATAACTTACTTGAAAAACTGCAAAATATTTTTCTTAAGGGGTCGTGTGCAAAATTATACTGTCACATTTTAAAGACCCCATTAGAAAAAATATTTTTCTCAGTTTTTTACAAATAAGTTTAAAATGACTATTTACAGTGGAATTTTGTTTAGACCCTCAGCAATTAACCATTTTTAATTAATTTTTATAACTTCTGTCCTTGCTCTAGCCCTTCAGAAGTACTGTATTTTTGCAAACCCCAATTTAATATGCGATCCAGAGTTGTTTCAGGTGTATCCAACCTCCCCCATCTATCCAGAAACTCCCTGTATAAATAAATTATTTTGACATTCACATCTGTAGGTAGAGTGTGTTTGTGTGTTTTCGTTTTCATATGAAAACTCTGAAATGAGAACAACATCATACCCAGATAGCATGAAACTTTACGGTTAACCTTTTCTGAAAATCTTAGCGCGATGCTAAAAAAATGCTGTTCCTAACAACAATAGCAGAAACGAAAACCCTCTTCATAAGGATTTGCATAGCAACGCTGGCAGCCGGTTCACGCATTCTAGTGAGTATACAGGTATACAGTATTCCTCCGCGAGACCCAATGTTTTGTTATTGTGTTTGTAATTTGTTTATATTTTTTGGCGGCAACCCGAGTTAACGGGTTGCTGCCTTTTTTTTTAATGCAGTGTTCAAATAAGTAGTATTTAACTTTTTATTCTCTCATTTATAACCTTGATTCTATAAAAATAGATGATTCCTTGATACTTGTTTCTAGAGTTTTTTATGGCATAAAACTCGCCGGTTTGGTTTAGTTAGTTTTGGTTTGGTTAGGTGCAATCAGTGCTTTGGGTGCAATGTTAGTTTCGCTATCTTTATTTTCTGTTGTAAAAATTCCTTTTCAGCAAGAAAGAACGTTTCAACCGACATTTTAGCCGAAATTCCTTTCCCTTTTTATTCTAAAGTTTCTTTCTGTTTCAGCTCTACATCATCGCGATGGCGAAAGTTGGAATGAAGTGAATACTAAGGTATGTTTCATTGCTATTTAGTGTTTTAGTATTTGAAATTGAAATTAATATTAGTTACGGTTCAATTCCGTTAGAGTCCCCGCTAAATATCGCCCGGTTCATTTAGACCACGAAAAGTAGAAATACTCGTAAATAATTTCAAACTCCTGAATTAAAATGTTTAATTAGATCAATATAACTATTCGATTTATTAATAAAAGTCAGAAAAATTTATTGATATTTGGATATATTTTGCTATTTGGATATTGGCAATATTAAGCGGGGACTCTTAACGGAATTGTACCTTAGTTACGTAATAGTGCATATATATTACTGTAGTTGTGTTAATGTCCTATATGTTTATCTTACAAGTTTTTATACACGTTGTAAACAAACTATAAACGCAAATCACATTTGCCAAAACGTAATGTAAAAATATATACTTTAATAATTTTAAGCTTGGATTTAATTTTTTGTTGCTTGGTTGTGTAGCAGCAGACTTTTTTCCTCTGAGTCACAGGACAGCAGGATCAGGAATTTAATCTGAGGTGTTGTGTTTGATCTCTTAACTGGGTCACTAATACAAGTAAGCTTTGTAGGCATTATGTGTGCAGGGGTCTGTCCAAGTTTTTTTAAGAGGTACCTATTTTGTGAAAAATGAGTAATAATTTGTGAAAATGTTCTGCAAATTGTGAAAATTTAAGTATAAAATCATTTGTACATTGTCTTAAAACATAAAAATCAAAAGAAAATTTAGTCTGGAATAGCTAAATATTTAATAATTAAGAGAATAATATAGCAAGCTTATTAGAGAACTTTTTTTAAAAAATGTATTTTGTGAAGGTACTTTTTATCCGAAAACTGACTTTGTGAAACTACCTATTTTTATCAAATGATGAATTTGTGAAGGTACTGTAAAAAGGTGGTAAAATTGCTCAGGACATACCACTGGTGTGGTCTTCATGGGCTAGTGAGCTAATGAGCTTTGTGTAATCTTTTCTTAATTCAATGTCAGGAATAAATTTTAGAGCGTGGATATTTCACCGTCCCCTGGTAAAATAGTATTTCATCGACCATTCTGACGCATCTGTTGTAATCATAGATCCTTGTATCAGATGCATTCAAACAAAACTAATTAAAAAATCTTTAATTTGATAAAACTGACAAGAATTATGAGCTCTATGCATTTTATTAAAATTATATAATTATTTGTTTGAAGTATAAATAACATAGTTGATAAAAAGCATCGATAGCCAACCTGCGGTCTAATTCAGCGGCACGGTAATAGTAAAGTCAATGGGATCTGATTACATTTTCGGATTCAGCGTCACGGTTGACGGTATAATACGTAAGTACCCGGGGAACAACAGGTTATGAGGTGAACACTGTACTGCCTAGGCCATCAAGGCTGTTGCAATGATTGATCAGTATCAAAATTTAAATGTATATGGTATGTTGGCAAGTCAGAGTGGTCAGTAAAATAATATATTTCCGAGGATCAGTGAAATATACGTGGCATTTCACGGTAATTGTAGGATCCATAACATTTCATTTTGTCTTTTAAAGTTGTATACATTTCAAATCTTTTAAAATTTTCTGTTCTCATACTAACATAGCTTGTAAACATTAGATTAATACAGAAAAACTATAAAAACTTGAAATTTATACAACTTTAAAAGACAAAATGCGGACCTGGAAAAAGTTGTAACCTTCCCCCCAACCTAATAAAATTTACCCGAACCTTATGTATTGCTCCTATGGAGCTGGCAGGGGCTTCCCCCGAACCAGGTTCGTAGGTTCGGGCACTTTTTCCAGGTCTGACAAAATGAAATGTTACAGACTACAATTACCATGAAATGCCCCATACACTTGGTAAATTTTAACATCCCTTTGATTGAAGTAAATCAAAGTCAACAAATGGTGAGGTGTTTCATTTGCCATATATTGTTTACTTCTTGTTTCGGAAATCATAATAAGGAAGTTTTTGGGAACAGATTCAAAACAGGTCCTTCCCAAACTTGGATGAAACAAAAAACTTTCTGCACACAAAATTTTCTCTAAATATTTTCTGTAGATTAAATAAGTGCCTCAAGTCTTTTAAATTGTAATTTAATGCACATTTACAGTAAAATTATTTACCTAGTTACAGTAATAATGTTTCTTAAGCTACAACAATTATCAAAAATCAATTCAGAAACTTAAATTATTATGAAGGATTTTCTGCAAAATTCTAAAATTTTCCGTGTATGGAGTTCATGTGTGCGTCTATATTATACAAGTGTGGTTCTTCCCTGTAGACAGCAACCATCAACTTTGTGACCTCTCTAGATACAGCCCCCATTCGACTGCTCTCCAAGATCTTTAGACAATCTCCTTATTCGCCGTGAATACTGTTTCAAATCTGTTCCAGTTTGTTGCGTTATTAGAGTATTTAGCGATTTATATTGCATCCCGTGTTCTTTTAATAGTAAGTTATTAGTTTAATATCGTGATTCCCCCCGTGCTCTTTATTTGCTACATCGAAATTAAAACTTTCTGTTTCTATTCATTGGTGGAACCAAAAATCTGAACATAGGTACAGTAGCATCAAGCCTTAACACATTTTTTTTTCAGGTAGCAAGACCATCTGCTGGTGCTGCAGTTTTGCCGTCCTGATGCATCTTTCTGTATATACCTAGCCACCCCTTAGTCTCGCCCCTGCCTCCACCCAATCCCATTGTATGTTTCTACTTTTAGAATTACTCATTTGATACGGCACAGCTGGGATAAGTCCTCCATTTGGCGACTCGCGTGGGGTCGCCAAGTTGGCTGTATATCACAATTAATTATAGTGTATAGTTGGCAATCGCGACATGATCGCCAAATGGAGGACTTTTATCCCAGCTGATCCTTTGATACTGTCATTGGTATACAGAGTAGCATTGAGTCTTAACAGGAGTCCTTTTTCAGGCAGAAAAACTATTCACATTGTCGCGACCTAGCCATAAAGTTTGAAGGCTGCCTTAACATAATAATGTTTCTTGTATGGTATTATAAACTGATATATTATAGCACCATTCACATGAGCCACTTTTTCCGGGTAAAAGGTTAAAAAGAAGTTCTACTCAGTTGTGAAATCAGCATGTGACCTCATTTAATCCAAAACATTGGTTTTAAGGGTTTTAAACATTAGTTTAGGATTCAAATCCATTGTTGGCCTGTACTTTAAAGTAAGGCCGAAACAGATGCGACGTCATTCAATCCTAAACAATTGCAAAGTCTTGATTTTCTCTCTCACTCGGATCGTCTATTTTTATTATAAAATATTGAATAAACTAAATTTTTTGGAAATTCTCCATGTCAATTTTTGAATTTAGATTTATTTCTTTAACTGGAAAAATGCCTTTTTTCTGTTTTCAAAAAATGCTGGTATTCCTCATTGTACAGATCGACCACGAAATTCAGTCGCTTGGGCAACCCCCCGAAAACCAGAATCTCTTCTTTTTTTAGCTACCCCGAAGCGGCGAGCTCTCCCCGGGTCAAGAAAGGTCAAGCGACTAAACTTCGTTGTTGAACTGTAGTCAATGAGTCAATCAGTCTCAATTATGTGGGGTTTTTTTATTTTTTTACCATGATGGCTTGAAAAATCTTGTTTCTGTTCTTAACCCTAGCTGTTAGCACATTCTCAACTAAAAGAAAAGTTGTGGTATTTGTAAACAATGCTTTTTTCAATCTTGTATTTTCTTACAAGCGGATTCATCACAAAATCATGTATCTATTGGCCCTTTTTTTAGTTTTTAACGGGAAACCAAGCTCTTGGAGTTTCCTCATAAATTGGTGCAAAATAACTTGGGGAGAGTATTTGACTCATTTTTAATGCTTTGTTTCGTTTAGATGGATTATGCGTTTCTTTTTGAAGAATTGTCAGGGGAAGGAGGAGGTCATTGCTCTATCTTCCACAGTGGTTAAACAAACAGGAGAAAAAGCTATTTAATTTTGAACTGCATAGGAAGTAATGTATTTTAGAGGCAGTTTTTTGATTTTTTCTTTGGCACAAATTATTAATAACTTTCAAATCATAATTGAATACATTGTTCTTCAATTTATATTAATTAAAGTGAAGCTAAACTTTTTTCAGCAAAAAATATTTTCTTTGAAGCAGAAATGAAATTATGATACATACGTACATAAAATTCTTGGAGTGATGTTATCTAGTAGTAATTATTAGCAAATATTCTCTGGATAATTGAGATTTAATTAAAAGTGCTCTTAATTAGTAATACTTTGGTTTAGTCTTGTAATCACTTTTAATAAATAGTAATTTTTCAGTTTAAATTTGAATTGAAAGTATTGGATATACTATATCAAAAACTTGATATTTATAAAAATATCCGATATTTTGATATTTATATAAATATCACAATATTTGCCAACCCTGTTTTTTATTCAAGTGTAGTAAAAATTGCTATTGATTTCTTAATGTGCATTGTTCATAAGCGAGAAAAATCTTGCAGTATTGAATTTTTTCTGACATGTTCGATATATTTGAAGTAAGTGATTTTTCAAACTGTTGCTTTGAACCCTGTTTTGCTGATAATTATGATTATTTTAGTATTTTTTTGTTTGTAAACACCTGTGTTTCTCTTACATAAACATAATTTTGTTGACTGTATTCTTGTATTGTACTGTGTGATATGTATTCCAACACAAACAATGAACACAAATTCTCACAATGAAACCAGTGTCACACTAGAAGCAGTATTTTATACTTGGTCTGGTATACCAGATCATGCTGGATTTAGTAGTGAGTCATCTGGTTTATAAAACACCTATTCTTGTGTGACACTGGATCAGATACTAAACCAGCCCCAATAAATACTGGAACCAGTTTAATACCAGATCAAAGTGATACTGTTTCCAGTATATATTGGGTCTATCATCATACCGTATCCAGTATAAACCAGAACCAGCATATATCGGGTTATGGAGTACTGGTTCCTGTATGATATCGGAACCAGATCCATCATCATACCGTATCCAGTATACACCAGAACCAGTATAATACCGGCTTATGGAACACTGGAACTAGTATGATACTAGAACCAGTATAATACCAGCTTATGGAATACCGGAACTAGTATGATACTAGAACCAGTATAATACCGGCTTATGGAACACTGGAACTAGTATGATACTAGAACCAGTATGATACTGGTTCCGATATCATACTAGTTCCGGTGTTCCATAAGCCGGTTTGATTTTTTCCGGTAAGGAAATTTTTTCCAATAGGGTATGGAGGTGATTTTTAGGATTTTAGGTGGATGTAGGACAACCTTTGCATCAATTAAGTATTATTGTGATTACAAGAGGAGTGATTCGTGTAGACTGGAACAATAAATAATCTACAGTGGTGAATGGAGTGTATGTTTTGTCTTTTTGTAGACTTTAAATCTTCTTCCTTGGAGGGAAGAATAATTTTAACTCTAGTATGAGATATTTTTGAATTATCCTTTTGCTTAACCACGGCTTACTAGATACTATACAGGCATAGCCGAGTACGGATATCATTAAAAATGTAGATGGCAATAGATGACATCTGGCAAAGCACTTGATCTATATACAATACGTATGGTATGTAGTACGTTACAGGTAGGACATGTGGAGAGTTGTCAAATGGTTTTCATTACTCAAAACTCGGCTAGCCTGTATATAGTATCTAGTAAGCCGTGGTTAACTGTACATGAAAACTGACTTATTTTCAACAATGTTTTTTCTACAAAATGGTTGATGATTCTTAGTAGACTTGCTGGATATTTTTTAACATTTCGATTAAATTATTGATAAGCTAAAAAAGGAATGTGTTTCAGCAACATTTTTGTTGTTAATTTAGGGGAATGATACGAATTAAATTATTTATAAGCAAGAGAGCAGTTTTATAAGCAAGAGAGAGGTATTTTCGGTATTACAAGAGGCTTAATTAAGTCGAGAAGAGGGTTAGGCTGGATTGTTGAGATGAACAAGCGAGCTCTGCTCGCTATGATCGCGAAGCGATCTGAAAAGAACTGCGAAGCACTTACGGGGGTTGGTGAGCGATAGCGAGCAGGGGGCAGGCCCCCTAGTCTCTCTATATTAAAAAAAAGTAACAGTGACCGTCGCCGCGGCCGCCGCTGCCGCTGCTTTTGAAAATTTTATTTTTGAACACTTTGAACTCTCACTACGCAAAAACTATTCCACGGAAATTTGTGAAATTTTAAACATTTCTATTCAAGTGTATGAGGATCGTTTTCGTTCTAAAAGCTAATAGATGAGATAATTAGTTCTAGAGTTATTTAATGTCAAAGTCGAAAATTATTTTTTTCTGCTGCGAGTTCGCCCCCAGCAAAATCTATTAGCAGCAGAAATATGATTTTTTGCAGACACATACTCTTAGATGTGCAGTTTTGCACAACGTCGCCCTTTTTTCGAATTTCGAATTAGTTTTGGAGTAATTAAGTTTTAAAGTTTCGAAAATTTTGACGATTTTTCTGTTTTTTCGTTATAAAAGCAAAACTAATCACAGTAGAACTATGATATTTTAAAGACACATAGAAATAATTTTTACAAAAATATTGGCTTTTTGTTTTTTCAAAAATACTAATTAGTTTTAGAATTATTAAGATTCAAAGTTTCAATTTTTTCTTCTCTTTCTCGCCGTTCACTAGAGAAACAGACGAGTTTTATCAAAACCCTCTATATACAAAGCCTGACAACTACGTCACTGTGACGTCAAAGGTGGCGGAAAATCGCTAAATTTCCCATGTTAAGTCTATGGAGCATAAAAACTTACTTTCTTAACTCCTCGCGTTATGTATGCCTTCAAGGCTGATAATACTGTTCAGGAAGCTCAAAATCTTTCGTTTATAATCAAAATTTTGTCCCTTTTGTACAGTTTTTTTGTATTTTCATTCAGTTCTTTAGCCTTAGGACTAACATGGTTTTTAGTTCAGTTTGCAAATAATGAATGCATGTCATGTAGGTTTTTCTCACAATATTAAGTTTATCTAGAAAAAAAATTCACTAGTAAAATAAAAAGTAAAATGTATTAAAAATTTAAAAAAATCATGGAATTTTCGAATTCCTCCAACAGTAAACAATTTATTTAATTACACTCAATTCTTTAATTTATTATAAGATTAAACTGATGAGAATCAAGCATTATATTTATTGTTGCGGGAAATGCACTAGTAGCACTAAGTTCTAGTTAATTCTTCTGATTTGTATTTTTACATTTTTCTCAGATGGTATCACGTTTTTGTTTGTTGTTCCATCAATTTTTTAAATTAAAAGACATTTTTGATACTTTATGCTTATTTCAGATTTCTGCTTATTAAACTCTGGTTTGAATAGCGATAGCCATTAAAAATTAATATCACGGCGTATGTTTTTACATCGATACATTAATGTTAATAACAAAAACACGAATATTCCTTGTTCAGTGTAAAGCAGTCAAAAAATATAAATCATGGCGTCGTTTTGCATGTGACGTCAAAGGTGGCGGAAAGTGTGACGTCACCCGTCCGAGTTGTGAGGCCATTATATAGAGGGTCTTGGCTCTGCTCGCTAAGATCGCGAAGCGATCTGAGAAGAACTGCGAAGCAGTTAAGAGGGTTGGTGAGCGATAGCTCACTATGTGTGATTTCTTTTATTTTCAATTTAAGTTAGGAAAGTAATATTTCAGCAATAGTTTTTTTCGGGATGATTTGGATTAAATTATTTATCAGCAAGAGTGATAAGTAGTTTCGGTTGTAAAGGAGCAGACCAGCGGGGTGATTGGTAAGATGGAACAAGCGAGCTTTGCTCGCTGAGATCGCGAAGCGATCTAAAAAGAACTGCGAAGTAGTTCCGGGGGTTGGTGAGCGATAGCGAGCAGGGGGCAGGCCCCCTAGTCTATCAAAAAAAAACTATTTTCATATAATAAATACGCTATAATATGAATATAATGACCCTTACTTCAAACATAAGATATCTACGATGGAATTTAATCATTTATAATCCAACTAAAGAACCAAAGACATTACTTTACGTAACTTAACTCAATCTAAAGGAAGAGGATGAGGGAACAATCTATACACTCAATCACGATCCTACAATCCCACCACTAATTTCGAAATCAAATCAAATAATACGCAATTTAAAAGATTAATCACAAAACATTCTTTCAATACAAAGTGATACCATCATCCATTCTTTCACACAATGAAACTAATCGCAACCCCTCTTTCAACACCGAATAGTTAAAAGTTAAAACCCGTTTACCGAAGATCCATATCTCATCAGCAAACTAACCTCTCAACTCATCAACACCCGCATTGTATTATGAGAGTAGGCCCTTTCATAAAGGAGCAGCATTCCACCTACACCGCGTACATACATCACACGGCTTATCGCCGATACAGGACACTACGATTAATCACTAAAACGGGCCATAAAAGCAAAGGGAAGGCTCATTTCACACTCCACGGGTCCCGAACACCCCCTTTCGCGGGGGTGGTGCACCCCTCTTAATTGAACGGCTTGTACACAACCACGGGTTGTGGTCGCGCTCAACTTGGTTTCTCATTTCCACGGTGTTGTGGACTTTATTATGCAAAACAAGAGAGGAGCTTGTTATGCAAGCGGGAGCAATTTATAACCTCTCCTCGTTTTGAGAGAGACTCGTCTTTATTAACTCTGTTCCCCCCCCCTCTCTCAAAATGTCGCGAACTGAACTATCGAGAGATTGTAATACGATAGGGGTCGTCCTTTAATTGAATTGGGGGGATTAGTTGTTGAATTGAGTTTAAAATTTTTTTATATTAAACTGTACATAAAAAAGAACACAATTACAAGTTCACATAGTCACCTGGGATCTCTTGGTCCATGTAGGTGACAGTAAATATGTGTAACAAATTTTAATAGTAAACTAGATGAAAGAAAAAAAACCTTGAATACAAGAAAAAAATACATGAAATAGATATAGTGGCAAACAGGGCGCCAATAAATAATATTTTAGCCATAATGATGAAGTGTGCAAAATAATATAAAGACATACATTAAACAGAATAAAAGAAATCATCAATATTCTCAATAGTGGACAGATATTCCTTTAATTGTTTTTTGAATAAATGTTTGGAAGGGCTATTTTGAATATATATTGGTAATTTATTGAAACACTTAGGGGCTATGCAACAATTTGATATTGATAAGGAAAATGTTTTTAATAATTTGGAAGGTTAGAAAGATGTTAAACTTTTAGGGAAGTTTAAATTCGGTCGTTTTTTTATATTAGTTTGAGAACATACATTGGGTGGGCAATTTATTCAAATTATTTTAATCCTATACGAGTTAATAAAGCTAAAATGTATGATGTATCTTCACTTAAAAACAATATGGTATAAATTCCAGTTAAAAAGTGGAAAGTTGATTGTTTTCAACAACTGAAATTTTACGAGGAATTAAAGTAGATACTAAAGGGAATGGAGTTATATAAATAATTTTTAGAGAGTAACTTTCAAGGTTTTTAGGTTAAGTGAATAACGATTCATAGGATAAAAAAACTAGCATATCATCTTTAAGTAAACAGATACTCTATTTTTCAAAATATTTTTTCTTTCAATTATCTATTTACTAAACAACTTCCTGAATTAAATAGCATTATAGTCTATAAATAAAAAGCAAAATTTTGATACATTTCTGATTTAACTTCTGCACTGATCCTCTACACTCAATACGTGAAGAATGAGATAATTATATGCTTATTGTGTGTATAAACTTCCTAAACTATAAACTTTCATCTTTGAGATGCCCAAAATAATTAAGCTGAAATTTATTTAACAATAAACTGGCAATCTTTATTCATTTTAGTGTATTCTTAAAATCATTCAAGTTAGTAGGAAAATCAATCTTCTAATAGGGAAAATCTTATTATCGGATTATGTATCTAAAAAAGAATATTGTTCAATCCATCAAATATTACTAAAAATCCATAAAAACTGTAAACATAAATTTTAAAAAAAAACTAGTGTAAGCAAACAAATGAACTTAACATTAGAAAGACAGCACAATCTAAGAACACCAGCTTCAAAAACAAAAATAATCTTGCTCACCTTTCTCAAATTATTCTAAAACAAGAGACGACCCCCATACGACATCCACCCCCTCCACAGTTTCGAGCGGTCTCCATTAACTCCCCCCCCCCTCTCAAAAGGTAAACGAGATGCAACAGCACCCCTCTCTCTAAGCTAATAAATTCATAAATTCCGAACCCGAAATCTCCAGGGCGGTTTATGAAGTTTATTAAGCAGAAAGAGAGAGAGAGAGCGGAGGGAATAGAAAGCTAATATAAATTTAATCACCCCTTTCAATATGATAGGGGGCGTGAGGGATGATGTAGTTGGGTGTTACGAGCCCCTCTTTGTGTGCAAAATTAATGCGTGTGAAAGGTCGGAGAAGTTATTTCTCGCTTCAGGGGGTACTTGCGTTTCGGGGATAAGTATACTCTACCGGGCTAAAGAAGAGTTTGAGTTACCGTTGGTTAGTAAGTATGTTTGGAAAATTATTAAGTTTTACACAACAGTTAAAAATGTTTTAAATCTGCATTTTATTTTTTGTTAGGAATATTTTATAGCATTTAGCGACTAAATGTAAGATATTTTCAGATTATTTAAAGTCTTATAATTTTGCCTACAGCTAAATAAATTTTGTTACTGCCGTTACGTATTTTTATGAATATAATTCGTAGTTTACATGTTTAAAAGCGAACAAAGGTTTAGTTAGTTTAGCCCGGTGGAAACCGTTATGAGGGACTAAGAAGATAGATTAATGGTTGTAATATTTAGTTCTTATTTCTAACTATTTGACTGGTGGGCATGGGTCACCGCAGGCTCATCGCACACGACGGGGTGTTAACCTAATTTTTATTGGTAGGTAATGACAGTCCGTGAAAAAACTAGTTTTAGGTTATTTAATATACATATTACTTAGTTTTTTAGGGTCTTTGTAAATTCGTAAGTCTCACTTTCCAAAGGTAGTTTAGCTGCTGTTATAAATCTGAGTTCACACAGAATATCAAGCCCCTAAAGATTCTAAAGCTGAATTTTCAATGTTAACAGTTTTGACCACCCCGTTTAGTAAACTTATCAATCACACATTATCACTTGTGACTTTAAATTACTGTAACAAATTCAATTGCTTATGACTGTCATGCTCATGGCTGTCTCTGAACTATGAAGTTTGTAAAAAGAAGCATGAATCTCTTGATTACAAAAGATGAAACCACACAGAAACAGCAAAGCAATCCAACAGTCTTTTTCTTTTTTTTTTTAATAAAGTTGTCAATCGCCTATATTTGCATGGAACAGATCAAAATCGCGTGCGAGGTGACACACTGTAGCCGTCAAGACACGCACACACATCTGTTTGACAATCGTTCTGTTGAAGCACAGAAGAAAAATCTATGTTCAGAGATGAAAGCTATCATTTCTTGACACTTCCCTAAGGTTTGATTTGTCACGAACCGCGACACCACCAGCTCGACTGGCCTCAGGCGTATATGCGAGGCGATGTAGTGGCTCGCAGGTGAAGTGGTATTGATTTAGAAACTTAGTGGTAAAAGGAAAATAAAACATAAGTAACTCGCATACCAGTACAAAGACCCGCTGTATATATGGCCTCACTATACTCGGACTTGTGACGTCAAACGTAGGCGAAATCAATGGATTTGCAATGTTGCGTTTATGGAGCATAAAAACTTACTTTCGATTATTAAAATCCTAAAAGCTTGGGACACCCCTGCCTTGACCTTAAAAACCTACTACATGGATTTTTTTTCCTTTATACTCGTATTTCAAGGATATGGTGCAGTTAGATTTAGTGTTTGCAGCTTGTCTTGTCCTCATCATTTTCTTGCTTTTAATATCCACGCACTCCCCCACAAACATGGGTGCCCATATGTTTAAATTCAGGAGGGGGCCCAAGAAAAATTTTTGCAACTGTAGTTTCTTTTTAAGGGGATAGGTTCATCATAATTATATCAAAGGGACACCTGCTAAAAATTTTGTAAAAAATACTGGAGTTTTAAACAAAAAGGGGTGTCTAAAAGTCCTCCCCAGAAAAAGTTTCGAAATTTTATTCTTAAAAGTAGTGTTTTAACTAATTTGGGTGACTTCTAAAATAGGATCGCTCCTACTACGAGCCGCTAAATTTCACGTCAGAAACTAAAAGGAAGATTTTACGTAAACTTTCGGGTGCAAGGGGGGTGGCCCGGGCCCCCCTTTGCCCTTATGTATGGGCATGGGCAGCCATGCCCACAAATAGTACAATTTAGGCGCTTGCATCAACAAGGAGTTAACTCCAATGAAAAGCTGTTGGAGTTGACTCATTGATGCTGAAAGCACTTCAATTTTCTTTGAGAGTCTATTAAACTATAACTGGCCACGCTTTTGGCGGGACAGTCCCAGTTTTCGTCTATCTGTCCCGCTTTTTCATTAAAGTCCCGCCAAATAATATTTCTAATCATGTTAAAAGCAATTTTTAAATTATTAGGTATGTGTGAGAGATCAGTGTTTATAAATGGATGTCGGCTTACTCCGAAACAAAAGTTTGATTGTATTTTATTTAAAATTTATTCCCATGTGAGATTTAAAACATCCCGTTTCATAGAAATATTGAACATCTGAACCCTCCCCAGTGAAATACCCCACTTTTTAGATTGAAAAAATCTGATCACATTAACTAACCACCAGTAAATAGTCTAAAATATGAAATATAAAATTAAAGATCCTATATCAATTTTTAGATTTCTGTTCTTTTAGTAACACTTATTTTTTAAAACCTCGGATAACTGGAAACTCTGAGGATGGTAATTTAACAGAATTATCTCCAAAGTATATTTCTCGTGGGTCAAAGCTGACCAGCCAACAGCCGAAACGTGGTGTGCAGTAGCTCAATGAATTTTCCCGGTATTTGGTACACCCTTTTTCTACTAAATATTATAATTATAGAATTAAATATTACAGTATTTATAATAACAGGGCGCCAAACACAGACTTTGTTTGTTTTAGTCTAAAATAAAATTATCTTCTTAGTCTCCGTTTCCCGAAAATACTATAGGTCAAATGTGAACCTTCGTTCACTTAATGTAAAAGTTTTGAGAATAATATTTAGTCCAAAGCAAATAAGGGGTTTTTTTGGGTCCTCTCCTAGATGATTTTTTGAAATCTAACCATAACAAGTAGTGTTTCGATTCATTTTTGACCCTTTGAGTAAAAAAGTTACAGACTCTGGATCCCTCTCCCTACAAATTAAGTGCCTTAAAGTTACATTGATGTATTCCATGCATTAAATTTCATCTAAAATTAAAACCAGTATTTATTCATCACAAAAATGTATTTACACTATTTGATTAAAAAGTTAGAAAAAGTCATCTGAAATTTCACTCAATATGCATTGCATTTGTTTAGCATGAAAATTACCTATGCATGAGAAATGTCACCTTATGCAGAAAAAGATTCCACATTTGTCCAGCTTTTATTTTGTCCCAGTCGTTTTGTCCGAGTTCTTTTGTGTCTCGTTTTGTACACTTTTTTGATCGCTGTTTGTTCTCGAAGCTGTGAATTTCGACTCAATGACGGGATCAGCACACAAAGGAAAGTTTGCAAATCCCGATAGACAAACAAAGATACAAAAATCCGTTGTTTTTTTACGCACGAAAAGGTATATCGATTCCCTTTGTTCGTTTTTGTCGATCCTGTGCAAACAAAAGGCAGATTAAATGTTTGTTTTGTTGTCCGAAATAAACCCGGACTGAAATTATCTTTCCACTGATGCCACTATAGAAAGTATGCATATAATGGACTTCTATAACGCTGACATGCGTCAATTCATTAGTTCTGCCCGTCATTTACATTTTGCACCCAACATAAACCTATGCATCTCTCGTTTTCATTATTTCCTTATGTGGAAATGTGTTCATTATTATTCATTAAATTCCGAGGTATTGTTTGAATTGAAACAACAGAACAAAATTGTTATTCACCACTTCTTCAGGCAATTCACCATTCTAAAAACCAATATTTTTGTAACGATTGTTTTAATTAACTAATGTTTCTTCAGGCGGGGATCTAAGGGGGAGCACTGTCCAGAGTCCTCCCTTGGAAAAAAAGTTTCTGAAAATGAGTTAAAACCCTACTTTTACATGTCAAATTTCAAAAAAATTTCTGGGGGAAGGCTTCATATCCCCCAGTGGTACCACAAGGGGATCTTGTGATACTTTTTAGGAAATCTCCAGAAAAGATATCTAGATCTTAGTGTCAAAAGGTAAAGGTGATGGTGTGGAAGTGCCCCCCCCCTTGGAGCCGTGCTGTTCATTAAGTGTTCGTGGGTAAATTTCTTCATTTCCTCTAACACCGCCAATAGCATTTGAATACTTTTTAGATAGCCCCTGCAATACATGTCTTTAAATGCATTTTGTTGATTCACAGTACGGTAGAAGATTAGACCAGTGAAATATTTCAGTGAAATATTTTTATTTCCAAGATTTTCTTGATTCTAGACAAATTTTCCGTTCCACACAGTGCGAGAATCTAAGCTATGAAATGGAGGTATAAACCTTTGACGTTTTCATTTAAAATGCACATTTAGTGCTTAGTAAAATTATTGAGGGGAACAAATTCTTATAAAGAAAGGATAAAAACAGTATCCTAACATGGAAAATTTTCAAATAATACACATGAAAAAGAATTTGTATGTTTTACAAATTTAAGTTTCTTATTTATTAAATATTTAATTATTAATTAAATATATAATTTATATTAAGTAAAGCATAGAAATATTTAAAAAATTAATAAGAGTATATGGGACGTTTGAACTGCATTATTTAAAGAAATCCCTAATTGTTTAAATAGCAATAAAAATTTAACTTCAAAATGCAGAAGAAACATTCTATGTTAGGAAATCGGTGGTAAAGATAAAGAGGGGGTCAAAGGGTAACGAAGAATAAAGAGATGTGCATCAGGAAGGAGGCAAATGCTGTCAATCATCGATATAATTGGCCTAAATCTATTGAGGTCAAACAAATCCCTTATGCTATTGTTTATAGTATTAAGCTGTTTGTTATTCAATACACTTAGATCCACCTCTATCTTCATAAAAATGAGTGTTTAAGTTTTCTGATTTAAATACTTGATAACATGTTGACCTTCCACGAAAAAATGTGATTTTCCTCTGTCACATTTCAAAAGTCATTTGGCATATGTTAGCCTGTTTGTTCAGAGTGTCAAACTGTTGATGGTTGACATATTTCTTAGATTTTCCTTAATGCTGGTATTTACATTCATGTCCTTCTACATAAATTGAAATGTGACACTTCGTGTCCTATAATTAAGACTAGTGGAGTTGTTAGTTATTGAGATGTGTCAATACGTTTTTGATACATTTTTTTCTTGCTACAGCGAATGGTTTTAAAGTCCGTTATCTTTTTAAGGATCTAATTATATTATGCATGATGAATACAGTTCCTTATATGGTAATTGCCAAAGATGATCTTATTTTAATTTACTTCATGTCAGGTAAGAAAATTTTGCAGTTTTGATATGGAATTAGATGAATTATTTATCAGAAAACTGCATTTTTTTTAATGGGTGTGTGTACTTACTTAGGTAAACAAAACTTATTAAAGGAAAATGAGAATAGTCACCTATTTTTCTATTGGATAACCTTTTGTGTAAAAAAATTAATGCAGGAGTCCATAAGCCAAAACCTTTATCATATGAAACTTTAAAAGATAAAGAATCGTATTCAGAAGCTAATATCCTTAACTTTCAGATGAATAATAATTAGATCATCCGGGAAGCTCTAGAAATCCTTATTTATTTAATTACGTAAAATAATGGGTTTAGTGGTAATTACAAAAAAAAGTGACCTTTTGACAAATTTTATGAAAAAATATTTTTTCAAAATGTGTGGGAAAATATCTCAATTTTTTATAAGTTCTCCTAGTTCCTATAATGAACTTCCAATAATCATCTATCAAAAGTCAACTAAAAAATGTCGTATTTAGTTTCATGCAATTGAGTATTCTTGTCTCAGCTGCAGAGAACCAAACCAACTCACAGCTATAGTGTTACTCGCTCGCGTAATTTACTCAATAATTACCTATCGGGTGAGTGACAAAGAGAACGACAGTTTCGGTTGATAAAGACATTTCGTGACCTTGTTAATGATCGAGAGAGATGTAAACGGAAGTGTGGGGCCAATTTAAGGAAATTAAGAATCTATTATTACTCTAGAAATCGTCAGCAAACATCTCTTTCGGGTGATATCCATCGGAGCTAATGATTTCCCCTATGGGTTTTACATATGTGAGTGTTTCCAATTGAGATTACATTTGCTCTTCTAATGACTTCATCGACGAAAACTTTATCTTGCTGTTAAGAGAGTTGATAGTTTGAGAATGACTTCTTTCACTTCTCGATTTTCATCGTTTCTCAGAAGTGAGAATCAGTGTTATTCCTAGGATTTTTTTGGAGGAGTAAAAATATACTCCTTGACTTTTTTAGGAGGAGTGAAATTCAATTATGAGGAGTGAAATACGGAAATACTAGCATAAACAACATTTACAGAGACAAAATTTCTATTAAAAACGCTTACTTTTTAATGGACAAAATGAAATTGGGGGATAAAATGAGGTTAATATTTTGGGTTTCAATCGATCAAACTCCCTAAGCATCAGAACAATAAATGAAAAAAAAATTACTATGGCTGTATGAAAACATAATTTAAAAGTATGATAATTTGGATGCCGTGGCTGAAGGTTTAAACAAAACCTTTGTGAAGAATTCAAAGAGTGAAAATACTCCTGTCTATTTTTTTTAAAGAGTAATTTCGATTTTCAATGAGTGAAGTACTCTCTCAGAGGAGTTAAAAATATATCTGGTGAGAATTGTATAATTTTTTTAGGGGATACGTGTACATAAAAGATTACGTAATTAAATAATATATATTTAATCCATTTATTTACAATGAATAAATGGCTAAAAAAATAAGATAGTTTAGAAGAAATGTTTTTGAATGTTTCCATTTAGAGGCAATAACTCAGAGGAAGAAAATATTTCAATCGAAGTTATGAGGTAGATGTGAGAACTTAAATTGATGACATTAATACAAAAATCTTTATTAATATCAGTTTCATACAGTTCAATGACTCTTCTTCGACGTCTCACATTTTTTTCCATGTTATTGAAATTTTACTTCTGAATTAAAATCACACAAATCATCCTTGTCTTTTTTTTTTCTCATTCTTATGTGGATTACTATCCGTGTGACGAATTTTGTAAAAGGCTCTTGAGGATTTTTTTGTAAACATTCGAATGATAATTATTATCAATCAGATTATCGAATTGAAAATCAAATAAAATTTATTAAAAACAAGAAAGAAAAACATACAATACATACAATACCTAATAATACAATAAATAGTATAAACATACAATTTTACAGACACACATACAAAAACTACTAAACTAGAAACATAAAAAAGGAAATTACTGAAAATTGTCCCAAAGAAGCATCAGCTTGTATTATTTTCATTTTTAAAACAGCAGAAATGTTTGCTATTGAGACCAACTCAAAACTCAAGTATGTTAATTTAAGTAAACGTTTTCGTGGCAGGGGGTAGATATAGAGATATATATTCACCGCATCGATTTATGCTTTTCTGACCAGGAAAATCAATCATTCAAGAATTTTTTCACCCTCTAAAAAGCCTTTAATCCCCTCCGAAAACTATATTGATTATATATTAACTTCCAATCATTAGTTATAACCCAATGAAGCATTTTCACTCATGGATAACTCATACATCCAATTTTTACAATAAAAAGTAAAAAACAACAACCATAACTATGAGGGATATGAATATCTAGAGCACTATCTAACAGAGCATTAGTTTGAACCTTTCATTCCCACTCCTCAAGCAATATTTTTAAAATTTACCCAGCAGCACTATCAACTGTGAGATGGATGACAATCATTCACTGACATATCCCATAAAAAAGGTGTCATTATCCGGATCTCTCACCTCCGTACGACTCAATAACGTCGCGATACCATCAGGAGTTGAGTCGACAGCCGCTTCCTTTGCATGTCTTCTCAGAAGAGCAGCAAGTCCTGCTTCGAACCATTCTCTCTATCCCCAGCACGAAGTTACGCATCTCCTCTTGCTCCATAACAAAGAGGCTCAGTCAATTAAGATGGTTGTTTGAAACTGTGTGACAGCATTATCTTCTCCGATCCACTAGTTACATCGCCATCACGTTTTGGTGACGAGCGTTAATGAAATAGTAGGCAGTCGGAGAGGCTACTTGTTAACACTTTTTTTTGTGGTGTTTTGTCTCCTGCTGTTGTTTTCCTTTGCTTCTAATGATTTTATATGGAAAGGTTTTTTTCAGGGGTTTGTTTTGAATCTTATTGGTTAATAAAACAACATTTAGAGGTTTTGAGTGCGAAGACTGTTTTGGAATGAAAGAAATTTTGTGTGATAAAAGAAATGCCTAGTTCAGAGTGTTTTAACTTAGTTTTTGAGGAATTGAAAACTTGATAAAATTGATCATCAAATGAGTTTGCATGTAATAACCACAGTTTTCGTAAATAGTCTTAATATTATACATAAAAAAATATTTGATTGAGGATAAATTTGTTTCTTCTTCATGAAAGAAAAATATTTTTATTCCAAGTAGTAAAAAAAAGTTTATCAAAGAAGTTAATCTATAAAATTTTAGGGAGAAATCTCACCCTATATGATACAAAATAATGTTTTTTTTATGAATGTCGCCACTCATAATTATAGGATACTAGCTGATATGCCCGGCCTTGCACGGGTGAAGTGTATCAATTTATTTTTTTAAGGTTTTCTCAAGTTACATGCCTAATTTTCTGTAACCGTAATAACCAATCATCCCGGTATTTTTTCATATCCCGGTGTTCCCGGTGCCTTTTCTCTCCCGGTTCCAACTGTGTAAATCTAACCTAACCCATCCAGTTCCGGTGTTGCACATTTAATTTCGACAGTTACCAAATTATCCATTCTAAGTGAAAAAAAAATAAAATTATTACAGACATTTGAAATCCCCAAATTTGTATACCCCATGTTTAAATTGAAAAAAAAAATCCCGCTTAAGTACCCCAAAGAAACAATGGACTCTAACTGTCTGACGTCACACGGAACCAACACGTGACCTACTGAGCTTGCGATTGGTTACCACAGATACTATACTAGTAGATCTACTAGTGTAGTATCTGTGGTAACCAATTGCAAGCTCAGTTTTAGGTCACGTGTTGGTTCCGTGAAGTCTCGAACCAGATAGGCGGTTAGAGTCCATTATAAGGTTAAATAACAATTGGTCTAGTGTTTCTATCATCAACTTTCTAAAAAAAAAAACCTGCATTATGCAAACTTTACTTTCATTATTACTTTAACCAGTCTAATTCTTAAAACCTTCTGTTTCAACTTAAAGTTTCATGGAAAATGAAGTTTTTAATAAGAAAATACTGTTATAAAGATTTTTATAAGGACAGTTTTCAATTTTTAAAATTATTTATAACCTTTTTAAAACATTTTTAGCCAAGTTGTATCTTTAAAAACTTTGTTTTGTGTTTAAAATTGCTTTTGTTGTATTATTTGCAACAATGCGAGTTAAACAGATATACTTAAGAGGAGAAATAAGGTGATTTTTGCAAAAAGGCCCAGAAGGGGATGAAGGGGTGGTTTTAGGAATTTGAAATTGGTTCCATTGCCTTTCCCCTGTCCCGATACGTATGTGTACCAAGTTTGGTTCACTTCGGACGGGTAGTTTAAGAGTAATTGCGTCACATCTGATCCGTACACACCCAGGCAGGCAGGCAGCCAGGCAGACAGGGACACCTTGATTATATATATGGAGAAAGTGCGGAGAGAAGTGAGATCAAAAATTTCAAAAGTCATCATCTCTTGAATTTCTATCAAATTACAATTTTAAGTTTGTTTTAGCTACTTTTTTTATCTGAATATTGTAAGCTAATTTTATCATCCTTAGCTATTTTCTCCTTTTTATGTTCTTCAGAATTATTCCTATGTAATGTTTTTGGAAGGAGGGAGCAAGCACCAGTTAACCAACCCCAGTACATTGAAAATATTTTGCAATTACAAAACTAATATCCAATGAAATGCTACAACATTCATAAAAATATTGTTTTCAATGAAAAATATTAATAAGGTTTTCCTTAAAAATTAGATTTCAGAACATTTATAGAAAACTATCAATTTTCACATTCTGAGAAGAAAATAACTTTTTAAGATTGATCTCTTCTAAACTAATGACAGAACTTTCAAAAACTAACGCAAAGTTTGGAGATGAAAGCATCATCAATAAATAACTTGACGCGCTTGACACAAAAGAAAAAAATAGCAAGCACATTCACTTTTTTTTAAATTGACGAAACTTTGGTTAGCAGTGAGAAAAAAAAATAAAAGGAATTTAGAGTCTTACTTTGAGAAAAGATGATGATTTGTTGAGTCATTTATTTATAAGTCATTCAAGAAAACGTCAAAATTTTTCGATACTTTAGTGATGCTCGTTTATGGAAGATTGATGCTTTTAGAGGGCACTTGTTGCGTACAAATAATGATGAATGAAGTTCATTTTTTAAGATCATAAAAGAAATGTTATATTAAAACCTAACTTTCAAAAAACAAGTTAGAAATGCAATCTTTTGGAACATGGGCGTAGCCAGGTCCCATGTTAGGGGGGGGGGCAAGGATACTTCCCTTTGCCCCATGGCATGGTCCCAGGTACCCCATGGGGAGTACTTTTACACCTTAAATTTTAGAGTAATTATACGAAGGTTTTGCACTTTGCACACTTAACGTAATTAATAGTGTAATAAATGTGTGCTCTAAGAAAAAGGGGGGGAGGCCTGGGGGTCCTCCCCCAGAAAATTTTTTAAAATTGACCCCTTAAAGTAGTGTTTTAGCTCATTTTCAGACTCTAGCCCGAACAGAACCACCTCTTATAAGCCACATAATTTTCAAGGAAATTTATGTGGCTTATGACTAAAAGTATAATTTGTAGAATCTAATCGAGTCGAATCGAGTAACTGTCTATTCTATTTTATGTCACTGGATGAAACTTTCGTATGTTTGGACGTTAAAAAAACATCAAGCTTTAGGAAGATACGCTACTGCTTTAATTACATAATAATTTAGAAGAGAATAAAGAAGAATAAAAAGTTACATGAAATTATTTTTTCGGACATCTCTTTCAAATTTAATACCATACAAACACCAAAACTATTTAAATTCAAAATCTTTTTAAAAACCCTTTTCCCACAAGTTGCTACCCAAAATTTTTTTGTATACTATTTTAATAATTGCATTGCAGGCAATGAACCACAAGCCACAAGCTCCATTTCCGACAGTATTCTTTAATCAAATTCTGCCCAGGCCTAGTGGCCTATCAGGCGGTACTCATCTCCGTTTCATTAGCCTTTGGGCCTGGGATGCTTATTACGTAGCTTGTGTCCAGGTCGAGTGAATAGCCCGACGCTGGACCCCCAGTTGATTGATAACAATAATAAATTATGAAATTTATTTGATTACAATAAAATACTTAAAATAAATTAGAACCTTACCAGAAAATTTATACCAATTTTTATTTTCCAGCTGATTCAAATTGAGTAAATTCTCTCTAATTCAATGTTGTAGCAATCTCTCCTATACTGTCAAACAAAATCTCAGGCGATAACAGCTTGCATGGAGATTTACAGGTCACGTAAAAACTAACAATGAAAGGGGGTGAAAAACCCGGGAATTCTTCATTAGTTACACAGGATTGGTTCTTCGTACAATGAACCAATAGCTGATAAAGAGATCAAGAGGAGGCGTTGCGAATCCTTATAATTGATTCCTTTGGACGGCCTGGCCCGTCCACAGCATTTTACTGGAATTTTCAGGTCAAGAAATCTAGTTTTATGGAGAAATGAAAATCCTTCCCCTGCACCCACTGGCTAAGCCCATGCTATTGAGACTCCACTGTATCAACACTGGACACATCTGAGTTCATTCAAGCGTGTCAGTGGGAGGTTACAAGTGTCACTGGTGATAAACAAGCTCAACTATTGCCCACACTCCAAGATAAACATGGGGAGGTCCTCTGTCGACGCCCCTGTTTACCAATAATTACGGCATCCTCCTTGTGAAAACATGGTCTTATCAGAACTTTTCTCCCCCGCCATTGCTTGACACTTGACCTTTTTGACCTTGGTCAAGGTTCAGACATTGCTCAGCTAACTTTGAAAGCAACAAAAAGTGTAAGAAAAATAATTTAGATTTGTAGATTCCAGAAAATTTTTTAAAAATAATTAACAAATTGAGAATTTAGGGGGGGGGGCAGCTGCCCCCCCCCTGCCTCCCCCTGGCTACGCCCATGTTTTGGAATAGAATATGTAATAAACTTGAGAGTTCGAATTTATTATTCTATCCAAAAGTATAGAATGGTGTTAAACCAGTATTTCTAAAGCTTTGGGTTTTTTTGGGGGGTGGGCAAAAGGAAATTTATAAATGATGAGAGATAGGGACCCACAAGTTTGCAACATTTAGGTAATTATTTAAAAAGTGCATTTAGTTAATTTTTTCAAGTGGGTTCATATAGGGAATTAAGTAAACATGAAAGGACACTTCAGATTGGGGAAGGTTTTTTAACTCAAAATCCCCTGACTTATTCGGCATTGTTTTTACAATAATTAAGTTTTTATATATGAGACTTTTAATCTCTAATCACTCTTTAATCTAATATCTTCTAATCTTTTAATTTCAATTAATGAGACTTTTTAAGGGGCTTCAAAGGGAAAAGCACCTGGACTTATTTTGTAAGTGTTATCAGAAAATTGAAGGGATTAACTTAACATTCAATCTCCAATCTGAAATCCCCAATCGGCCCTATTCTCTCCTGAAGAAAACCATCTTCTGAACTTCCACTCCAAGAAAAATCCCTCCAAGGCTATCCTAATGTCAAGATCCTCCCTGAATACAGCAATCAGACAACACGACACTTCTGTGACAAAAGACTCCTTATTCCTTTCTTCTTCTTGGGGCAATTATCGACAGATTTGTCCTCACGCCCCTCTCTTGCTGTAGACACAGCTAATAATTGAGCCATCGGATGCACATTGTCACGCGACCCCTCAACATCAGATGTCCTTTTTTTTGTGTACTCGTGATCCATCACACTTATTTCAACCAGGTGTCAGATTTTGGGTGCCTTGAGTCAACATGGGAGTGTGTTTTGTGTATAAATCGCTAGTGTTTTAATAACGGTTTTTTGATGCCCCTTTTGAGACAGGATTGGTGGACTCTTCGTATTGTGGAGAAGAATGGATGATGGGACTGTCTGGAGGTGATTCGGGATGACGAATCGAAGAGACGATTAAAGGATTACAGGCAGATGGCCTTCTGTCTTACTAGTGTTAATGAAAGGTTCAAACGTTAGCTAGCATAATGTTTGAACTTTTTTTTTAATGGCAGGGTTTATAAATTACATTTGAATGTCCTGAACAATACAATATTAAATAGACTTCAAATCGAATAGCAAAAGTTCGTTGAGTAGGTAAAATGTTCATATCCTCGGTTTGAATAAAAACAGACGTTCTTTTTATTCCTAATTAAATTGAAAAACAAAAGTTTTAAATAAAATTTTGCGTAAATAACTGTGTTTTGTGGAGCAGTTACCCATTTTATCAATTATTATTTAAAATATGAATAGAGTGTTTTCAGGTGACGTCACGACCAGCTATTTTCTTTTAACTGTTAACCTTTTGTAGAGCTTTTAATTGTTGCTAAGGCAGTTGCTAGGTAACGAGGTATCTGTTGCTAAGGCGGTTTTTAGGTATGGGGTCACGTGATTGCAAATTCTCCAATAGAAGAATTCCACTGCCAGTCATTTTCTGTAACTGTTAACCTTCTGTAGGGCAAAAAACTGTAAACTTCTGTTGCTAAGGCAGATGTTAGGTTTGAGTCATGCGACTGAAAATGCTCTCTATTAATAAATGTTAAATTTAATGAACACCTTATCCTTGAACACATATATGTAAAAAATGGAATCGTTATTAAAATGTAGCCTTAAGTGTATGTCCAACGTCCAACCCATTTTACCTTACCTGATCTTACATAATTTTTCATAAGAATCCTACAGTTGTGAGGCCAAATAGGTGTTTACTTTCACAAATTCTGTTCCCAATACCATTATGAAAATTTTTAAATTATCATGTTGTCTACTTTGAGACATTATTGAGACATTACTCTACATTATTTTTACGTAATACAAATTTCGAATAAATATAATCATTGTATACAGCTCTACATATAATGAACATCTTGCGTGTCAGCAACCCTATTGTTTCTTCCCTTTCACAAGTATAATATCTTATTTCAAATAAAAAAAGACCCGTGGGATATAAAAAAAAATGTAAATCTTGACCGGTTATTTAAGGCTGTTTTCCGAAATAATGGTTGTCTAAGGAAGTAATACTTAATCCTCCAAAAATGTGGATTTGAACTTTCAATTCATATATTTTAACAATTCATCTATACTTCTGTTGAAATGTGCTCAATACAAAAATTTTAAATAACAATAATAACATTTTTAGACATTTTTTTTCTGTTTGTAAGGTTGAAAACTTCAATGGAACCTTTAAAAAGGTATTCAATTTTATAGTCCATCTATAAAGAACTTAACACATAGAGCGCTCATTTTATAAGCGTATCCATTTTCGCAAATTTCACCAATTTTATAACATTTATTTTTCAGCGTAAAATCTCAATTTTCACTTTAAAATGTTATATTCCTTTCAAACTAAACACATTATTGTGTACTTACTTTTGAACAGTGTACATTTTTTATGTTAGTTATCTAAAAGTTTTGGATGGATAGAGTGGAGAAGTGGCTGCGAGACTTGGGAGTGAACCGATGGAGGAACATGGTGTCTAGTAGACCAAGATGGAAAAAGCTGACGAAGACAGCCTAAGGCAGCCGGCTGTGGAGCTTATGATGATGATGATGTAAAAGTTTTTTTTTTAAGTAACGTTACGTAATACTTGGGTCATCCAAAAGTATGTTTTAAAAGGGAAAAAATAACTCATGAAAATACAGGATGCATTTTCCCCAACCCCAATAAAATCTAAATTACAAAGTTTAAAACAAATCCTCTCTCCAAACGAGTTTAAAACCCTTGACGTCACCCAACACCCCCAAAATGGAATACAAGTTAACCATTCGGCAAAAAGAAAAAAAATTCTCCTACAACTTACCTTCTCTTTGTTTTCCGAGCCAATAACTCGTATTCCCAATCGGTGGGCCCATCACTGTAAACGGCGCTGTGGAGATAGCTCTCCCCATATTTCCCCATTAGGGCAGTTCCCCGCTGTTTTCATTGGCCCTCCCCGAGGGTCCCCATTGCAGACGGCCTATTAGCTCCCTCACTTGCTGAGAAGAGGTAAATAATGTTATGTGTATCGCTGAAATGGGTGGGAATCTCGAACCTATGTCTTTGTTTCGGTTTGTATTGATAGGTGTGTTACAGTCGGAAATTCGGAGCAGTCCAGAATTGATATAATTCTTGATTAATTCAAGCTGTTGATGAAGAATCAGATAACCATAAAAATTTAGACAATATTTATAAATAACACTGGGCAACAGTGAAGATGTAAAAATGATGAAAATGTCAAAATATATGTAATTTCAGCCTGCTAAACACGAATATGGGAATAAAAATTTAATCTTGGTTCTGTTTTTCAACTATGCCTGCAACTGTCAAATTTTACTGTGTGTGATTGAAGCACAAAAACTCCTTTATATTGTCTTTTAGTTATGTTTGCCCTTTAATTCATAAAGATAGGACCATGAAAACATGAAATAGAGTCTTGTCAAAATATAATCGAAAGGTTCGTTTGTTCTTTTAAAAAAAGCAATACTTCAACACTAAGCATGGTATATGATGACCCCTCTGTATTTCTGAAACGAGAACCAACCCAGAATTATTATGGTGATATTCGTGTCTGGCACATCAAAATCATTAGGAAATGGCTACTTTTATTATTTTTACACGAACTTCGTCAAAAATTGTTGTCTAGTGTAATAATGGAAAAGCAAAGGAAGCAACCAATTCTCAAATGAGCTCTATGAACGAAATTACTCTATCAAATCAATTAAGAGTAAAGGAGAGTTTCCACACATCTTACAATAAGATTATAAGATAACCCATAATTGTATCACTTTATCTTTCTGTGATACGTCTAATGGTTTTGTTAAATTGACGTACTGCAACAGATTGAATCCTATGTGGAAACGGTGCCTTATACCACACACTAAATATGTACGTAACCCAATTTTTAGATTAGTCTCCTTGTACAAGAATGTGCTATGCAAGAAAACAAGCCTCCGTGTTGTGCTGGAAAACAAACAAAAACATGTAAAAAATTGTAATAAGTTAGTTTTCCTTAAAGGACACAAGTGTAACAGTGCTGCCAACAATCATAATAAATAGATCATTGAAATAAAACATCGTAAATTTCACTTAATAGAAAAATTTATTAAATCCGCTCAAGGTTTGAACGGGTTTTTATTGGAGAGTCTGTCCTTAGAAGTTTAATCTTATTTTAAGATTCTTGTTTTGAAAATATTTTATTTATTCTTGGAAATGTATGTTATTTGAAATTGTTATAAAAGGAAATTTGCTGTGAAATTCTTGTTCATTATTTTTGTCTGTTTATTGAAAGCATTTGTATGTATTTGTATGTTTTCCACCTTTGTTAGCGGGCTTCGGCCTGAGAAACAATAAAAATTTCTTCTTCTTCTTCTTCTTCAATGAAATAAAATTAATACAGTGACTGTGTATAATCAGATGTCAAATAGAAAACCTATTTATTTTGAAAGTAAAAAAAAAAGAAATGTTTATTTTGATATCAGTAAAAATTATACTTTATCAAAATAACCATTTTCCTCAAATTACTCAATGAAATGAAACGTAAAATTAATAACCCTTAAAAAGTAATTAAGACAATTTCTGATGATATACATTGGTTATACATTGGTTAGATCTTTAGAATTCAGTATAAAACGTATCTAAGACTTATGAATCTAATCAAAGATATATTTTTCAATACCTTAATTTATTTGTGAAAGACTTTTAGTCGAATTTCCTTTCACATATCTGGTACAAATTATTCAAACCAAATATTTAATAACATTCCTTTAAATGGTAAAAATACGTAGATCCAATTTTTACACTAGGAATTCCATTTAAATTACATAAGATTTCTAAACAATAAAAATTTAAATTCATAAAAGGATTTTTAAAAAAAACTCATATAGTACATATACATGTTTTCAAAAGAATGTAAATATTTTTATAGTACAGAAATATCGATTTTAAATAAAAGTTACTTAGTATGAACGTCCCTTATCTATATCTACGAATCATCTCTCTCTTCTCCAGTTTAACTGTGACTGTGATTGGTTGGGAACGTAATGGCTGTGGGAGTGAAGTTAATATTGACAGTGCGGTCGATTTCACTCCATCACTGGGAATGGGGTGTCGGGGATTTAGGCTGTCACCATCCTGGAGAGACCATTGTCCCCTAATCAACGATTGTGACACCACAGGGTTGCCTCAACAAGGGATTCGAGGGTATCCGCCGTGGCTTGGCCAAAAAGGCGCCATGCTTACTGAATGAGT
Organism: Tetragnatha montana; assembly: GCA_963680715.1. NCBI lineage: Eukaryota > Metazoa > Arthropoda > Arachnida > Araneae > Tetragnathidae > Tetragnatha > Tetragnatha montana. Next base: position 40,651,041 of record OY796680.1, on the reverse strand, counting down.
TTTACCTGAAATGAAACTGTCAGTTCACATTTTTAAGAAGAATAATTTCACAGAATAATTTTTAGTTGTCATTTGAAATTCCAAGAAGATATGTGTTTCTTATTAAACCAATGTAATTAATGTCTATGCAATATTGTCCAATTTTACTGTAATGCTTCAAAACAATTTAGTTAAAATGTATTAAAAAATGTCAAGTAAATTGAAACTTTTAAAACAATTGAGGGTAAAGCTAAAGAATGCAAATATTTGCAGAACAAAACTGCAAAATTACCAATTCTCTTCTAATCTCTTTCTAATTAAACCATATTTTAAAAATCTATGTCAAATATAAATCTTAAGAATGAATTATATTTCCTCTATAGAAGAATACAACCTATATAACTTATTCACTTGCTATCTGAAATATATTCATTCATTAATCTCCATCCAAATCTTTAAAAAATAATCAAATTATACTTGAGGAAGTTATTTTCAAATATTTATAACATCATTTTTTCTTTCCTGTTCTATAATATCGTTTGCAAAGATTTTCCCATTGCGTCCCATTTCCTTATAAAACCTTGTCCCTTGCGCCATAAAACCTCACCAACCAACCCACTGATTTAACAAATTATTATTCGTTTAATTTGCAGTTATGTGCCTACAAAATAAATTTTTCAACCCTTGGTGAAAAAATAATATTGATAGGGCTAGAAAGGAAAGATGAACGCGCAGATGTGTCAGCCCCATCCGCCCAGCCCCCCTCCGTGAAAAATTGGGCATCGGCAGCGTCAGGGATCTCTTTCACTGCGACCGTGGCACACGTCCATCTGGAAGTAAACCATGGCAATAGCGCAATCAAAGTGCCATTCACAGTCGCAGCCTCTGACTCAATCGGGATTGGTAAATAAGCTGCAGACCCCCTGGGGAACATGACAATACAAATGGACATAATCTGAAGAGAGGAAGCGTATGCATTTCTATTATTTGGGAGTATCAGTTGAGCGGAAATGGAACTATATTACGTTATTGTGCTCATTTATTTGTAAATATAGGGGAAAGGGGATGCTTTTTGTATTGAGCTCTTGGATATGCTGTCAATAACCATTAAACTTTAAAGCAATGGTTCCCAACTTGGGGGAAGTCAGTGAACCACTTAGTCTTAAATTAAATCCTTTATGAACCCTTACTCTTTATCCCTTTGAACCTTCCACCTTGACGAATTTGAAGTTTAAAATTAATTTTCCATCGCTATTTGTGTAAAACAATATAGTCACCCTCACCAGTCTTCATAAGTTTTACTAAGATAAATTGTCTTGCAGACGATGAAAGGGATGAAGATGCCTGAGAAGAGGATGAGAGGGATGGAGAAGATGAGTTTAATGAGGAAGAGAGTATGTAGAGGGATGAAAAGTATGAGATAGATGAGAGTGGGATGGATAAGAAGTAGGAAAGATTGAAAAAGATGAAAACGATAAAGATGATAGGAATGAAGATGATGAGATGGATGATGATCGGGAGGATTAGACAGTGAAAAGACTGGAAAATGTATCAATATGATGAGATGGATGGAGAAGATTAGATAGATGAGGATTGAGAGGATTAAAAGGATGAGAGAATTAAAGAAGATGAGAGGGATGAAAAGATGTGATATTAAAGGATAAGTGAAAAGAATGAAAATTTGACTTGAGGAAGTGGTTGTGCCCCGGATTCTCTACAATACCTACTTTCTATTAAATTATGGAAACAATTGAAATAAATTTCCTTAAACCTTTTATTTAGTAGGGTAGAAGCGTTAATTTTCTAAACGTAACAAATTATTAAGTTTACATATTTAAAATAAAAAATCTTAAGGAAAATTTGATAACGTGCACTTTTTTATCCTTCATAAGGTTTATACTCAGATCTACGAGTTGAATTACTAATTAGTTTCATTTGAAAAGTTTTGTGGTTTTTTTTTCTAAAAACGCTTGCTCAAGGTGATTTGATGTAAAACCTGTATTGAAAATCAACTATTAAGCTCTTATTAACGTTTCTCAATTATTACAAAGTTGAAAAACACCATAATTTCCAAATTTTTCAGATTTTCCAATCGAAATCGCCAGAGTTTTTTTCGTAGTTCTTGATAACTCTGAACCCAACACCTGTGCTTCCCGCAGTCCCTTAGCGTTGGGGAAAGGAAGACTCCCTCTTAATTGCCTTGTCTCATTGGGAGCCTTGCACAAAAGGCCGTTTTCAATTTGCCATGAGCAGCGCGCACATTCAAGAATTCCAATTCATTCACTGCAGACGATCACTCGGCTCTTTTATGTGCCCTGTCAAAAATGTCATGCGGCGAATTTACAATCGTTTGTCATGCGGTCATTCGTTAAGGTATTCAGAGCACTGCTGTAATCACAAATGAACAAAAAACACAGCGAAAAAAATAACGCGTATATGGATGTGTTTTCATGGCCAATGGACGGGGAAGTAAAATAGAAAGATGGTTGGGGCTGTATCAGAAAAATCCACACGTTGCGGGCAATATTAACTCTCATGACATGGAATGAGATCTCTTGTCTGGAATTCTATGGAAGTGATGAAGAGAATTTTTTTTTTATGCCTGGAGGAATTCAAAATGGCGTGAACCGAATTCGTATTGTGTCAGTTAACATTTTTCATGAGCGACCCCGGGAGATGTAGCAATTAATTGTTTCGAATTCCGGATTTTCCGTGTTGTATCTCTGTGGAGTAAAGATGTATGCGTAGTGTTAGGAGTTGGTTGTCAGGATTGAATTGGATTTCTAGTGAATTAAAACATCCCGCGGAGTTATGGGTTTAGAAGCTCATTTTCGTTGAGATAACTTCTTTTGTGCAGTAATTTTCAGTGTAATTTATCAAAGTTTGGGCAGTGTTTTTACTCGTGTGCGTGATTAAGAAACATGATAAAGAATTATAAAGGAATATTTATTCATTCATATGGCTGTGGGAAGAATATTTAATTAGTTATCCCTGAATATATTTCTGTGTAATGCGTTTCATTCTCTTCATAAAACATTTTAACACTTTGATGAAATTCTTTAAATAAATTCTTAAAATTTATAGTTTTTCATGTTGAAAAAACCACACAAAATATAGAAGTTCATTGAACAAATAGTTAATAACAGTTTAGTAATAGTTTATAATAATAGTTTAATAATAGTTTAAATAGTTCTGTGATCATTGTAATGAGTGTAAAAATTTTAATAATCAACCATGATAAAAGGTTGTTTTCAGATTATAGTTAAATATTTTCATTAAAATTACACATAAAACTTTATCGTTTTTTTTCTATTTAAAATTTAAGGTTCTTCAAAAACTATCTCGAAACCTGAAGAGGTATTTTTTCTCTCAAATCAAGCGAAAAGCACCAGAAAAGCTTGCTTAATCTGTGTTTAACCCATATCACTTACTAAATTAGCACTTATCTATCTTAAATGGAAACTAGGATATAATGGTTCCCTCGATTCAAATAAATGAACTAACGATTATTTTCTTTCAATTACACCAAAATTTCTTATAAAATTCAAGACTATTCTCTGACACATACGAAAAGCCACTTAGAGAGAAATAAATATTTAATATCACAGAATAATCCCAAACAAAACTTGGTCCATCAAATATCATTCATTAAAAGTTGACATCAACATCACCTCAGCTTGAAGTGCTAAACAAGTTATCAATAATAAAACACAGATAGACCCATAAAACCTTAATAACTACACAACATCCAAGACGACACCTAAAATTGGCACCTCAGTCAATTGCAAAAGCATGCTTTATTTCGCATTATCAGTTTCTAAAGCAGCTCTCAATAAACCTCAATCGACTATTGGGTGATTATGAGGCAAAGTAATTCCTATAAGGACAATTTAACGAGGAAAAAAATCGAAACCCATATAGACCCTCGGAGATGTCAGATCTATTCGTTTTTCACAAGGGTAACAAATGATTCAAAGGAAGCAAATTATCATCTGTCACGCATATGTGGAGAAACGCAATTAAGTTATTGACCTTCCATAAGCTTTTATTGAGTAACTTGAGCACCGGCGTATGCAAATACTAAATTGTTTAAAACGTTTAGAACCGTTTTACAAACCTGTTATTGATTTGATCAGAGAATTACGAGTTGAGATGGTCTAAAATCGATATGAATAACAGAATTGATTTTCATTTAAATTAAAGATTGTTACCAGATTCACTGTTCGTGTGATTTTAGTACGCTTAGGCTCATTATGAGGTTTATATTAAGCTGTGATTTTATTTAAGCACTTTTTCCTATATTTTTCACGAAAGCATTTTACCTTCTAATAATGAGTTAAAAGAAGTTTTTCAAAATTTCAAATATTTTCGACTTTAACAAATATTTAGAACTGAAAACTAAATTTAAGCTATGTATATTCTAATAATATTACCTTTATATTCGATTAAAACTATTTTATTAATTCAAATTCTGCTAATTTTCTATGATTGTTTAGTTCAATAATTAATTTAGTTTAATACATTGATACCAAAAGTAGTATGAGATTATTATTTCTCTTTAAACCGTGTACGCTCAATAACATGAAGTAGTACAATGGTAATTGGTTCGAAAAATGACGTTTTGGTAGCTATTATTTTGGTTTTAAAATATTGATGCAACTTCTGAACTTTTGTGAGCGTCACTATTATATTAATTTAAAATCTCTAAAGGCATACAAATTCCATATGAAATGTTAAAATATGAAATTCCATATGAATATGAATATTCCATATGAAATGTTTAAAAAAAAAGATCGAATGATTAAGTCTTCCCACCAGTGAACAACACCAAAGTCCTTTTCCATGAGCAATAAAAAGAACAACACCTTGTTTACAAGTTTCCCCTCACCTGTGCTCTTCAAGTCAACACCCATCAGCAGTTCATTAGTGGCCAATCAGCTTTCTTTAAACCTCCATTTCATGGTTTTCCATTTTTATGTGTTGTCGGATTATGGCAGAAAAAGAAGCCCCGGAGCATAAATTTTCCTCTCTCAGCTTCAATAAACCCACCACCCCATAGCAGAACCCGTCGGAATTCGGGTTATTCTTTTATTAAGACTGGAGATTCCCTGGAGCGTCTAAAAATTGCAGATTGTAAGGAAGACCGCGACGTATGGATACCACAGTTCTGTTACACAAAAAATAGTATTTTTTACCGACTTCAAAAAGGAGGCGGTTATCAATTCGTAGAATATAAATGTCCAATCTTTGCCACGTCATTTTGGTGTGTTCTACTGGACCAATTTGGACGCGCTTTTTTGCAATAGATTAGAAATGTTTTGTTTATGATAATTTAATATTTATTTAATATTTACTCCATTATACAAACAACTCAAAAAAAGAAAGGGACAAAATGTATAAAAAAATTGTTAACAATAATTTGAAACAAACAATTTGAAAAGCTATTAAATATAGGAGCTGAGTTTGGTGGTTTGGAGTTCTTAGTGGGGGAAAATAAATACGTTATCTACTGTATTACCACCCTTGAGTCAGAAGTATAATAAATTTAGAATCCATGCATGAGCTGTATTTTTATTCTTTTAAGAAATCTATATGAAATCAATATTAAAATATTTTGGTACAATATAGAAATTTTGCGCTTGGGAGGAATCTCGGAAATCTTGGGAGGGTGCTGTGAATTAAACTGGGGGTCCTTTTAATAATCAATAATATTAACTTTTTCCCACTCCTTATTATCTTCACTTTATTTTGAAAATATTTATATTATCCAATTGAGAATTCATGATAATTAGAAAATACCTTCGTTTACTCCAGCTCCAGTTAAATTTGTACAAGTCACTGTGATGCAAAATCTTTATGACCTGTCCCTCTCCCGACTCCCGCTGTCAGGTTAGCCCTTATTACAATAAGAAATACCCAAGTTAAAGACATCAATCTTTATTCCAAGCGTCTTACAATCTCGGATCATCAGGATCTCTCGGATGTCTGCTGCGCATTCGTAGTAACAACTATTTATACTGCTTAAAAGGTTAAGGTTTTAGTTAGACCAAGTTACAAGTATCAGTTGTAGTCATTTCTCATGACATCCTTCCTTTTAAATAAAAACATAATTTAACTAAGTTACATATATATTATTGTACTTTCAATAATTTTAAAATTAAATCTATAATTAACAGTCCATTCTTAATGATAGTAGGTAAGTCTATCAGGAGGTCGCACTGCTCTACCGGAACGGGTTCTCAAGGTTGGTGATACACTAGGACCTCTTGGTTCAGGAGCTGGAACTGGCATAGGACTTAGAGCTGGCTGTGTTGATGGTAACCTGGGAGGACTAGGCATGGCAGTCTTCAATGAGTTAGAAGGATCGCTGGGCGTAGAGAAGCTAGGACGCACCGCAACGTCTCGTACAGGCGGGATGACAGCTTGCGTCGGTTGAACCGCTTCGGCGTTTCTTCTCAACACTCTTCCATCAGGGGTTTTCACTAGATATGATCTAGGGGCCTTCAGTTTCTCTGCAACCTCTCCTTGGATCCATTTTCTGTGGCTTTCTTTCAGTCGCACGTGATCACCTACTCTCATCTCGGGCGACTTGTAAACCGTTGTTTTCCATCTCGCATATTCTTCTCTTCTATTTCTCAAAACATCAGAATGAGAGGCTCTTGGGAGTCGTTGCTTGGGGTGAAGAGGAATCAAATGTCTGGTAGGTCGTCCAAATAGTCTTTCAGCAGGAGATGGTAGATCACTTCGCGGGGTATTTCTATAGTTTAAAAGGGCTAGCCTGTAATCGGACTTTTCAAGATCCGTTTTCCTTAATACAGACTTAGCTTCTTGAACATACCGTTCTGATAATCCATTGGACTTCGGATAATGCGGACTCGAAGTAATATGATGAATTTTCCATTCCCTTGCAAACTCCCTGAACAATCTTGAGGTATACTGCGGACCATTGTCGGACTCCAAAATGTCTGGTATCCCATGCGTAGCAAAAGAGTCTTTGAGATACTCAACAACACTATAAGACGAGGGATGGTCCAACCTTTTAAAATCGAAATATCCAGAATAGCTATCTGCTATGAGACAAAACACTTTACCTTCCATCTCAAACAGATCAGTTGCTACTCGTTGCCAAGGAAAATTAGGTACTGGCTTCATCAAGAGCTCTTCGGTGTTGGGAGCTCGTGCTGTTCTCTGGCAAATTGCACACTGCTTCACATAGGCTTCTACATCAGAAGACATTCCAGGCCAAAACACTGTACTCCTGGCTCTCTGTAGGGTTAGGGTGACACCCAAATGTCCTTGATGTACAAACTTTAAATACGTACGCTTCATCGATTTAGGAACTATCAAGCGTTCGGCTTTAAACAGCAGGTCTTCGTAGACTGACAGCTCTTCTCTGTAATTCCAATACCTCTGAACTTCTATAGGAACTTCTTGAATAGCATCAGGCCATCCATTCAAAATAATCGCTCTTAAAACTTGTAACTCTTCATCTTTGTTGGTTTCTTCGACTAGTTCCTTAAAAGAAGTTAGAGGTACCGGTAAATCTAAAACAACTTCAAAAGTCTCCGCTCTTTCTTCTGGAGACAATGCTTCTAAAACGCAATCTCTACTCAGTGCATCGGGAATGGGTATATCAGCTCCTCGCTTGTAAATTATCTTTGGTGAATACGTCAAAACGTCAAAGAGTATTCGTTGCAACCTGGGCGGTGCAAGATGTAGTGGCTTTTTTGCTATAGCCTCAAGCGGCTTGTGGTCGGTTTCAACTACCAGATCTTTACCAAACACGTATTCGTGAAACTTCTGGCATCCGAATCTGATAGCATAGGCTTCCTTCTCTATTTGAGGATAGCGCTGCTGTGCTTCAGATAAAGCTCTGCTAGCGTATGCTATCGGTCTGCCTTCTTGTAGTAAAACCGCTCCAACTGCGTAGGAACTTGCATCCACTGAAACTAAAGTTGGTTTATTGACATCGTAATACGCTAGTTTAGGGGCGCTAATCAAAACTTCTTTCAGCTTTCCAAATGCAGATTGCTGTTCTATTGACCATTCGAATTCAATATCTTTGTGCAACAATCTTCTCAAGGGCTCTGAAATACAAGAATAATTAGGAACAAATTTGGATATATAGTTTACCATACCTAGAAATCTTTGTAGTTCAGCAAGACAAGCTGGAGTTTTCAAGTTATTAATAGCTTGAACTTTAGCTGGATCAATTTCAACTCCGCTAGGTGTAAAGATATGGCCCAAGAATTTAATTCTTTCTTTTTCGAATTCACACTTTTCCTTATTTAATCTCATTCCACAATCCAATAGTTTCCCAATTACTCTGATTGTCAGTTCCCTTAAATCTTCTTTGGAATTAGCCCACAACAAAATATCATCCATTGAACATTCAGCGTTTTTAAAATTGACCAGAATCGACTGCATTATTTGCTGGAAAATTTCAGGGGCTGAAGCAAGTCCAAAAGGTAATCTCAAAAAAGAATATCGTCCCCATGGGGTATTAACTGTAAGGTACTCAGACGTTCTTTTTGAAACAGGAATTTGCCAAAAACCTTTCTTTGCATCTAAAAGAGTAAAATATTTAGCTGATTTTACCCTTGAAGCTATATCCTCAACTGTTTTAAGAGGAAAATGACGTCTTTTAATAGCTTTGTTTATGTCGGTAGGATCTAAACATAAACGTACCTTATCACCTTTTTTTACTATTACCAACGGACTTACCGCTGGGGTAGGGTTAGTAACAGGAACTATAATTTTCATTTTAACCATTGAATCTATCTCTTCTTTAACTTTTTCACGAAGAGCATGAGGAATCTTTCTTGGGGGGTAAATTTTAAATGTTGCACCTTCTTTTAGATCTATATCATAGACAAAACTTTTTATACACCCAATACCTTGAAATATCTCCTCGGGAATATAATTCTTAACTTGGATCGAATCGCAGTTAATCCTAATCAGATCCAAGTTTTCACAGGATTTGCATCCCAAAATACAAGTGAAATCACCCTTTACGACCAAAAACTTTAGCACCTCAGTTTTATCTTGAACAATACATTTTAGGTCAACCTCACCTAAAACTGGGGTAAAGGTGTTATTAAAAGACTTTAATCGCTGAATTGGAGATTTCTTCACTGGAACATCCAATTTCCTAACTAAATTATGAGTTATAACATTTCCTTCAGCACCAGTATCAATCTTAAATTTAGCTGAAATCTGTTTTCCGAAATAAATAGTAACAAAACATGCATTTCGAGAGCGTTTAATTTCATGCAAGTCAACTGAATTATACGAATTGTTACTATCCAGATATTCTGGCACTTCCAAATCATTTAGTGATTTTGCTTTAGCTTTATATTTAGCTTTAGCTTTAGTTTTGCATTGGCGTTCATAATGACCCTTTTTTAAACATGTTCTACATTTTACAAAATAAGCTGGACAATTACGATACTCATGCGTTAGTCCACAACGCCAACAATGCTTAGTAGTACCTGTAGAAAACCTATTTTGATTAAAGTTAGTTCCAGCTTTTGATTTAGGCTTAAAACGCATACATGATAAGACATCTTTTTCTTTAAGATCACTATTTATATTCATATCTTTTAGCTGGAAATTAGCCTGTTCGCTAGCACGGCAGATATCTATAGCTTTAGATAAAGTTAAATCACGTTCTGCTAATAATAATTCTCGAACTTTATCCGAATAAATTCCTCTCACAATTTGGTCCCTTAACAAACTATCTTGTAAATTATCAAATTCACAATCAGAAACTTTAGTTCTCAAATTCGTCAGATAAGATTCAAATAATTCATCCTTACCTTGAATTCTATTGAAGAACAGATATCTTGTATACGTTTGATTAATCTTCGGCGAAAAGTATTGTTCATACTTGTCTTTAATCACTCTTAGATCATTCTTCTCTTCCTCCGTCAAATCAAACGTATTGAAAATCTGTGTGGCTGCAGAACCAATTGCTGACATAAAAGTTGCTGCTTGTATTTGACCAGGTTTTTGATCCAATCCTGTCGCTGTAGAGTAGAAATCAAAAGTTTGCTTCCAGAGCTTCCAAGTGCTTGCCATGTTAGTGTCTTGAATCGGCAATTCTTTAGGCAACCGTGCATTATTATTCATTGTGCTGGAATTAGTCGTCGCTCTGGAATTAGTCGTCGAGCTAGTCGTCGGTACAGGATCAACCATAATTTCACATCCGAAATTTTAATTCGCCATTTAATTCTGACACCATGTCAGGTTAGCCCTTATTACAATAAGAAATACCCAAGTTAAAGACATCAATCTTTATTCCAAGCGTCTTACAATCTCGGATCATCAGGATCTCTCGGATGTCTGCTGCGCATTCGTAGTAACAACTATTTATACTGCTTAAAAGGTTAAGGTTTTAGTTAGACCAAGTTACAAGTATCAGTTGTAGTCATTTCTCATGACACCCGCCAATTTCATTTCAAACCAGGGGCGTATATAAGGGGGGGACCCCAAAATAGGACTAAATGAAGTACTTCAAGGGGTAAGGGTCAAATTTTAAATTTTTGTCTGAGGGAGGGTCCCAAACCCCCCTTTGTAATTGGGGCACTATTATTTTTTAATATTAAAGTTCATTCGGATGCAAATACAAGCAAAATGTGTATTAAAAAGCTACATTGAATTTATTAAGAATGCATGGGAGGGGATATGAAATAAATTTCGGGTCCTCTCCCCAATGCAAAAATCTAGCTTTTGACCTGATAAAATAATTTTTTTAGAGGACATTTGAGCCCCTCCCGAGATAAATTTCTATACTCGCCATTGTTTCAAACAAACCTCACCTCATGTCAATGAAATTTATAATCAAAACAATAAACACCTTCAACACTTCTTCAAATTTGTATTTTTCCAACGGTCCCCGCTTCTTATCCTGCATTAAAACAGACCGATCTTCCCATTCCCCCGCATCAGAGAGCTGCTGCGGCGAGTGTGACAGCCATTAAAGACCGGGGCCCAATTCCCTACCCGGCAGGGGGCCCAGCGGCCCTCTTTCACCTTAAAAAACGCCGCCACCGAAAAAAATAAAATAAATTAGTCCTTTCTCTCTCGCGCGCCGCAGGGGGCCATACCGAGAGGCGTTAAGTCACCTCCGGATTTCACACCTGCACTGAGCCCGAAGGCCACGCCCCGCCACTCAATGCTACCCCCCATCACTGTGTTCGAATGATATAAAAAAAGCGTTCGAATGACCCTCGTTTGGAGTGATACTTCGTTCTATTCGGCGATCGTGTTTTTTTGGGATTATTTGTTGTAGATGTTGCGATTGTTGTCGAATTTGTTGTTCAGGGTTTTGATGGTTTGTCGGCGAGTTTTGTTTGAATGAATGATATGTTCAGGAGACTGCTCTTGAAGGAGTCAGGAAGCAGAAAAGGTGTGATGGGATTTATTTGTTATTTAACTAATAAAATAATGAAAGAAGGTTTTCATTGCTAGTCAAGTGGTTATTTTCATACATTTCCTTCCTTTTCCAAGAAAGAATTTTTTTTATTGACGAAGATCTTTGTTTATAATTATTTATCTTTTGAATGAAAGATAGTGTTGATAATTAAATTTCTTAGAAGGGGCCGTTCAAGCATTTTGTACGCTTAAAGGGGGAAGGGGGTTTGCTCTTTGCTTATATTTTTATTTTGTACAAAAAAAAATCAAGGGGGTGGGCTTACGTATCTATGAGGGGGGGTTGTGATTTTCTTATATTTCCTGACAAGGAGGAGAGGTGTCAAAATTGACCAAAAACATGCTTACGTATTATTTGAACGGCCCCGAATAACAGTAAGTCCTAAATTATACAATTTGATATTAGCATGGATTAGGGGTTCTTTTTCAGATAATTTGTTTATATAGTGGTACTTTGCCCTTTTCCAAAGTCAAACTCTCAATAATTAACCAGTTAAAACAATCCAAAACATCTTTCCCTATGCCATAGTTATGATCTTATTTATGAAAGGAATCAGATACGCAGTCAAGGGGGAATTGAGGGGAATATTTCTTCCCTCGTAAATGTTCGACTCTATAAAACCACTAAAACTCCCCAAACCCTCCCCCTCTCGAATATTTTTTACTACTATCCCTCTGATGGATGGGACGGAGATTTATAGCAAGGAATCTTTTTATTCCACTCCCTCTTCGAATAAAATCCGTTCAAAGGACCCCATTTTTGAACGATATGCTTAATTCGAAGAAAAGGTGCGGTTGGTAATTATTTGTCGTTCTGCTCTCGATCTATGGATGATGGGAGGTGGTTTTGATTTGGTTCATTTGCTTCTCCTTTTCATTTGCCGACTGCCATTGGTGTCTTTGATCTCTACTGAGAGGGAAGAAGATGAGTGATGAGAATTGGATGTGCCTCGATTTGCCCGTTTCATTAGGTCGGAAATCTGTTTCTGATGCGAAATTGGAAATGGGGTCGATGAGTAAAACTTCTCCCTGTCGTCAGGGGGCGTCCCGTTAATAAAATTGTTGCCGAAATAAGTATGGAACTTTATTAGTACTATAACCAACTTTTATAAAATATTTATAAAAGATTAATAAATCAACGGTATGAATTCAGTTTAAAAATTTGAGAGAAATGACATTGCCACTTTCAAATCTGAGTAACTCGATGTTTTCATTTTGATATGGAATTTTTTGTTTCGAATATGATGACCCAACTCTTTGAATTTTAAAATATACTAGAAATATTCAGTTTCAAACAATTCAAATTACCACTTAAACCGTATTTATTTTGTTTTAAATTTGAAAACAATTGGAAATCTTAATATAATGTGTAACAGAGCAAATTATCCCGTTACGACTTAATTTACAAAGCGTTTTTGTCAAGTCAAGTCATGGGTATTGACCTATACCGTACTGATACCGATACTAACTTATGCCGAATGTTTGAAACATGCATTGGTACAAAAATGTGAATATCATTTTTGAGTATCTGCATAGCTTAAAAAATTAGTTAAACATGAGTCATACTTGAGTAAATTTTATTCGGAGGACAGTTTACTCAGTTTTGAAAATGTTTTATAAGAGTGTAACAGTATATTTAATTTGTAAACCAGTACTTTTTGGTAACAAATAGTATTCTATAGAATACCTCTTGCCTTTTTTTATTAATCATTATCTTAACATGAAATACATTGGTTGGTACAAAAATGTGAATATTATTTTTGAGTATCTGCATAGCTTAAAAAATTAGTTAAACATGAGTCATAAATTTTATTCGGAGACAGTTTACTCAGTTTTAAAAATGTTTTATAAGGGAGTGTTACAGTATATTTTATTTGTAAACCAGTATTTTTTGGTAACAAATAGTATTCTACAGAATACCTCTTGCCTTTTTTTTATTAATCATGAACTAAACATGAAATACCAAACGCGAGCTTTTCATTTCCACTTTTACTCTTCACACAATCTTCTATGAACATTTCTTTTTCCCTATGAATGGATACCTATTTCTATTCCATTTGAAAATGAGATCGATCCAACATCTGTTCTTAGACAGTCCCTTGGCTTCCTTCCTATTCTAAAAAAGGTGCGTTCATTTCCGAACTTCTACATCATTTTTTACGCAGTCAATTCAGTTTCTTCTTTTACCGATATCATTACTTTGCTAGAGTCATAACAATCCAATCAAACATTTGGAGGTCTTTGGAAAATAGGGGAGATAAAACCATTTTCTATCTTGAGTATATTTAATTTATGACACATTGATGTGACTGAAATGAAATAAAGATAATGTGTTTTTTTTTTCAAAACCGAATAACCGGGAAAAATCGTATTTTCGTTAGTCTGTTTTACCCAAGAGAGCTTCGGGTATATTTTTACTCATAAATATCATTTCAGTAATTGTATTTTGCCTGCGTGTCCCGTTTTTTAATATAGACATCGTTAGAAAATCGTTTAATCTAAAATATCTATTTCAGACAGTTTTGTTGATTGTTTTACAATACAGTTCAATATTTCATTAGCCTTGGTATCTGTTTGCTTCTCAATAGATATAAAAAGAAACATGAATCATTATGTGAAACAGTGTTGTTGTTTTCTTTTTAACATTATTAAAACTGTTGTTCACAGAAAAATTACACAATACTGGATAATTACTTTTCATTGATTTGGAATAAATTATTAAATGAAATTGGAAAAGTAAAGTAAATGTACAAACTTTTCAAAGTTTTATTTGGCTAAAGGGGTAGTATTGAAGGTGCAGACATTATAGAATAAAAATTCCTCGAATAAAATTCCCTGTTTCGATTTTAAATGTTTTGGGGAAACAAAAACAGCAATTAAAAAATTAGTTACTCAGCTAAATTAGAAATCCAAATTTCCCTTTTGCTTGTATTTGAGAGTTTGATGGTGTCCATTTTAGTAAAAATTAGATAACTTATTTAAATAGTTTCACATAACATCCAAATAAGAAACAGTAACTACCGGAATTGTTAACACATAAATTATTTAAATTTTTTTTCTCATCCCTCCTCTTTCTTCTTCTCTCCTTATATTTCTTAATATCTGATTCTCATTACAGAATGCTCTTCTTCTTTTTCCCAATCAAAATCCCTTTCCCACTTTCAATCTCTATTTCCTCTATTTATCCATCATCTCTACTTCTCATTCTCTCTCTCTCATTTTTCCTCTTCCTCATTCATTTTCGCCTTCTTTATGATTCTCTCGCTTATCCCTCGTCTCTCTCTTTTCAACTCTTATCCTTCTCTCCTTCAAAAAGAAAGTGAGAAATCAAGATCCTCTAGCTATTTAATTAAACCAAAAATAACGAAAGGAGAAAAAAAAATAGATCAGACGAACTTTTGAACTGCTCTTCACCTTCTTAGTCGATGTTCATCCAATAGGATCTCTTCTCTTCTAAGAAAAAGTTGGCCTCTCCATCACTGAACCCGAGGTAGGAGCAGATGGAGCGGGAGTAGGAGGAGGTTCGGCATCTCCTAATTAGGTCTCTCTCGGCACAAATCACCGATCGCGATGACAGGGGAGGGGTGGGAGAACACCGACCACATGCCGAGAGGAGGAGGAGCATCGCTCTGATACACATCGAGATGAGGGTAGTTAGCAGATGGAGCGAAATGTTGTTTGGATGAAATGTTGACTTGGTTCAATTCTCAACGCAAACAGAAAAGTGTGTTGAAGTATACTGGGATTGAAGATCCCTATTTTATTGATGGGAATTTTAAATTGGTGAGGAATGCATAGATAAATTTAGTAATGTTCAAACGGCTAACTAACTAACTCAACTAACGGCTGTATTCACCACTAACTTGACCTAAGACTAACCTGGAATCAAGCTTTTGAGACAAATCTGATTGGCTTAAAACTTGTTTCTCTTTTTCAACTACCAATTAAAAGCTTTGATTCCAGGTTAACCTTAAGTTACAAGTTAGTGGTGAATACGGCAGTAACTCTTTATCTCCATTTGCATATTAAAGTTGTGAAAGATGTTTACATGATCGGAATTTCTTTTTAAACAATTGAAGTAATCATACACAACGTTACAATAAATTGTAGAGCAAATCCATTCTTTGTCAATGACGCTAAAGGAAAATGGGTGATCAGGCATCATTGTAATTGTGGAGCAATATTTTTTAGTTTTTTTAACTTAACCATAGAGAATTCACCCTATGAGTTTAAGAACCCAACCTCTTAAATACAAAATATCCGAACAATACAAAATTTATGTCATGATTTTATCTCCCCTTCTCAAAATGCTGCATCCTCTACCCCCAGGCTCCTTTCAATTTCGACATATCACACCTCGGACATCCTTGCGTTTTCAAATGAGAGACAATACAATATGTCACCATCAACAGAAAGAGGTCGCACAAGCAAATTTATTTTAAAAAGAAATATCCTCCTCCCACCCCAAAATAAATATTTTTGGCATCCTACTCGTTTTCATAGAGTCCGGTAGCCTCGGAATGCAAATCTCAAACGTATTTGAATAGCATTCACACCCTCCCTCTACAAACAACCTTAACTGCAACCAACACCTGCACAAACCTTCAGCGCTCCTCGTCACAAGAACAGTGAAGCATATCAACCCCATAAAATACCACACGACCCTAGGCACCTCGACACGTGTGCTTCCTTGTATACTTTTAAAGTTCATTTAATCCCTCATCCCTCCCCCTACGGGATCGCTCCCGAGGGCTCCTCAGGGGTCCCCTCCCACAAAGGCTCTGAGGGGAAGCGGCGTTTAACTCAAGAGGCACTAACAAAGTGAATACGTGTGACTTTTCGACCCGTTTGTGTGCACAAGAGGCCAATTCGCAAGGGAGGAATGAGGTTCTTTTGTCATTGCTGAGGAATTTTCGGGGGTGGAAGACCTTGCCCCTTGGCCGCACACCTGATGGGGGTATGAGTCATTTCTGTCCCCCTCTCTGAAACTTTGTTGTCCTCTTTTTTTTTGCAGCAGAGAAAATGCCGCTCTGTTATTGATGTATGTAGTATGTATTTGAAGGAGGATGGAGAAGTTAGCTGGTGAGCCTTTGTTGGAGTCATTGACACTGTTTATGATTTGGAGGAGCTAGCTCCTTGGCACCTTTTTTTGGGGGGATTTGTGTTGGATTAAAGGGGGTTCTTGGAAGCAAGGAGTTATGATGAAGTACCAAAGATTGGTTTAGGGGAGAATTCAGGGGGAACTATGGGGTTGCAGTTCCTCTGGAATTAAACCATTCCTCATATTTTAATTCTTTACCAATTTTAATATCATCAACTTACTTTTTTATGATGAGGATTTTTTGGCGTTAATTTAAGAAAAAATCATTTCAATCCCTTTTAAAATTTTGGTAACATAAAAATTTTGGTAAATAAACATTTTGGTAATATTTACTTTTGACAAAACAAACTGATGGGGATAACAATCTCTTGTGTCTAGATTCATAAGGTTACTGCGGACTCACGATAGAAAATATGAATAGGAGTAACTTCGCATTGTATATTTTCCAGTATTTAATCATTTCAAATTCAAATACTAGATATTTTTACAGCTTATTTCACCATAATATTCGTTTTCTTAAATCATATAATAGAATACACGAAGGAGAATACACATAATATACTCAGATAAAAATATGAAACTATTTTAGTGTGTAAAATTTATAACAAAACTTCAGGGTTTTACTAAATGTTTTAAATAAAAAAAAATTATATTCTTTGAACTTCCATTTGTTCAGCCTTCATGATTTACTTATCTTGGAAGAGAAAAGGAAAGCTTCTTCATTTCAGAAAACCCCATCCAAAACTCAAATTACTATTCTTAAATCACCCATTTCTTTCTATAATATTCACATTTCTTCAAAAGCTCATCCGAATGAAAAAATCCCTTCAAAACAGCGATCCTTACAATTTCGTTTTACATCCCAACTCAAACAATGAGTTCACCAAAAAAATCATTCATTGTCTTTAAACAATCACACCCAATTTTTACTGGCGAAATCCAAACCCCAAAAAGCATGGAAAACATCGACAAGACCACTTAAAAACATCTAACAAATAAAATGACTCAAACGCCAAAGAATGGTGATTAGTCCCTTTTTGACACTTAAAATTCATTTTTCTCTTTTATCGCCAACTTGGCCTGCATACCCAATGAGCAGTCCTCTCCCTTGCATCAATCATCACTAATAATAATACCAAAAAAAAGCCGTTATTACTCCCTCTCCTTTGTAAAACTGAGTTCAAATATTGAAGAAGGTCCAGAGTTGGCGACAAATGTTTTTACATTAAATCAAACGATGTTCTCCGCGCTTACTTCTTCTAACACTTTTTTTTCTTCTTCTTCTTCTCGCTGCTCTTTCTTCATCTTTCGCAGCTTCACTCCTTTCTTTTTTGGAGAGGGGTCTTCTTCTTCACCCGATCATATTTCAAAAGAACAATGGGACCGTACGACGAGTGAATGTTCCTGCACAAAACATGGCAGAGTTTTTTTGAGGGGGGAGGGCAAAAAATTGATAATCGCCAAGTGGGAAAAAATGACCGCCGGACTTCAGATGAGACAAAGGCGGTGACATATGATGGGTTTTTTACTCCTCTGTGTTCTTCTGTGTGGCATCGTTTAGTTTCTGATGAGGGAGAAGAAAAACGGGTGATATGAAAACGTCTTTGTGGAGGAACCCCGTCTTTTGTCTAGCACTCTCTAGCACAATCTCTTTGAAATAACTTTTACATTGTGGGGGAGCGGGTACAAATTTAACCCGAATGTTAACTGTGATACAGTTTTGGTAATTTGGTGCTTGGTTAGCTGATAATGTTTGATACTACCTTAGGTTATTAAAATCAGTGTTCGAAAATGGGGGCGAATATTATAACGATGAAATTCTTAAAATGCTAACCTTTTAAGAAATTTGGAGAATAGATAGAAATAAATGCTTTAATGAAAAAAGGAAATAAATAAGTTTTTTTCTCAATTGTAGGTATAAATCTCTCTTTGGTAGCAGTTTTTGATTCCTTTATTTCCTGAATGTTAAATTTCGTTGTAGGTTAATATCAATAGTTATGAATTTAAATTTTGTTGAACCTCAATATTAGAAAACAGTACTTATACCAAATGAATTAATTAAAAATTCAATATTACCAAAAGTTCGCTACTAGCGACATTGAATATCACCGGGAACCGGTGAAAATGTTCTAAAAATAGCTGGAGAGTACTTTGTGTCTTAAAATCACTACATGGGATTCCCTCAATCAAATTTTATTATTTTCAACTTATAAAAATATTTTACTTAAATTATCTCCATATTTCAATTTATGGAGAGAAAAAAACAGCGCCGAAAGCATTAAATCACCAGTCTAAACTTCCTCAACACTGTCAATCATCCAGAACATTTAATTAAGTGTTTAGAAAACTTCTCTAATGAATGCTTACGGCATTCAAACACAGCATTGAACTTGCATCAGGATTCTCAAGAAAAAAATGCTCCTCCATTGGGAAACATTTTGATTTCGTGAACACTATAATTCTTATCTGATATAAAGCGTTCACCTGTATCAAATGAATCCAAAGAAGTAACTTTTCCTCATTTTGATTTCGAGAATTAACTGTAGCTTGACTAAAGATTCGAGTAATAATACTCCTGTCTTCGCCGCTTATCTGGATTCCGGACGCTTCGTACGGATTTTCTAAGAACTATTGCCAATGTATCTATCATTATGGAATCTTTTGAACTACCGAATTACTCATTTTGAATTTTGCTACTCAAATATCTGTCGGTGATGGTTTTTGTGTTGTTTTCGAGGATAATACTTATTCCTCGTTGAAGATGAACATGGAAATGGCGCTGAAAACATTGTAGTGGGGAATTCTTTTTCGTTACATTTATCTAATACCATTGAACTTTCCATTCTAAACACCCTTATTTGATGAAGTTTAGGTATTTGTCTGTATTAAAAATATTGGAATATGGAACTTCAAAAATATGTCATTTCCGAATGAGCTGAACAAATTTAAACACAAATGTTTGAATGAGAAGAAAATGGACTTACAGCTTATTTCCCAATACAACACCATAAACACTTGTTATTATGATGAGTATAGAGGTTTTTTTATTAGTACTTTAAAATTCGCCACATAAGATGATTCGGAGTCTTCTATTTCAAACCTCTTACATGTTAACAGTGGCCGAGATTGCATATTAAATATTTATGCAAGTGAAGGCTGGTTATATATTGTTAAAAAATACTATTTTAAACTAGAATCAAAAGAAAAACTTGATATTAAAAATAAAACTGAACATGGACATCATTCATATTTTATTTCAATGTCCTACTATTAAATAAAAAATATTAGAAGTTCAAAATTGTATGTGACTGGACTTCTAATCTACTTTCCAAGTCTCGTTAATTCAAGCCCCCTTATTTCACTTTCGTTTGCTTCTCCTGAGCATTATGTTACAAATGCATCCTTAGTTGAAACATATATACACTCCCTCCCCTATCCTGAGATAAAAACTCCAGCCAGGGAGATAACTCCCTTAAAAACTTAATTAATTCCCTTTTTTGAAAAAAAAAAGGAGGTTTCAAAAAACAGAAGCCCTTTTTAAAATGAATCCCAGTTTTGTACAGAAGCCCCTGTGTCTTAAGGGCAACTTGGGGCTGAAAAAAAAGTCAGTGGTGTGTGCGTAGGCGACTACGGGGCGCCATTTAGAGGGTGCGGCTAATGGTTCGGAAGAAAGTATTTCTTCTCCTCACACTTTTTTGCGCCCGACTTTATGTTTTTTGATGGGGCCGCACCGAGTTTTTGCCCCATGGGGCGGCGCACTTTTGTCAGGTTTCTTGCCCAGTCGGGCGAAAGTGTTTTCGCCAGCATTGTTCCTGCAAAATGAACATTAATTTCGTCCCCTTTTTGCCGGGGTTTTTTTTTTTTTCGTTCCCGCCCTGTGTGACAAATGCCTGTGTCTTTTTTGGTGGTGAGAAATGGGGGGAAAAAGCACCGAGGCTGTCTCATCTTTTCTTTCGCCGTCGCTAATTCGTCGTCCTAAAATATTTGTCGTTAAGGCTGTCATGAAAGTTTTCTTCGGATTAATTCGAGATGGGGAGGAGGGGGGGGGGGACTTCATAATATGTGAATAAGAGTTATTTGGAATCAACTAATAAATTTTGGTGCTGTTGCTTTTTCTTTTGCTAAGACCGAGGATGGTCTGATTAATTATTTCTTTTGCCGTCTCTAATAGTTCTTAGAGTTCGTCATCTGGAAAAACTGATGATTTTACAAAACGTTTGTTTGCGGCGTTTTTAGGGTAACACATATTTAATTGTATTTGCATAGTTGGCTGTAAATGTAAATATCATCTAAAAGTTAGAGGTCCTCTAATTACTCATTTTCGGTCTTTTAATAAAATAAAATATGTGTCAAAATAGGGTGGATGGCCCTGTGTTGAATGACAGTTGAACACTTTTTAGATTTGCGATTTTCCCACTTTAAATTAAATATCATTTTCAGGGGCTTTTTCCGGTCAATTCTTAAAAATAAGGTATGTTCTCGGTGAAATTTCTTTCAGGTAGTAGAAATTAATAGTTTTGGAGGTACTATTTTGATTTTAGTGAAAACACTGCGCCCAGTAAATGAACAACGTTTGCTCTAAATGTGAGCACCGTTTTCCAGTGAATGAACGCTAATAGTCACCAGTTTTAGTATTTTGGAAAAGTCTATAAGGTTATTTGAATCACCAGTTTGAGAAAGGAATGCCAAAAAATGGTATACCTGGGGGTACACCTTTACCCAGGGCCGAGGAGTAGATTTACCTGGTATGATGCAAGTTCTAGAAATGCCGCCCATGGGCACCCATATATGTTTGAATTCAGGGGGGGGGGCAAGAATTTTTTTTTTTCCAAGTTAGCTTAGTCAAGCCTGTAACTAAATATTTTTCTAGAGGGGAGGCTGGTTTAAATTTTTTTCTAAATTGTCCCAGACATTTTACTTTACAGACTGAGTGTGGTGTTTTTAACACTTTCGGATAATAGTACCTACCTATTTAAATCTTTGTACACTTTAAAAAGTGAATCTTGAATCTATAGTAAACTCAAAACAGTACTAGACAGTAAACTCTGTACAGTACTAGAGTTCGAAGCCAAAAGGGGGGTAACGTGGCTCAGATCCGCTCATTATGAAGAAACTCTGTAAAACACGTTCTAATTGGTTAATAAATACCTTTTGACAATCTAATTGCAGATGCATAGCATCAGAGATACAGTTTATTCTCTAATATGTTTTAATACCAACATAAGGCCAGTTTATAATTAGCGTTTTAACAACGAGACTTGGAGCAATGGACAAATTAGTGACTTTGGTAATCTGCTTTTATTATATATTTTTTTATTATTTGATTTTTGACTGGTGACTATTAAAATTTTTTCTATCACCAAGTACACGTTTAGAAGTTAGAAGGATTAGATTTAATTAGAGCTTCCTGCTAGCCACCGAACCACTGATATCTTGAAACAATATTTAAACGAGACTCTGCAGATTACACATTTTCCAAGAGTACTTAAATGCTCTTTTGTTACTGTGGTGGGGGTACTGCAGTGTATGAAATGTTCGAAGCAAGTTTACATTTTGCTTTTGAATTAGCTTACAATTAACTGAAATTTTTCTAGTGCTAGGGGTTTAAAATATCTGGCGGCTTTTGCCGCCCCTTAAAATGCCGCCTGATACAGCTGCCTCTCTGCATCATAGCACCGCACCGCACGGCCCTGCCCTTACCCATACACCCTTACTTTCATGACCCTAACGGGATGTTGATTCATGATTCCAAATAAAAGCCGTGTAAAACTAGTTACTGGTTGAGAAAATGTTAAAAACGTCTATTAGGATTTTTTTAATTTTTAAAAGGAAACTAATTGCAAAAGTATCCAAATGTTGCAGGGAAAAATAGTTTTTTTAATCTTGGCGCCGCTTGAGTTGACTGACTCCAAAACAAATTTAGCATCTGATATGCTGACCAATTTTCAAAAGTAGAACAAGAACATGATTTTCGACCTTTAGGGAATTCACTCATTTTTTACCTTCCAGTAATTCAGTAAAATTTAGAAGGTAAGTAATTCCAGTAATCCAGTAAAAACATTATACCAAAAATTTGACACCAAGTCTTATCTTAGGAAACGTTAAATTTAGAATTATTTTTTTTTAATTGTAACTTTTCAATCAGTCTTTACAACAGTTAACTGCATAGCGGTCAACGTTTTTATTCTCCAATTTCTACCTCCAATCTATTTAATATTTGGTTTTAAATTATGAATCGAACTTTAAACGAGCTCCCTTCCCCAGGTACAAGTCAAGTAAACTCATACTTTAGTTTAAAAAATCTGAGCAAGTAAATATGAATTATACATTATTCTATTCGAACATTTGGGTAAAAAAGAATTATCTTCTGTTTGACGAACAATTTTTTGAGCTGTTTTGAAGATTCAGTCTAGTACTTTATTAAATTTATATCACCAAGACTGTTTAAGCTGATAAAAACCATCTGCTAACGAAATATTATTTCAGCTTCATCGCATAAAAAATTACTCCGCAATTATCTTTAAAGCAGATGTTTTGCGCTTACGAACATCAAAAGGATTAAACCATAGGAGATTAAACTCTCTCCCCTTAACCCCATACAATCGAGCACTTTGATTTTTGATCATCGTGGTTGCATGATCAATCACATTTTACGGGCTGTAAACCGATTGAACCATTAAGATAAAACGTTCGACCCCTAGATGAAATAAACTCTTGGTTATTTACAAGACAACATAAAAACACATTCTCAACAACCATGAAAGAAGAGTTTCGACAAAAGAAATAATATGAACACATTTTACGCTCTCGGCATTCAAAATATACATCCACCAGAGACATAAATCCAACTCGGCTCGGACCTAACATTTACGGCACCGTAATCGTAATCTCCACGTATGTGAACCAACTGCTTTTAAAAAATTCAATATGCGCCGACCGGGAGGGGGAAAAGATATATTTTACTCGCCAAACTTTTTGAAATCGCCGGCCAATAAAACGGAGGAATTTTCTCCAGGAGGCTGGACACATCCTCCCGAAACTCGTAAAAAAAACTGGCGCTAAAACCGCTTTAATCACTCTCGCCAGTCGGATTAATGCGCCAATTCCCGATTTATGGGCGATCGCATAAAAGAAAGGGACGTGTTTTTTCTTATTTAAGTTTGTTGGCCAGGGATGTGTAATACACGCCTCTTTTAAACGCTTCTGTTTCGAGCCGCCTTTTGTGGTCCCGTTTTTATGCCCTGTCGCTTTGTTGGCCGATAAATCAAAGGACAAATGTCTCGTCAGAGGGGCCATTGCAATAAAAACGCCCTACGGCTCGCAAATCGTGATGGTTTCGTTTTGTGAG
This sequence comes from Tetragnatha montana, assembly GCA_963680715.1. Taxonomy (NCBI): domain Eukaryota; kingdom Metazoa; phylum Arthropoda; class Arachnida; order Araneae; family Tetragnathidae; genus Tetragnatha; species Tetragnatha montana. The sequence continues at coordinate 40,627,180 of OY796680.1, read as the reverse complement.
TCACGTAACGCCATCTGTATAATGAAGGAGAAACTAATTTGCAATTTAGTGTCGCCATCTGTCAAGAGAGAGTAGAAACTCAACGGCATTTAACTTACAGAAAAGATTGTAAGGAAGGGAAATTTCGGGGGTCCCCTCAAGAAGGGATAATAGAAACCAGAATCTCTCGGGAGGTATGGTTCTAAAATATTTCAGATGGTTAAAATTTTGAATTTTTTCACAGAAAACCTTTGAAACCCTTTATTTAAAAATAATATAAGACAACAGTTTCATTCATCATTTATAAAAATTTCTATAATTTATGATAATCAATAAAACTATAAAAAAACTATTTTTCTATTGAAAAATTATCAAATTTTTTTCGATAAAAGAATTGTGTCATATGAGGCAGGATGATTTAAACAATTTACAGAAGTTTTTTTTAATAATTATTTCGTTGTTTGGCAGAAAAAAAATGGTTTTTCAGATTTTGTGTTAAAATGAACAGCATTCTTTTCCTCTCTCTGCTCACCCCAAGAGTGTCATTTAGGAGCAAGGGGTCAACTGCCTTTCTCCTAAAATACTACTTTTTTGGTATACTTCTCTAAAGATGTAAAAAATACTAAAAAAATATTTGAATTAATGTGTTAATTAAGATTTTTCTGAAAAAGAATCAGGTTTTTAAAATTTAATAATTTCTTTATCTATCACTCCATCTATCGCTATCACTATCTGTCTCTAATTAAACAACAATTTTTCAATAATTTTTCATTTATATCTCCCCCTTTATCCTGGTCTTATTTTATAGTCCAGTCAGGCAATCTGTGACTAAACCTGAAACAAATCGCAACAGAAGGTTTTTCAACGATTTTCACTTGAAAATTACCTCAAAAATAACATATGAAATTCGGACAATATTGGTGAACGAAAAAATTATTTTTTTATATTAAAAATAATAACATAATTATTTACTATCAGTGTTCGAGACTTATGATACATGTGTTTATAGGTTGTTTTTCAGTGCTGAATACAAATATTCCGTTTAATCGGAAAATAATTTAATTTTAAAACCATCAACCAAAAAATTAATTTCAAAAATTATGACATTAAAAAAATTGAAACATTAAAAAAGGTGTCACAAAATTAAAATTAAATCGAAAGAATATTAAAATTAAATTGAAACAACATTAAAATTAATTTAACACTAGTATGGTTTTAAGTAAAAGTTTCTAAAAAGTAATGCCAACAGCACGCGGTGTTCCCAGGTGGTCACCCTCCCAAGTACTGACCGCGCCCGAAGGTGCTTAACTTCGGTGATCGGACGAGAACCGGTGTTTTCACCATGGTATGGCCGTTGACGTTTAGTTAGTTGTTCCCAAGTTTTAAATACAAACATAATACAAAGCTTTAAAAAGTGTTAAAAATAAGGTGTCCGTTCTCAGAACTTGGGGGCGTGTGGGCCGATAGGAACGCGTGCGCCACTCCAAGGGCGGGTCCAGACCAGATTTTCGGGGGGGGCCATGTCAAAGTCGGAGGGTATTACATTCGAAATTTTCAGTGCCTCAGAAAAATTTTTGAAGAGTGCTTGCTTTCAAGCAGCTTTTTAGGGGTTTATAGTAACTTAGAGGATATCCAGGGCCCGTACCATTGTTTTAGAAAGTGGGGGGGGGGTGAAACATTTTTGTAAGGCCATAATAATACTTGTGTTCGCGAGGTGTTTGGCTCCCAACTTTCCGAGTATAACATAAATAAAATGCGAAACTTTGTTAAAGTTATAAAGGTTTCTTCAGATAATGCTAGCTCGAAAGCAAATGTGGGGGGGGGGTCTGGGGGTACTCCCCCAGAAATTTTTTTGAAATTTGGCTTCAAATAGAAGTTTTTCTACTCATTTTTGTACTTTTGGTATCCATTGGATACCACCTAAAGGGGGTAACTTCTTACACTCCTAACAGGAGAGGAGAGAAACAAGTTCAAGGAGAAAACAGTTAATAAGTAACCATGAGAAATTAATAGGGGGTCTGGGGGGTGCCCCCAAGAAAATTTTTGAAAATTTGCCTCTAAAAATAAAGTTTCAGCTCATTTTAAAAGCATGTAAACCACAGAATTTTCAAGGATGAAATTATAAATAGATGCCCAATTTTGAAAAGGGCCGGGGGTCCTCTCCTGAAAATTTTTGCAAATACGTATTTGAACTATAGTATTACCGGTTTGAGAGGGCTTGAGCCCCATCCAATGTTAGCTGAAGGGGGGCTAAGCCCCTCCCCCAATATTTTGTGATGTTTGGATATTTTCTGGTTTGGAATCCCCTTCAAGAGCGGTTATTTGGGGAGAGGGTAACCCACAAAAGTTCTCAGAATGTGTTAAAAATTTCTTTTACAGGGTTCCCACTCTTTGAAAAGATTGAAAATCAAGGGCTTTCAAGGACTTTTCAAGGACCTCCACAAAATTTTTCATGGACCTTTTTTAAGAGACCCATATAAAAATCCTAATTCTTCTGAAGCAATCACGATGTTTCCAGAAACAAGCTTACTCTTTAACTTTTTTTAAATTGATCAAGTGCCTCAATTTCTGACTATGCACACAGAATACAAGTTTTATAATAAGATTTTAAATAATATAAAAAGTAATCAAAGATGAATTTAAATATTTCATGCAAAAACCGGGAACTGCGAAAAGGAATCGTAGATGAATTTGAGATTGAGATACAAGGACCTTTAAGGACCTGGACCATTTTTCAAGGACTTTCAAGGACCTAAATTTAGCGAAAAAAAATTCAAGGACTTTTAAGGACTTTCAAGGACCGTGGGAACCCTGTTTTAAGGGTCAAATTTTAAAAATGTTCTTGGGGAGAGACCCCAAACTTTGGAATTAAGCTGAAATGCTACTTTTAACAGAGAAATTTCTAAAATTTTTCTGGGAGAGATCCCCCAGACCCCCATCTTATTTCGAGCTCGCAATAATTACACAAAACTTTTACATTAAATGCACCTCAAAATATTACACCTTGGCGATATTTAAAGGGACATGTAACGAAATTTAATCTATACATCTGATACAAAATTAGGTAATTAGGCACGTAAACTTAATGGTTGTTTCTTTTATGTTTTTTAATGTCTTGTACTGGCCCTCCCCCCCCCAATATTTTATAAAAGTTGGCGCCTATGGATGTCAAAATATTAAAGGGGGGTTTGGGGGTTCTCCCCCAGAAAATTTTTTGAATTTTAACATTAAGAAAGTGTTTTTTAAGCTATTTGTTAGGGTTTCTCGGGGGGGGGCCATGGCCCCCAGGGCCCCCCCCTGGACCCGCCCCTGCGCCACTCTCGGTCTTCAAAATATAATTCGAGGGGTCTGATGATTAGTATTGTTGTAAACCTCAAACTCGGAATTCAGTTTCAGTGTTGCGGCTATTTTTTACTCATTGTTTCGTGGTAGGGCTGCCATCTATAAGAGGATAAAAGAAACTCGAGAGGCGTGTGCGCTGGAAAATAAATAAAGTAGACTTGAAAGTGCGAGTAGCTTTAGCTCAGTAATATAAAATCAAACCTTGATATAAAATACTTGAGCGGAGAAATTCGCACATTAAAGAGATTTTTGAAATCAGGTGCAATGAAGTCTTATCCAGCATGAGCGGATTTATGGGGTATGGGGGGCATAGGGGACAAAACGCCAACGCCCCGAAAATTCTGTGAAAATTCCATTTCAGAACCATCAAGCTTGCCCCCCAAGGTTAACATCATGCCCCCCCAGGTTCCCCAACTAAATCCGACCATGATCTGGAGGGACTTTTTAATTTCAGCAGGCAATAAACTGTCATATATTTAAAAAAGGGTTGTTTTTTTTTCAATTGAAGTTTTAAAATGTTACTTCCACAACAGATATCTAATTAAATTTCGTTTTTATAGGAATATATGTCTGGAAAATTTGAATTAGACTGCATGAGCCTTAACGGAGTACATCTAGATTTTATCTCATGTTTCTAGACTTTTGAAGGATTAATAAAATAACTCCTTTAGAATTTCGCTTTGTTTATTGAAGCATTGATCTTTTGACAAACTCATCTTGAAGTAACAAATTATGGCCTAAATAAATTCTGTAAATAAATTCTGTAAATAAATTCTTATTTTTATGAAATTGTATTTGGATTATTATTTGTCTATTCTTTGATTAAAAAAAAAAAGATTTAGAATATAGTCTAGTCTAGTTTCAAGCTAGATATACTAGCTTTTCAAGTGTGCATTCTAAATTTCATAGCACTGAAGATAAATTAAATTTCCGGTTCGAAATACATATAGGCGGAAGTCTAAAAACTTTGTCACACAGTTGAACTCCTACCTGATTAGAGAATAAATCAATTTATGCTACTAAGTAATAAGTGAAAAATTATAGATAAAGAATCACTGATATATTTCTTAATAGAAACTTTTACTATTAGGAAATACGGATAATGCAAAATATTTTTCATCTGGTTTTAAAAAGGCATAGAAAAATAAATGCATAAAAACACCAAACTAATATTAAAAAATATTAAATAAAACCATATTTTACTCTTATATAGAAAACCATATTTTTAAAATATTATCCAACTTGTATCATATAATTTAAAACAGGAGAAATAACTAAAAGTTTTGATTTTAAAGTTTAATACTTGAAATAATTTAACTTATTAAATTTAAAACAATTTAAAATACTACATTTAACGTTTAAAAATGTGTGCAAAATCTAAAAAAGGAACTAGAAGGCACATTTGAACTGTCCAAAAGTACCCCAACGTTCAAATGTGCATATCGCCCCATCCACTTTGAACCACCCCATCCACCGCCCCATCCACTATCCCCATCCATCTATGAAACTAGCAATAACTTGAAGGATTGTGGAAACCCAACCGCTTCATTCATTGATAAGAATCTTTGAGGAAGACGCTCCAAATGTTAAAACGACCAGCTGACGTCTATTCCACCGCCCTACAGCCAGCTGACGAATTTTTTTTCTTCTAGATATTGGGTCTACTATAATGTATCAAAGTTTTAGCCGAGAGGAAATGACTGAAAATTTTAATTTTTTTGTGGGTGAGGGGGAGTGTTTGGGGGGCTCCCACCGCTCAACCCACCCACGGACAAGCAGCTGACGCTCACCAGGCTTTATGATACAACTCCCTGAAATTTTCCACCAAATATCGCTTGAGAGGAAATGACTGACAAAATATATTGCTGGCTCCCGGTCTATTATAGTAGGTGGATCGAAAAAAAAACTTTTTTCGAAATCCGCTTTACGGATAGAGCGGAGTTTTGGCATTGCTCCCCAACTTCGGCAAAACGTCATTTTTAAATTTTTTTTTTCGAAGTATTCTTGCGGTTAGTATGGAATTTGGATCAATCAATAAAGTGTGAAAATATTTTCAGCTTGGACAATTTCTTCTGCCAGTGACTTCCGACCTATGATTGGGAAATAAACCGAAAAAACTTTATTTTTTAAAATAAATTCTGTTAAATCAGTTTTTCAAAAATACGCAGGCGGATGGCGCCGTCGGTTCGATTCCGGCCTTTGCCCTGGGTGTATTTTCCCTCTCTGTGTCAGTATAAATTCTGTTGTGTCTGTCTTTCTTGACGAATGTTTATAGAGCATTCGCACATGACGTCACTTGGAGGACAAAATCAACGTTGCTAAGGCTGTTGTTAGGGGCGGGACATAGAAGTATCCAATAGCAGCATTCGCACATGACGTCACTTGGCGAATAAACAACGTTGCTAAGGCCGTTGTTAGGCAGAGTCATGTGATTGAAAATACTCTATAAGCGGATCCTTGAGATCCGGCACACCGACCGGAAAATATATGTAACCAATCCACTATCCACTAAATCCTCTTGTTCATTTTCCCCTTGAATACATTAACTACTTTTCACTTTTTGGAGTCCAAAATTCAATCACGACAGCTGATATCCGCTTTGCTTATCCAGAGCCAACTTTACCCTAAAAAGGAAGAGAGAGAGAGAAAAGTAAAACGCCCCCTGAAAATAATTGGTGAATGGCCTCATATCAGATATTAAATTGTTGACCCTTCTAATGGTAAATTTTCGATCGTATAACAAAATATCATGACCTATTCAATAGGTGTGATTCAGCTCCTAACCCCCACATGTACAATTTTTTACCTCCAGTTTTAAATCCCCCTCAGTTAATAAAAACTGAAGTCTCTTGTGCAACTTTCAAAAATTCGCTATTCAACTACGATTCGATAAACCATTTTCGTATATGCTAATCGAATCGTAATTGAACTTTACCCACTTTTAAAAGATAATATTATAAATAAAACAAATGCACGCGAGATTTGTTTGCTCATTTGGGCATCCGTCGATCTCTTGACTCACAATAAGGTCACGTGATTTTAAGCATCCAATCAAAACACGAGAGGAGACGGACGTCGTGGAGAGCGGGAAATCTGCTCCGAAGTTTTGGAATAGCAAACGATTAACAAGCGCTCATCTTTCCGCTTTAGAAGTATATAAAGTTCCAAGCGCCACTTTTTCATCAATTAAAGCGTGCCATTTTCTACAATTGTGTGACTTCAGGTAAAATTAATTGTTATCAATACCTTTTTGCACCTAACTTTACCTTGTTGTATGATAGTATGTTTAATTTTATTCGAAAAGTTTTTTTTTAATGAATTAGTGTTCTTGGGTGCACAAATCTCGTTTACGCATACGGTGGATTAAAACAATTTTTTTGCACTATTGAAATAAGACTGATTTTATTTTTAAGTTGTGCTTATGTCTGTACTAATGTGTTATTAGTTGGTATTTTTCAAAGTACATAATTAAATTTTTATATAAGAATGAAGGTTAATGTAACCGTTTTATAATGTAAAATTGCTTTTTAGGATTAACTATTCAGTGTTTGAAATATCTAGCTTCATGGTTAAATATTTTAAAATATAGAACAATTGAGGTAATAACCTGGTTATTTAGCGTGCATTTATCATTTTTTTTTTCTTCTGTTCTAAATTTCTAGTACAGAGTAGTGTTTCTGATACTTCATCAAACACTACAGAGGTATGCAATTTATTTGACTCTGTGGAATTTTTAAATTTCGTAAATTTAAGCCATGAATTTACGTTTCACATAATAAGTTTACAAACGATTGGAAACTGTAATTTTTGTTTGTCATGTACCCAAATTTAAATCTATTTCTTGAAGTAAAATATCATTTTATTCATTTTTGGTCAGTTCAACGGGAAAATAATTGATAGAATGACCATTTATAAAATTTCAGCCAAATTTATTTTCTTTGGTTTTAAATGATAGTCAATAGATTAAATTTCTTAGTAAACTGTTTTTAGTTTTAATGAAACTAATTAGCACATAACATTTGTCATGTCTGTCACAGAAAACAAGCTTCAATTTATATAAATATTTCCTTAAAAAGAACTCAACACTTCACTTCCTCATAACATCAAAGTTCAAAATGTTCCCATATCTTGTCACACTGTTTTTATATTAAAAAATATGTTCATACTTCTAAATTACCCATCATAAACATTTTTTTTCTGAATTTGGTTAATAATTCGATTTGCTGAACAATTGACCTTTCATAAAGTTCTTGTTGTTGTTTCCATAGACTTATAGTTGTTTCTGCAGCTCCGAGAGAGCAGCTGATTTTGCAGATGTTTCGTTTGCCATCTGCTTTTTTCACAGCCCTTTAAAAATGTATGTTCATGAAATATCCACCGAGGAAAATATGGATAGGTTATTAGAGCTCCATGGTTATTACAAAATAAGTTTTTTTTGTCGAAAGCTATTTAGAGCAATATTAAAATGTATCACGAAATTTTCTTACAGATTTGATACAAAAATAAAATCCCCTGCTTATTGATTAAAAGTGTTCCAGAAAGTATAAAATCAATCATTCTTGGATAGAATACTCCATGGAGTATTAGAAATAGTATAAAATAAAATGTTCATCGTGAGGAATCAAAACTCATCATATCAAGTTTTTCAAGTTAGAGTCTAATTGCAAACCTCTGTAGGTGTATTGGTACAATTTTTTTTAAATTTTTAAACTGTGTGTAATATCTGTAAAAATATTTTTTCTTCATATAAACATGTTCATTGTTCATGTTACTCCTTAATTTCATTCCTGTTGAAGGAACTTTGGCATACCTACATAACATTTTTAGATGTTACCACTTTACCTCTGATAGCTTTATACAGCTGACGCTCAATTTTGCGAACAGTAAGCTGGTCCCGATCAGTCACATAATCATTTAAATTCCCATTTACCTTCTGAAATTTTGAAGCCTTTTTTTTCAGACTTATTAGCGGAAATATCTCTGTCCACATAGATACCTTTTATTCTTATTTTTTTTTGTTAATGCAATTTTTACCTTCATCCCTGAATACTTAATTACATGCATGGAATAACTTTATTTCGTAACGTATAAACTTGAATCTTCTTTTATTTATTGAATAGAATGATTTTAAAAAGCATAGGCGCAACATTCATACATTATTGTATCATTTTGGAGGGTTTCAGGTTCTGTGTATACTTTTGAGATTACAGAAAAAGTTGAATTCTCACTTCTTGTTCACAAAAATGAGCGTTGACTGTGCTAAATGAAAGTAAAACATCCTGAAAATTATGATCCTTTTGACTACGTTTTATAACATACGCGGATTCGTATTTTTTCTTCGTGAAATGCATCAGAGTGTCTCTGTACATCCGTCAATCACTTCGTTCTCAACAGACGAAAAAAATGGAAAATTGTTTTCCCTGGCATCTCAGTGTTGTCTTTGGACTTAACGAGTTAAAGGCTTGGCGGTTTGGTGCACTGTCGCTTCGGTCGAGGCATCTCGGTCCCGTCTTTCGAGGGCGTCGAGGGAGAAAATGTACCCGGGGGCAGTCGGACAGTTTCTCCGACACCTGTCGAATCGGTTATGGTGGTGAGGGTTCGGGATGGAATCGCGGGGTGGGGGACTGCGATGGGACACTTGCGTCTCGGGTTCCCGAAACTGGGAAATCGGAGAAACGAGGTTGTAAAAAAGATGTTTTCCCGGTTTACTGGCTTGAGTGGAAGGTCTTGTGTACTGTTGGCTGCACAAAAAAATCTTAGAGTTGAATCTATAGGGCTTGTGAGTTCTACAGGATGCCCCAAAAGGCAAGAGTTTCTATGGAAAAAATTCCATCAAAATTTATTTTATAAGCGAACTCTTCTCTTGAAGTTCAATTTGAAATTACCATCCGTTAAGAAAGGGGTCTCCAAACTTTTTAGTCCAAGGACCTCATTTACTAATTCAGAAAGTACAGCGAATAGATAAGATATAACGTTATTTATTGTCACAATAATCTTAATTATGGTACTCTAAATTTCAAAAATCATCTAAAAAGAACTATTTAATGCCTGTACTTATCTCCTTAAATAATGACCGCATAAATAATAAAAATTACAAAAAGCCACATTTTAGGAGCTGGCGGGACAGTTTCGACCCTTGGGCCATACCTCGGAGACCCCTGCTCTTACTACCTGCTTAAAACTATAAATCCACATATCTTAATACTGCAATTTCTTTATAAAGATAAATAATAATAACTGATAAAGATAAATGTACTGATTGGATTTGCCAATTCCATTGCAGTGATTAACTTCCACGAGTTTAATTTAATCTGTTTAACTAAATATAGCAAAATACTTAAAGTTGGTAAAAAATAATGAATACAACTAGCTGTAATATATTGCTACAAACTGTAACTAACTCCTGCATCTAAACCTTCTATTTTGAGTTTTTTTTTAAATTGTAATTTCTTGAGGTCCAATGTGATTGTGTAAAGTTGCCAACAAGTTAATTCTCAGCTGTTGAAGCTTTTAAATCTAATTTTGTATCAATTCTCAATGATTTTCACGATAAATGGACAGCATTTTAATAATCCCAGTGATTTCAAAAAGGTATCTATTTTCTTTTATTCAATTATATTATTGCAAGTATAATTGAACAAAATTATAACTCAAATAGTTGTTAAAAGTGGTTAATAAGTATAATTGAATTAAGTTAGATTGATGATGCATTGGGATTTACTTCAAACTCGAATAAAGATAACATTTTTACCTCATCCTATATTTAGAAAAAAAAGCCCTTAAAACAAAACAAACAATTCATTTATTGCATTTTGATTTTGCTTAATACAATAAGTGTTCAGTCACTTTTGGGGCATCCTGTTTGTGCAGCCAACACAAGCCTAATAATTCTACCTAAATTTATCTTTGATGAGAATTGTCTTATTTTAACCAAAAAGAAGTCATAATTAAAAACAGCGGTGCTATTATACAACAGGGTGCCACTATCGTTGGCATTATAATCCATTATCCAGTATAAAAAACAAAAAAAAACAAGTGGCACCCTATTGTATAATGAAACTAAAACGGCCTATTTTTTAATTTATGCTTACATGTAATGCAATCTAGAATGATATTTCTTTGGTTGGTTGGTTTTAGTTATTGGTGTTCTTTGCAATTCTATTTCTACACTTAAAATTTAAATATTATCAACCATAAACGGTTGCCACAAACTCAAAGTTAAAGCAATAAATAATTAAATAATTCCTAATCGCTACTTCATCAATACCACTGAATCACTCTTCCTCTGTTCAAGTATTCACTATTATTCACAACAACAAGAGTTAAATGCATGAAACTTCCTCCATTAGTTATAAGATGTAGAGGTGGGCAAATTTGCTACTTTTTGAAAACGTAGCAGTTAGTTCGTTAAGGAAAAATAGTAAATAATATAATTATTATTAGCAGCTACAGTATAGCTGCTACTGATACGGGACATGGTCGTGTTTTCCTTTCGTTTCTTTCGTTAACTGCTACTACTAATAAATTTAGACTATTCTCATTGGTTAGCGCGTAGCAGTATAGATGCGATTTTTTGACCAATCGAGAGCCTACAAATGCTGCTAATTTTTAGAAGTTATTTTTAACACGTTTAGCAGCTACATCAATTTTTTTTTCCTGTAGCAGCTATTTTTTTAACTGCTATTCGTTTTTTGCTCATCTGTAATAAGATGCCCTATGTTCACCGATCGATAGAAATATCATTTATAGAAACTCCAAGCTTCTAAGATTTGTCATAGTCAAACAATTAAAAGCTAGAATGTTTTTTTTTTTTTAAATTAGTTCATGGTAATGGCATGCATGTTAAGATTTAAATCAATCTTACTTTCCAGTAAACTGATAATTTAAAGTTGATTGTAGAAAATACGGAGATTTTACGTAGTTCTGTTTAGGGTGTTTTTTTTTATTGCTAATGGCTGGTACCTATCCTTGGTAGATTCTTTGTCCTATATGTCTTCCCATCCCAGTATTGTTACTCTCTTGCACAGTGGCACCTGTGAAGTACTATCGAAGAAACCTACTTGTAACTTTTCAAAGTTAGTCATTAATATTAAAATTACCTAGTTTAAAGCTTAATTATTCTAATAGGCACTACGTTGGATATGTGAATATAATTTTTATGGAAAGTCTTTTTAATTTCTTCCAAACCATTTCATAGGCCTAAAAATTAACTATCCCCGTTGATCTCAACGAACGTAAAATTTTTAGTTTTGTGATACAGTAAATATATCTTCCCTTGAGAATAATTATCCTTTGAAAACTGGAAATTGGATGGATAAACTGAATATACACTGAACGAGAGATTCCAAAACATATCCTTAGAAGTTTAAATTTAAAAAGTTAACTTTGAAAGTTGAAGGCCTTGAAAGCATTAAAATGTGTCAAATATAAAGAATATTTTAAACAGTTGCAAGATGATAAAAACAAACTGAACTTGATTTAGAAAAAAGTAAAAAGCAAATTAACCAAGTCTTTATGGGGAATTGGAATGGAATAAATGAATGACCTTTAAAATGTTGTTTTAAAAGCATCAGTGACCACTAATAACAGATTATGCCCTATTTATCCCTACGTAATAAATGTAAAATCAAAATGAGTGTTTTACAATACATAACCTCAAAGAATTTTTGAATTTTTATGTAAGGATGTAAGGAGAGGAAATAATTAAGGTATGTAAGGAAAAAAAGTTTTTTTTTTTCTCAAATTTGCAAATATTTTTCTTCATGACAAAGCTTGAACCGGTTCAAAACTGATAAAAAAAATACAAATAAACTTTACTTTCCTAATAAATTTAATTTTCCTGTGGAGTTATTTGTGTTTGTGAGAAAAATTGAACCTGTTGAAAAGTGATAAGAAACGGTTAAAGAAGTTTGAAATAATCTATTTGGTATCAAAATAGGTTCTCAGACCTCATGTACCAAACATAGGATTTTAAAGACTCTAGGTGGAGTTCATTTTAGTATTAGCTCAATTGATGATATGGGTATTGTTACTCTTTTAAATTAGTCTTTCTTATATTTATGGTTTCAAGTTTGGATTCATCGTGCCCTGCCTAATATAAGCAATTTAATAGAAACTGGTCATCATTTAACGTTGACAAACTTGTTTGAATCCAAGAAGCAGTAGAATATAGTTACTGTTTTGTGGGGTTAAATTTAACATTAATAATAAATTACTCAAGATTGTTCGCTATACAGGGTGCGATTACTGCTTCAGGTGTGAGAAACTTGGAGTTGGGTCATAATAAAAAAAAATTATCTTGGAGCTTGTTTAAAAAGGCCTCAAAACTGAATGGGTAAAAACTTCTTTGAAATGATGTTATTCTCAATAAATTTGTCCAAAGAGTACTATAAATCACTAAAATTAAAATTCCTGGGAAAGGTTAGGTAAACCAGCAACTTCAAAGTACAAAATGAATGAAAAATCCCCCTAAACTTATTTCTGAAGAACTTGGTCATTTAACTATATTTATTATTATGGTGGTCTATGTTCTGGAAAAAGTGTTGCATGAATGAATGGGAAAAATATACTGTTTATTATGATATTCTAGTTAGATTTTTGTGATAAAAGATAAAACGAATTTAGTTTCAGTACACTTAAAAATCATTCATTTTTTCCATTATAAGCCTTCAAATTCTGTAAGAAATTTCGCTTAAAACATTAAAAAACTCGTGGTAAAATGTTCACTTAATATTTAATATGAATGCGTATAAAGTCGCGTTACTTCATACAATGTTATAAATTTGCTCTTTTTGAGATAAAATCAGATACTATGTTTCATCTCAATAGGTTTTCTGTTAAAAATATTCTCAAAACACCCAATGAAGCCCAATACACCCAATAATTATCATGAACTCTTTATCTTTTTCATTGAGATATCAAACGTATCAAAGCACTGATGGCTATTCTGACTTGATAACATAACTAGAAATTCAGAAGAGATTATTTGAATGAATTTGGAATTGACTTAAGAATTGCGTTCAAGCTCTATTAAACAAATAAATTTAAGTTTTCTAACTATTAAATTACGAAATTACTCCAGTTTATTGTCTAACCTTATTTCCTTCATCAAAATTTTTTTGAAAATATTTTTTCTTGCACTACACCTAATATTAGTGTAATGGTTCGAAATAATTCTTAAATCCTAGTTCTTAATCCTTACTTTCCATTTCCATCTTATTCTTAAAATAGAATAGTAAGTTCTTTTCTTCTCCCTAAAAATCTGACAGGGGCTATCCAATTATGATTAATACTAATTTTGATTATTTCTGTCCATTTTCCCCAACGAGACTTAACGTAACTATTCGAAAATACCTATATTACCTTCATGTTTCATTTTTTATTTATTAAAAAAACAACCTGAAACAAAAGGATTTGCTATTATAGTAAACTATTTATGCAAATTAGCATAACGTTTCTTTCGAAGTGTAGAAATCACTTTGAAAATTGTTAAAAGAAACTCGAAAAAACTTTTTGATTATAAAAGTTTTACTGATAAGTAGTACAGTTTAAAAATTTTGGTGCGAATTGGAAAAAAAATCCATAATTTTATCAGTTTAAAAAAATGCACGATTATTTTTAAAAACTAGAAGTTTCTAATTAAATGCATTTACATTTAACTTATTGAGTAAAGGGACTAAATTCTGTTAATTCATAGAATTAACATAAAATTATCTTTTGAAACTTTAAAAAGTAACTGTAAAAAAAAGTTTCAATATAATCTCCTGTTTTAATGCTTAAAGATGCAGATAAAAGTATTTAGAGTATCAAATAATTTACCATCTGAACTACCATTTTCAAATAACTGAATATTTTTTATTCCATGTTGAAATTTCTATCCAATTGAAGCCTTTTAAAGTTAAATTAGATAAATCAAAACTCATTTGCAAATTTATGTTAAAAAAATTGAAGAGAACCTAAATTAAAATTAATATTTTATGCTACTTTAGTTAAGAAATAGTTTCTATTTCTGGAAATAACGGTTATAACTGTTGTTAGATTGAATCTAATTTTTTCTGTTCATGATTTTGGTTAAACCTCCTTCCATTGAGGATGGCAAAAAGTAACTAAAAAAAATGTTTGAAAATTGAAAATAATGTTCTTGAGCTTGATGCCTCTACTCAATACGAGAACAAAGTATGAATTTCTTTGAAAATACGAAACAACATTGTTCCCTTGTGAACTAAAGATTTTTCTTCATTCTTGATCTTTGTAAGTTAGGGGGTAAATTTCTTGATTTAGTTCCATTGCAATAAAAATGGACTAAAGCAGTGCAAATGCATAGCATTCAAATCTCAAATTTGTGAAGTCAGTTTAAAATAAGTAATGAGTTCTTCCCATTGCGATGAATTAGATTGGACAAAGTATAACTACTTTGTATTATGGAAATGTGTAAAAAAAAAAGTTGAAATTTAAGTTGTAATTAATGTTGTCAATCCTTTTGTTATAAAATAACCTTGGTCATCTAAAAAAAAGAAGTTAGATTGGATACCACCTCTTAAATGCTCGCATTTCATGCAAGGTCTGCATGAATATTTAAAAACATAGTTTGAATATTGGATTAACTGATCCTTTTAAAACCCACACATTCTTCGCATTCAGTGTTCCTCTGGCTGAGAAAAGAGTGATCTATCTATGTGTTGGTCCCTGTTCTGCAGGGCCTGGTGTCCACACCGCTACAGTCTACTACAGTACAATAGCCCGTCGACGTGTGGTGGGGATACGCTGTCGGGTGAAACCGATGCGTTGGTACCTGTTCTGCAGGACCTGCTGTCCAGACTACGCCCAGGGACGCCGTCCGGGCTTACGACTGGTCACCGCGCCACGAGGCACCGGGCGGTTTTAGTGTCCGGCTCCTACTTCCGGGGGAGTCCGGAACGTTGTACCCTGGGCTCAGCCGTCGACGGCTATTTGTAGGTGTAGCTCGAGAGACATGGTGGTTGGAGGAGGTTATTATATCGAATCGTTTGATTCGAACTGTTTTTTTTCTCGTCGTAGAAATCCGGAAGACCTCTCTGACTAGTCCTCGAAATATGTATCCTTGTTATGAGATAGATGCCTTTGGAACTTACTGTGTAGTGCATTAATGTGTGGAGTGGATTCGATTTGCTTTCCCCACATGCCCTTTGTCAAAGTGAAAGTGTTTAAGTTTTGGTATCTCTATCTAACAAAGCAGTAAGATAGTCAAAGAAGATGTGACGAAAATAATAAGGTCTTGAAAAAAACCAAGGTTGAGTTCTTTTGCAAAGAAATGATAAAATTTCTAATAATACAAGTAGTTATTCTTTGTTTTCTCAACTTTTCCGCACATGGGAAGACAACGACATTTTCAATATTGCGAGAGAAAAAAAAATTCTTAGAAATTTACCCCCAGCTTCTCAATGTTTTCTTGAATGATGAAAAGGATTATGTACACATTGTTGAACAGTATCTTAATTTCTGTTGTGATATTTGGAAACCTGACAGTTTTCTGTTGGGAAGCTTTTTAAAATAAATATTGTTACTGTACATATAGATAGAATGCAATGTTGAGAAAGAAGTGAATAAGCAGTTTTTAGTGGGAGGAGGTTTTTCCTCTAATCATCTGTTAAAAAAATTAATAAAAAAAATACCACATATATTTTTCATGATATTTAAAAAAAAAGAATGATAAAAGGCTACATTTGGTTAAGAAATATCATACAAGAATGAAAAAGTATGTTAAGGGATAACACGAGCCCTTAAAACTTTCTATTAATTATAAAATTATAATTCTTTAAGGATGATGATGGCATTTAGAAAATTGACTTTTCAGTTCTACAGATATTACTACATTCTAAAAAATCGTCTCATGTTTAATTATTTATATACGCTTGATAACTTGTATAACTGAATCTGTGAAATCACTCATGTTTGAAACTTATTTGCTGGGCACTTAAAATAAGACTTGTTATTTCACGTAATTTGTTTGAATTGTACCTTTCAATCATATTTCACTAGAAAAATTGACAATTTCTGAAAAAAAAAAGAGCACTTTAAATGTTTCAGGTTGTTTTTACTTTTTAAACATGAGTCTTTACCTTCACAAAATGCAAATCATGAAGTTGTTAAGATGTCTCCTAATTGAAATTAAATCAGAAAAAAAATAAAAAAACTGGAGTAATTTTGTAATTTTAAATGCACTTATATAATAAAATATAAAAGGAAACATTGTTTCTTAAAAATTTCATGTAATATAAATCCACTAAAATCTTGCTGGTTTAAAAACAAATTTATTAAACTATGTAGCTAAATATTTTTATTTGAAGGACCATCTCTTATCAAAAGAAGTATGTAAGCGTTTAAAATTTTGTAGCACTATTAATCTATTTTATAACCAAGTAACTTTTAATGCCACTTAGAAAATAATTTAAAAAGCAATATTTTTCTACATTTTCCCATTCATTCCTTCACAAAACATAACCCATGCTGACCTGAAGTTCATCACTGCAAAACTTATTCAACTTTTATAATTAAATTCTTGAATACGGTTCTTAATATAGAACCTCAAACCGAGGATTGCTATTATGCGAGTCCAAATTGTGTGCTGCGAAATTCCACCTCATGCTACTATTTTACCCTTTAAGAGATGCAATGAGGAATTGAATCTTCGTTGCATTCATTCATTGCATGAATTCTTTTTCATTTGAAGCAACGATTTTGTAAAAAATGTCGAGTTGCTAATAATTTATTTTCAAAGTAACAAATCAATAAAAGTGAAAAGGTTTACTATATAATAATATAGTCATTGAAAACCATTAATCCTTTGAAAATTAAATCTCCAGTTTAAAATTCGTCGATCAATCCAAACTTGAAATTTGCTTTGAAAAGACGTCATTTAAAACAAATTGTATTATGACTAATTTGTTAGTGTTCTTTGTTTTACATTAAAGACTGAATTTATACGTATATCATTTTTTTTTTCAAAATCTTAAAATATTTTCAATTTTTTAAAATGTTTCTAAAACAAATTTATCTCCACAGTTGCTTGGGAGTATTTAATTATGATTTGGTTTTAGACATTCGGGAGATTTCTTCTGGTAGTTGGTGCCCCTATTCACTTGATCGTAGGAATATTGAAAAATCTTCCAGGAGAATTGTTATTGGTGTCACTGATGCTATTTTATTAACCTTAACCCGGGAGGACGCGTGTGGATCTGTGAGACCCTACGCACCATTTTCCATTCTAAACATTCAGTAAATACAAAACCTTTATCAGGGAATGTTTAAATACATCGTGTAATCATTTTAAGTGTATGAAAACTTATTTTTAAGTTGAGAGATTTTGGTAGAAAGAGAATATTGGACTATTTCATAAAGTAAAACTTTAACCACATTTTTTGATAAATTTATAATGAAAAAAAATTTTTTTATGGAAAAAAAAATGGGACAGGTTTACTCCTTGGTGTGTGTCTATAATTTGATGATATGATTGATAATTTTTTGGAATCTCTTTGGTCATATCTAGAGCCCATAACCCTCAGTTTGAAAAAAGCTTCAATAAAAACGACGTCCTAACACGGAAAATAATGCAGTTACTTTATTTAAGTAGCAGATTTTTTATCAAGAGGTTATTGGTAGAAGTCTTTTAAGGCACTTATACGGGGTTTCAGTTCTTTTGGTTGAAAATGATAGTTTCTGTGAAAGCTTATTTGTGCGCTGGGGTCTGTCAGACCCCACGCGCGCCCTCGCGGATGAAGTCAGTTATGGATTGATGTATCTTGATATCCACTGATATGACTTTATCATATAGATATTACCTCAACTCTTACGTTCATGGTTTCTCCTAAGAGAAAGATGACTAGAAACAAAACGCCAAATAGGTAGTAGGACGTGTGAAAAGCTGAACCACAAACTCTTGGTCAAGCTGCATGGTGTCACAAAGTGGTTTCATGCATTTAACTCTGCTATAGTACTAATTCGTCCCTTTCGAATGGTGTGCTGCAAAGCCGTCCTCGTTCCAACCGCGCCAATTACTCGAGATTCAGCTCTAAAATTTTTTGTGTGCAACCAACAGTACACAAGACCTTCCACTCAAAGCAATGAACCGAGAAAACTTCCTTTTTCCTCCCCCGTTTCGTCGATTTCCCGGTTTCGGGAACATGGGGCGAGAGGGTCCCATCACAGTCACCCCTCGCGATTCTATCCCGAACCCCCACCTCCGTAATAGATTCCACCGGTGCCGGAGAAACCGTCCGACTACTCCCGGGTGCATTTTTGCTCCCTCGTCGCTTCCTAAAGACGGGTCCATCGATGTCGCGATCGAAGCGATCAGTGCTCCAAACCGGTAGACTTTTGCTCCATTTTCAAAGGCAATACCGATGTGTTCAAGGGACTCGTACTTTCTCTTCTTTTCGTCTGTTGAGAATGAAGAGGCTGATTGGTGTATTGATACACTCTTTATGCATTTCACAAAAAAAAATATTATGAATCCGTGTTGGTATTGTAAAACGTAATGAACAGGAAACAAATCTTGGATCTATTTCATTTTATGGTTTATGTAAAGTGGTACTAATGAAATGTAATTTGGTATTCAATAAGCTAAAGGTTCTCTTTTTGATTAAGCACCACTGACTATTATTGCTCTATAGATATATTCTGCTAATGTTATATTGTTTCTAAAGTTCTCTTTCTTCTTGCTTTTCATATTCTTCGCTCGAGCTATCTGTTCCACCCCGAAGTATTCCTCTTCAGGATGGGAAAAGGATATGACGAAGATGGTCTTCAATATCAAGTGAGTAGCTACTTAAATATGTTAAATTTTTGTATGTGTATCTCTCAACATTATTAGATGAAAAACTGCAGCGGTCTTTGTGTGACCACTGAGGTCTCTTATCTAATAATATGTAGAGGAATAATTTTCTGTTTTTAAATTTAAGTTGTTTTTTTATTTTGAGTCAATCTCTAAATTTTAAAAAAAAACTTTTATCATCGTAATTGAACCCCTAATAATTGAATCGTCAGTTAGAAGAATGGAATAAGTCCAAAAACCAAGTTTTGAGAAAATCGAAAAAAAAACCTGCATAAATAATGGAATTTTTGTTGCATATCCATAAATTTTTACTGGAAATTCAGGAACTTATTTAGAAAAAAGGGTCAATCTTCGGAAAAAAAATAAGTGCATTCAAAAGTTTATTAAATTATTATGAAACTGGGTCATTAAGGCAGTATCAATGGAGTAAGTGAATATGAATGGAGTCAAACACTCCCTTAATAAAAAAAACATTAAAAGCACTTTTAAATTTTATTTTGGCTTAGATTGCAGCAAAAAGAATAAGAACAGAAAGACAAATTAACTTTAATTCTAAATTAACTGTGAAAAAATACAATGAATGGATATCGATTTCGCAACTTCAAGGGGCTATATCTCCCTCCTATAAATAGGGGTAGCTATTTATCCCCTCTTTCCACTCAAGTGTAGAGGAAAACTTGGAGATTGTTTTGAGCGCAAAAAGTCAATTTGTAATTTTTTTGGACTTATTCCCTTTTTAAAACTGACGATTCAATTACTCTCCTGTGTATCATTTATTTTCTGGGTTTTTTTATTTCAAAATTTTTAATTCAATTTTAACTGTATATTTACTTAGTTTTAGTTCAATGCAAAAATCCGCTTCATAAATAATTTTACAGTTTGCCGCATTTTAGACATTAATTTGATCTTAACATAGTTTTAAAAAGTTAATTTTAAACATTGATGAAATAAATCGTTAAAATACGACTTTAAATTCCCTAACAAAAGAACTTAAAGTAGTAAATGAATGACACAAAATGTTTGTTCTCTAAGTCTAAGGTATTATGTCAGGCTGGTTATTAACACTTAAATTTTGGAACAGTTTTCTTTGTTTGATATCTACGTATATTAATATTACAGACAAACACAGCTGTTTCAGAAAACTTTCACCTTGCGTGGCAGGGCCGTATCCAAGGGGGGTGGGGGGGGGGTTTAGGGGTTCAACCCCCCCCCCCTAAATTTTGACATCAATTTTTATACTGCTATTTTTCTTGAAAATTATGTCTCACAAGGAGCGATATCCTCTTCGGGTATAACCCAAAGGGTCTCAAAATGAGTCAAAACCCTACTTTTAAGGGTAAAATTTCCAAAATTTTTCTGGGGGAGGACCCCCAAACCCCCTCGAAATTTTGAAATCAATTAAGTATACGGATTTTCCTTCAAACTTGTGTGATTTACAAGGAGTAGTCCTCTTTAATGTAACCTATAAAAAATTTTCTGGAGTAGGAACCTTAAAACCCCCTTAACATTTCGCCATTTATTACAAATACCTTCTTTTTATATTTTATTCCATTTCCAATGAGTGGTGCTCTGTGGGTGTAATCTAAAGGGTCTCAAAAATGAGCTAAAACACTCTTTTGAGGGGCAAATTTCCAAAAATTTTCTGGGGGAGGACCCCCAGACCCCTCTTTTACTTCGAATTCATATTGTTTAAATATTTTTGAAATTTAGTGCATCAAAATTTCAATCCAGTGTTGTCATCTATAACTTAACATATAAAAGTACCCGTAAGGAGGTACCTCAGAAAATATTTGAGTCAACCCCCCCCCCCCGAAACAAGAGTCTGGTTACGGCCCTGTTGCGTGGTTCAAACTCGCAGAAATCTCAAATCCCCTATAGGTATACATACAGTATGCAGGGTGTATGATTTATAATGGGACAAACTTCTAAGAGGGGTGGGTAAGGCACACCTAGACGATGCAAAATAACATAGGAATCGGAGGTTGGAAACCACTAGATAGGCCACTAACTAGATTGGGGTTTTTATAAGGGGGCATGGGAAGGTTGTATAATACCCAGTGGAAAAATCGTTAGATTCAGGTATTTATTACACAAAATACATTTAGGGGACATCCATAAATTACGTGAGGTGTTTTTTCCAAAATCTGGACCCCCAACCTCTCGCCTTGGTGAGATTTAGTGAGATTTTGCTGGACCCCCCTCCCCCCTAGTGAGATTTACCTACAACTTTTTTTTTAAAAATTTCCTTTTTCATACTTAAAAAACAAAGAAAATCGTATAATTTCAAACTTAAAAAGTTGACATGAGATTTTAATCGACCCCCCTCCCCCTTTGGGGAGATTTTTCCGAACCCCTCCCCCCCCTTTTTGACCTCACGTAATTTATGGATGTCCCCTTAAGAGTTAAAATTTCATTGTATTTTCTCAGATCTTAGGCTTAAAGTTGTCATGACTTACTACATGCATTTAAGATTGAGAAGCTCCTTACAGGGCCGTAACTAGACTTAGTTAGTTTTGGGAGGGGTTTTGACTGAACATTATTTCTAAGGTGACCTCAATCGAGTTTTATTTTATTTTATCCCTTAAATTACAATTTTTTGCAATGTGAACTCCAAGTAAATATGGGGAAAATTTTGAAAGTTTGCCTCTAAAAATAGCATTTTCGCTCCATTTTGAGACCCTTTGGGTTAAATCCGAAACAGCTCCTCGTTAACTACCAATTTTTCTAGGGGGGAAATTATGAGTAGGCGTCAAAATTATGAAGTGTCCAGGGATCCTCCCCCAGAAACATTTTTGAGATTTTCCCCTTTAAACTAGTGCTGAAACCGAAACCTCCTCTTTGGTGAACACTCTAAGGGAACTGCTTCTTTTTAGTGGTAGAATTTACAAGGGAAAGACACTGTATGAATGACGTCATACTTTTGGAGGGGAGGGTGTTTTAACTCATTTTGAGACCCTGTGGGTTACATCCAAAGAGAATTTCTCCTTATAAATTTGCAGAATTTTCAAGGAAAAGCACAGTATAAAAATTTATGTCAAAATTTCGGGAGGGGTTTGAACCCCTAGAATTCCCTCCCCCTTGGATACGGCCCTGGCTCCTTAATTGGTTTTGTGTATTAAATGCGGGAACAGAAATATGTTTGCACGCCAATGCACGCTTATAAACACTTCTATGTCGTTAGGGGTGAATTTCCAATTCCCTATTCCTATGTGATTATGAATCGTCTAGGTGTGTCCTACCCTTCTTTGAAATTTGTCCCATTATTATTGATACACCCTGTATGTGGAATCAAAATTATTGGGTGGCATTTCCTACACAAAAGTTAAGTATAAATAAACTTAATACTTATTAACTTACTAACTTAAGTTAATAAGTTTTAACTTCAATATAAAGCTATGTTATCAATTAGCTAAAATTTTTAAGGTTTAGTTTTTTAGGTTTTTTTTCTGTAAGTTGGCATATTCATGAAAATTTTTATTAATTACTTCTTGCTGGAAGGTTTTATTTCACTTTAAATTATCTTTTTTCATTAGGTACATAAAATATTTTAGCTTTCAATACTTGAAAATAAAATAATTTTTTAACAGCATACCTAATTTTTTTAAAAAACAGATTTATCATTTGCATGTTAAAAAATTAACAATAGATAAACTTGTCGAAGTTCACTGGTGTGCAAAAATTAAGGACCGAACTGTTTTTTCAATATAACACCTAGCATAATTATTTTTCATCTATGAAAATAATACCACAAGATGTTCATGGAGTGGGAATATGGGGCGCGAGAACAAATTTTCCCTACCAATAATTTAAGGGGGTAAATGGGCCCTCTATTGATTATGGAGTTCCATTACACATTTGGAGCAGTGACAGAAACGTCTATGTGAGAGGTATTCAACCGAAAATTGTATGTTGTTTGTAGAGAATATGATTATTCCTGAACCCAACGCATGTTTTTAAATGTGTGTACTAATTTTTAATAGTATTTTTTAGGTTTTAATGAGAGATATTGGTCTAATCATTATTTTTTGCAAGTTTTAGCTTCTGGGTTATTTTTGGTATGTGGTATCTGACAGTCAACCATATTTTCAGTAGTTATCACATGTGCTTGATCGCGTTTAGGTCTGTGAACCCGGAAAGTAACTTTATTCTTTCAAAATCGTGACCTATGAAAAACTTTGAGAAAGCCAAATTGTGATTTTTCGTAGCTTTTTCATGCAGAAAGTGAAAATAAGGACTCGCAATGTCTTCTAACAGAAGCAAATGAGACCTGAGAACACAGGTACACAATTGCAGACATCAGTGAAAATCTCTGTGTTGTATATGGAGTGCTGAAATGGTGCAAAGGAATTGTATAGTTACACAGTAAAAATTCGATGTCTTTAAAACTTATTTTTAGGTGAATGGAGATATTTTTACAGATATTTGTTTCTTTTCAGACATGAATAGGTCCATAAACACTACAAAAAATCATTTTTTTGAACGTTAATAAAAGATGTCCTTCCTATGAAACTATACAATTCTATTGTGCTGTTTCAGCATCCCCTATACACCACAGAGATTTTCACTGATGTCTGCAATTGTGTACCTGTGTTCTCATGTCTCATTTGCTTCTGTTAGAAGACATTTTGGGTCCTTATTTTCTCTCCATCACAATTTGGCTTTCTCAAAGTTTTTCATAAGTCACGATTTTGAAAGAATAAAGTTACTTTCCAGGTTCACAGACCTAAACGCGACCAAGCACATGTGAGAACTATTGAAAATATGGTTGACGGTCAGATACCACTTACCAAAAATGACCTAGAAGCTAAAACTTGCCAAAAATAATGATTAGACCAATATCTCTCAATAAAACCTAAATATACTATTAGAAATTAGTACACACATTTAAAAACATGCGTTGGGTTCAGGAATAATAATATTCTTTACAAACATAAAATTTTCGGTTAAATACCTCTCACATAGACGTTTCTGTCACTGCTCCAAATGTGTAATGGAACTCCATTATCAATGGAGGGCCCATTTACCCCCTTAAATTATTGGTAGAGAAAATTTGTTCTCGCGCCCTGTATTCCCACTCTTTGAACATCTTGTGGTATTATTTTCATGGATGAAAATCAATTATGCTAGGTGTTATATTGAAAAAACAGTTCAGTCCTTAATTTTTGCACACCAATATAATTGCCATTAATTTTATGCAACATGCAATAATATACGTTACAACAATTAAAGGTTAAAGCAGTCCTTTTCAGCGGTGCCATTTTTAAAGTGGTGCTGCCATCTATTAAGAACTGTGGAAGCTATATTTTAAATTTTACTGTTTCGAACAATTGTCTTTAAAAGTAACAACATAATTAATGTTCATTTATTACTTATTTTATCAAATACTAATTCAAGAAAACTATTGGTATTTTAGCAAATACAAGTAATAAGATAGACCTTAATTTTTTTAGGAAAATGTAGGGGGTTTTTTTCATATAAGTGTGAGACCATCGGAAAGCTTTATTTCCGAAAAATATCAAGGAGATCAGGGTTTAAATGTTCAGTGAATGAAACCGTTAAGAAAAGTGGGAGCAAAATATTAATGATAGAATCCCTTGGGGTAAAGGTTCCCAATTATTTGAGAAAAGTAATCTAAAGTTTACAATTGATCATTATGCTGAGTTAAAATCGTTAAAAAAAGCCATGAAGAATTTGGAAAAATTTTATACCTGGCGTCACTAATTCAATGAGGTTTCGCGCTCCTTCCATCTCCGCTTATATCAATTATAATCCTTTTTTTACGATTTCATTTCACTAATTATTTTGTTCAAAATATTTAAAATTGTAACAGTTCGTGTGGCCCAAATCTTTTTAGATACCTGAATGACAGTAGTATCTATCCAACCTCATTGATACAGTTTTTTTTAATTAATTTAGAAGAAGCTACCTAATTCAATAAGGGGCCATTCATTAATTACTTAAGGATGATTTTGGCAATTTTTGACCCCCCCTACCCCCAAGTAAGGGTACGTAAGATTTTTCAAACCCCTCCCCCCCTATTCTGTTAGACAAGGACCAGTGACACTAAAACTTTTTTACCACTTTTTTAAAAAAATTAAAGCTTCGATAATATACCGAGATCGTCAGCATTTTTAAGTTTTTTTGGGATTATTCAATAGTAATTTGATTAGAATAATTGGAATTTGTTTACATTAACTTGGAAAAATCTTACGTAAGAATGGGTTTGACCCCAAGTAAGGGTATGTAGAGATTTTTTCCAACCCCCCCCCTCCCCCTTTGGACCCTTACTTAATTAATGAATGGCCCCTAATCACCAAAGGAAGGAGGGGGGAACTATTTGCTTATTTTTCCTGACAAGGGAAGTATCAGCGATGCTTATGTAAAATGTTACAAACAATGCATTTTCGAAAAATCTATTGTTTCTTGTATAAATAATTTCAAAGTTCAGCAAAAAAGAAGTTTCACAACAAAAAACACCTGAACCACGAAAAATTTTTTAAGCATTTTTCACAAGAAAAGTTTTAACGATAGGTTAAGTGTTCATAGAGAACAACTAATTTCAGAAATATAGGCGTTATTAAATATTTTGTACAAAAAAAAAGAACAAAGAGGGGGGAGTCGGGCAGTTTTCTTACGTAATTGGAGGGCTCAGAATTAAAGTGGACCAAGTCCACTTTTTGTCATTTTTGATTTAGCAACGCTATAACATGTACCAACTATGTAAAATTTCAGTGCAACAATGAACCAAGTCCTAGTTCTGATAATATCCGCTAAAAATGTTAATTTTAAAAAATGTTAACATTAATTTTGCTATGGAGCTTTAACATTAAACCTCTGTAGCTCAAAAGTAGCTAAAGTGGACTTGGTTCACTTCTATTCTGAACCCTCCAATTATGAGATGGGGGAATGCGGTTTGCTTATTTTTGCTGTCAATGGGTGAGAGGGGACAAAAATGACCAAAAACTTGCTTATGTGATATTTGAACGGCCCCTAAGTCTACTTGTCTACTTTTCATTTGGGCATACCTTATATCATTCATAGTTTTGACAAATCTATTACAATTAAGCATTTATTTTTTTATAATTTTTTAGGGCCACCGCACAGTAAAACTGAAAAATCTTGTTGAAAATACCTCCCATGAAGCCACACGGTCCCCTCTCAGCCTTCCCAATGCAAAGAGAGGGGATCGACCAGGGGTCGAGAGGTCAAGAGCGTCTTAGTTTACACGACTGTCCAGGAGGATAATTAACGTTCTCAACCCCCTCTCTTGTATTGCGAAGGCTGCGAGGAGTCGCGTGCCGGGCACCTGTTTTGGATCGAGTTTCACACTGAAAGATTTTTCAGTTTTACTGTGCGGTGGCCCTTAGCATGGAAGATGCGTCCTGTACTGGATCATTTAAAGCCAAACTGGTGGCTCGAAACAGTTGGTTACTGCATGAAAAGTAAGAATATTTTATCCTTTACGAATCTTTATAACATTTTAATGGGTTGCATAAACCTAATCAAAATTTTCTAATAAGTTCTCAAAGGATCTCGTATTTTGAACCATCATGAATTGGTATCTTCAATACGTCGTAATTTAGTCACTGTTCATTTTGATGATTTTTTTTTCTTAAAATCCTCTGCCTCTTTAATTTTTATACCTACTGTGATCAAAAAAAATATAAGAACTAAACAAAAGAGTTCTAGCACTTAATTTTCATTTGACATAAATGAGTGTATTTTTTGTTGAGTGTGTAAATGAGTCTCCTATCACTAAATTTAAAAAATATCTACTATACAGGGTGATTGAGATAAGTGTTTCATAACTTCTAGGGGAGGTAGGGTACATCAAGACGAACAAGAATCGATAGAGGTTAGGGGGTCGCAAGTGGGGTCTAAGGGGTGAAAACTAGCAAAAAAACTCGCATATCTGGGCAGAAAGAGATACAATTGTTCGATTCCGGCATTTTTTACATTCAACCAATTCAAATTTTTCATGTAAAAACGAGATGCAAGTGTTTATTCTAATCAAAAACAGACCAATAAATGAAACAGGCATGCGTTGTAAGTTGACAGACTGCAGTAGAAAGTGTCACGACAAAAACATCTTAACACTAGAGTTTCGTTGGTTGTTTGGTTGGTTGGAGTTATTTATGGCGCAGAGAACTAAAGTCTGACCAAAGGACAATTGAAACTTTAATCTATCTACATCGCATGCCTCATTCAATTATTGGTGTGTTTTTGATTAGAATAAACACTTGCATCTCGTTTTTACATGAAAAATTTGAATTGGTTGAATGTAAAATGTGCCGGAATCGAACAATTGTATCTCTTTCTGCCCTGATATGCGATGTTTTTTTGCTAATTTCACCCGTGATTTTCACCCGTGACCGTGACCCCTTAGACCCCACTTGCGACCCCCTAACCTATATCGATTCTTGTTCGTCTTGATGTGCCCTACCTCCCCTAGAAGTTATGAAACATTTATCTGAATCACCCTGAATACAGGGTGATTCGTAATTACGTGGACAAACTTTGCAGGGGGGTAGAGGGGACCTAGACAAGCATATTTCGAATAGGAATGGGGGGACGCACATGCACCGTTAAAGAGCTAGGGCCTAATGTAGTGCGATGGCGTTACAAAAGGGGGTTTTCCCAAGGCCCGTTTCAAGAAACAAAATATAATAAAATGCAAAAAATTATTGCGTGAGGTACAGCAGTATCCGTACTACTTACACCACAAATTTAATAAAAATTGGACCACTTGTAAAACCGTGGGGTGAGTTTTAAGACATGC
Organism: Tetragnatha montana; assembly: GCA_963680715.1. Classification (NCBI taxonomy): domain Eukaryota; kingdom Metazoa; phylum Arthropoda; class Arachnida; order Araneae; family Tetragnathidae; genus Tetragnatha; species Tetragnatha montana. Next base: position 40,599,272 of record OY796680.1, on the reverse strand, counting down.
AATATTAATCTTTTAGCCAAAGAATGGAGTTCCCTTAATGGTATTTAGAAAAAAGGATGATAGGGGAAAGAATTTTCAATGATCATACAGTTTCAATGATCAATGTTTCATCATTGAAAATTCCTTCCCCAATCATCATTTTTTAAATACAATTACACTAATGTAAGGGAACTCCATTCTTTGGCAAAAAGATTAATATTGCACGTTTTTAAACTCACCCCGCGATTTAGCAAGTGGTCCGATTTCTATCAAATTTATGATGTAAGTAGTACGAATATTGCTGTACCTCATGCAATAAATTTTTTTATTTTATTATGTTTTGTTTCGTTACACGGACCTTGCCAAAACGTACTTTTGCAACGCTCTCGCACTACATTAGGCCCTAGCTCAGCAGTTCTCAAATTGGGTGCCGCGGCACCCTGGGGTGCCGCGAGCCTATGCCAGGGGTGCCGCGCCAATAATCAAAAAGTTGTCAAAATTTTAAATAATCCTACTTTTTTTTTCATGTTCTGTCGTTTTTCCTTCTATTCAAAAAATAGTGCTAGGAACGCCAAATATCTTTTTACAAAAATAGCACAGTACGAAGTATTCCGGTCGCCAGGAGGGCGTCAACTGGTCATTAGCGCGCAGACCCCTGTCAGTCATGGCTGTGAGTGGGCTCGGGGATGAAGCCATTTGAAATGTGACTTCTTTTGTTTCTTATCACCAACTCTATTTATTTGAAAAAGTGAAGGGAGCAATAATTAATCCTTTCTATTTTTATCGAAATAATTATCTTGGATGTTTATAAATTTTTATGTCACTTATAAACTTTCCCATTTCGGTCCAAAAGGGTTAAACGCTTTTAATTTAAAAATGCTTCCTACTCACAAACGTACTACATTTATGCAGCATGCTTTTACGATTCTATGTTAAAAGTACTATGTAAAATTAAATCTTTATTTCTCCCTTCCTTTTTTTCAAAATTTCATTTAGTTTTCCCTTCAGAATATGTTCTATTTTTGGAGTTTTTATTAGTTGTTAGGACCTTTTTTTAAAAAACTGTGGTATATCCTTAAAGTAATTTTTAGCTAATTCAAAAAATGATAATAAATACATAATTCTCTTTTATTTATTTATTTTTTAATTTTATATCAATGTATAAAGAGTTTTTATAACTTTCATCCTTTAAATTGAAACATTTTCGAATAAAATCAGAATCGGAAAAAAGGATGATTATAATATACCCTTTGAAATAATTAATTAGTAATTTAATTAGCTTAAGGATTACAAGAAACATGCTAACATGAGGCTGGTTTTGAATTTAATTACCATAGTATAATATTGCCTATTTTAAAATTAAGTTCATTGCAGATTTTTTTCAATTATGTTCTGCTTACAAATACTGTCAGAAATTGCATTTTAATCTATTAAAAATACAAAAATATTAATTAAAACCTTAAAAATAAGGCTAAATTTGAATATTTATACAAACATGTGATAAAAAATTATTTTTTTAAAACTGGGCCCCGTAAAACTTTATGGTTGCATTTCTTTAAATTTTATGTTCTTAATAGTCTAATATTGGGCCCCCTCAATATTTTACTGAAGTCAGCCCTTATGGATACTCCTATAATAAGACGAAATAAATCCATTTTTTTTATATCGATGCTCCGGTTTAGAGTACTCATAGTTCCAAGTACTTTTAAGAAAATACGTTTAGGTGAGTAGAGTATTTGACCATTGACTTAAAATCTAGTATAGATTCTGCCCATCCCTCAATCAAACTTTTTAGGGGTGCCTCGAAATTTTTTTAGCCTTTCAAGGGTGCCGCGGTGAAAACAAATTGAGAACCCCTGCCCTAGCTCTTTAACGGTGCATCTGCGCCCCCCATGATTTTTCGAAATATGCTTTTCTAGGATGCTAGGATGTCTAGGATGCTAATATGCTAGGCTAGGCTCTACCCTCCTACAAAGTTTGTCCACGTAATTACGAATCACCCTGTATAAAAATGGTGAAACTTGACCATAATTAACATCTAGGACAAATTTTAAATTTTGATTACACAATGTCAAAGAAAGTTTTTATCCTGCAACATTTTAACAACTCCATAGCACACTCACAATGAATAGGATTTCGAATGGAAACCCACTTTTAAACGTAGTTTTTAAAGAAACCTTCTAGAACTCACTGAACTGCTAAAAGCAGTTTACTGTCCCCTTCTCGAAAGTCTTAATTGATATACTGTTTAATGAAACAACAACCCGAACTTGACACGTGTATGATACCTAACTGTAACAGTTTTGTTTGGGTCAACCATGAGCGGAATTAAGGTTGGTCATAGGGGGGCAATGCCCCCCTCCCAATATTTTGAGAATGTCTGATTTTCTTAATTGTAAAAAATTATTTTAAAGCCATTAAGGACAGCTTTCTCCCACATGGGTTCCCCCTCCTAAATATTGCCCACGGGATCAACCTCGTTTCTTTTTTTTTTTAAATACTCCCATTTTTTAAACAAGTACTTCGTCTTGCAAAAATATGAGAGGCGAAGTATAATATATTTGATCAAAAGTTCTATATTTTTATTGCAAAGAAATACTTCTGAACTTAGAAACCATTTTGGTGTTTGACATCAAAAAACATTAGTCATCCGACAAGTTAGATTTTTGTGTACTCAAATTTTCCTCTTAATATTAAAACTAAGTCATATTCCATGTTATTAATGAAAATTAAGGTTTCTTTGGGTATGTTTCTTAAAAACTTTAATTCATTTTCGATGAAAATAGGTAATCTTGCGACTGCCAGTTAGCTCTCTCCCTAACTGGTTTGCTTATTTTACATGACATAATAAAATTAACTGAAAATTTCAAATTTAATAGGATTAATACTTTTTTTTTTAATTTGTATTTAAACCCTCTTATCTCTAGTTCAATCTAGGTTTTGAAAAAACTGCGTTTGAAACTGAACAGTGACTAAATTACGAAATATTGGATTTATCGTTCCCATTTCACCAACATAACAATCTAATTTCCTTAACTCAGTAACACCAAAAGTTAAATTAGGTAAAAATGATAAAAAATAAAAACCAAATAAGAGTGTTTTTGGTGTGGTTTAAAGATATTACAATTACTAACTTAAAAAAAGATAAATTGATAATTAGAATAAAAGATATCAAAGAATGAATAAAGGGGATACACTACAAAGAGGTGAGAATATGAGGTAATTTTAAAGATATGAATGGTTGTGAAGGAGCGAAATGAAATAACAGGGAGAAGAATTAAATGGAAAAGGTTAAGGGGGTGAAGAATAAAGAAGGTTAAGGTAGAGAGGCAGAGAGAAAGCAAAGGATGGGAAGAAGGGAATTGGATGGATGGGGATTGGGGAAGAATAGGGAAGAAGTAATTTAAGAAGAGATTCAATACTAGCTATACTTTATCTAAAACAGGGGTTTCCAACTGGTAGATGTCCCCGAGCAGCCTTAAACTGAAACACCCTCACCTTCTCAGTCAGTATGCCAAAATGAAAAACTCATTTTTCTCAATTAAGTATATAGGATATGTAATGCCGTTCTGTTTGTTTTAAATACATTTTTGTTTGGTCAGCACTAAATATGGTTCGCAATAGCTTTTTTAGATTATAAATTCTGGTTCAATTCAGTTAAAGTTCCCGCTAAATATCGTCCGGTTCTTTTGGACCCCGTATATCCAAATATCAACAAATTTTTCTGACTTTTATTAATAAACTGAAGAGTTAATGATCTAATTAAACATATTAATTCATGAGTTTGAAATTATTTATGAATATTTCTAAATTCTATGTTGTCTAAAAGAATGGCGATTTTAGTCATCATTTTAGATTTATCTGCTTAGTAAAAATCCCTATTTAATTGGAAATATTTTTATATTTAGGGAGAGTAGTATAAGCGATGCTTATGTAAAATGTTACAAACAATGCATTTTCGAAAAATCTATTGTTTCTTGTATAAATAATTTCAAAGTTCAGAAAAAAAGAAGTTTTACAAAAAAAACACCTGAACCACGAAAAAATTTTTAAGCATTTTTCACAAGAAAAGTTTTAACGATAGGTTAAGTGTTCATGGAGAACAACTAATTTCAGAAATATAAGCGTCACCTACTAAAGATTTTGTACAAAAAAAAGAACAAAGGAATCAAGTCCTAGTTCTGATAATATCCGCTAAAAATGTTAATTTTAAAAAATTTTAACATTAATTTTGCTATGAAGCTTTAACTTTAAACCTCTGTAGCTCAAAAGTAGCTAAAGTGGACTTGGTTCACTTCTATTCTGAACCCTCCAATTATGAGATTGGGGAATGCGGTTTGCTTATTTTTGCTGTCAATGGGTGAGAGGGGACAAAAATGACCAAAAACTTGCTTATGTGATATTTGAACGGCCCCTAAGTCTACTTGTCTACTTTTCATTTGGGCATACCTTATATCATTCATAGTTTTGACAAATCTATTACAATTAAGCATTTATTTTTTTATAATTTTTTAGCATGGAAGATGCGTCCTGTACTGGATCATTTAAAGCCAAACTGGTGGCTCGAAACAGTTGGTTACTTCATGAAAAGTAAGAATATTTTATCCTTTACGAATCTTTATTACATTTTTATGGGTTGCATAAACCTAATCAAAATTTTCTAATAAGTTCTCAAAGGATCTCGTATTTTGAACCATCATGAATTGGTATTTTCAATGCGCGTCGTAATTTAGTCACTGTTCATTTTGGGTGATTTTTTTTCTTAAAATTATCTGCCTCTTGAATTTTTATACCTACTGTGATCGAAAAAAAATATAAGAACTAAACAAAAGAGTTCTAGCACTTAATTTTCATTTGACATAAATGAGTGCATATATTTGATGAGTGTGTAAATGAGTCTCCTATCACTAAATTTAAAAAATATCTACTATATATAAAAATGGTGAAACTTGACCATAATTAACATCTAGGACAAATTTTAAATTCCGATTACACAATGTCAAAGAAAGTTTGAAACATTTTAACAACTCCATAGCACACTCACAATGTTTTTAATGAATGCTTTTTGAAATGCTTTGTGAAATGCATGTGTAATGAATGTGAAATGCTTTTTTTTTTCTTTCGAATGGAAACCCACTTTTGAACGTAGTTTTTAAAGAAACCTTCTAGAACTCACTGAACTGCTAAAAGCAGTTTACCGTCCCCTTCTCGAAAGTCTTAATTGATATACTGTTTAATGAAACAACAACCCGAACTTGACACGTGTATGATATCTAACTGTAACAGTTTTGTTTGGGTCAACTATGAGCGGAATTAAGGTTGGCCATAGGGGAGCAATGCCCCCCTCCCAATGTTTTGAGAATGTCTGATTTTGTAAAAAATTCTTTTAAAGCCATTAAGGACAGCTTTCTCCCACATGGGTTCCCCCTCCTAAATATTGTCAACGGGATCAACCTCGGTTTTTTTTTTTTTTTTTTTAAATTTGTTTTAAATACTTCCATTTTTTAAACAAATACTTCTTCTTGCAAAAATATGAGAGGCGAAGTATAATATATTTGATCAAAAGTTCTATATTTTTATTGCAAAGAAATACTTCTGAACTTAGAAACCATTTTGGCGTTTGACATCAAAAAACATTAGTCATCCGACAAGTTAGATTTTTGTATACGCAAAATTTCCTCTTAATATTAAAACTAAGTCATATTCCATGTTATTAAAGAAAATTAAGATTTCTTTGGGTATGTTCCTTTAAAATTTTAATCCATTTTCGATGAAAACAGGTAATCTTGCGACTGCCAGTTAGCTCTCTCCCTAACTGATGGTTTGCTTATTTTACATGACATAATAAAATTAACTGAAAATTTCAAATTTAATAGGATTAATACTTTTTTTTTAATTTGTATTTAAACCCTCTTATCTCTAGTTCAATCTAGGTTTTGAAAAAACTGCGTTTGAAACTGAACAGTGACTAAATTACGAAATATTGGATTTATCGTTCCCATTTCACCAACATAACAATCTAATTTCCTTAACTCAGTAACACCAAAAGTTAAATTAGGTAAAAATGATAAAAAATAAAAAACAAATAAGAGTGTTTTTGGTGTGGTTTAAAGATATTACAATTACTAACTTAAAAAAAGATAAATTGATAATTAGAATAAAAGATATCAAAGAATGAATAAAGGGGATACACTACAAAGAGGTGAGAATATGAGGTAATTTTAAAGATATGAATGGTTGTGAAGGAGCAAAATGAAATAACAGGGAGAAGAATTAAATGGAAAAGGTTAAGGGGGTGAAGAATAAAGAAGGTTGAGGTAGAGAGGGAGAGAAAGCAAAGGATGGGAAGAAGGGAATTGGATGGATGGGGATTGGGGAAGAATAGGGAAGAAGTAATTTAAGAAGAGATTCAATACTAGCTATATACTTTATCTAAAACAGGGGTTTCCAACTGGTAGATGTCCCCGAGCAGCCTTAAACTGAAACACCCTCACCTTCTCAGTCAGTGTGCCAAAATGAAAAACTCATTTTTCTCAATTAAGTAAGGATATGTAATGCCGTTCTGTTTATTTTAAAAACATTTTAGTTTGGTCAGCACTAAATATGGTTCGCAATAGCTTTTTAAGATTATAAATTCTGGTTCAATTCCGTTAAAGTTCCCGCTAAATATCGCCCGCTTCTTTTGGACCCCGTATATCCAAATAATATATCAACAAATTTTTCTGACTTTTATTAATAAACTGAAGAGTTAATGATCTTATTAAACATATTAATTCATGAGTTTGAAATTATTTATGAATATTTCTAAATTCTATGTTGTCTAAAAGAATGGCGATTTTAGTCATCATTTTAGATTTGTCTGCTTATAGTAAGAATCCCTATTTAATTGGAAATATTTTTATATTTAGGGAGGGGAGTATCAGCGATGCCTATGTAAAATGTTAAAAACAATGCATTTTCGAAAAATCTATTGTTTCTTGTATAAATAATTTCAAAGTTCAGCAAAAAAGGAATTTCACAAAAAAAAAACCTGCTCCACGAAAAAATTTTTAAGCATTTTTCACAAGAAAAGTTTTAGCGATAAGTTAAGTGTTCATGGAGAACAATAAATTTCAGAAATCTAGGCATTAGTGAAGATTTTGTACAAAAAAAGGGGCTCGGGCAGTTTTTTTACGTAATTATGAGAAGGGGGAGTGCGGTTTGCTCTTATTTGTGCTGTCAATGGGGGAGAGGGCACAGAAATGCCCAAAAACTTTCTTATGTCATATTTGATCGGCCGCTAAGTCTACTTTTCATTTGGGCATACCTTATATCATCCATAGTTTATTACACTTAAGCAATGGACTCTAACCGCCTATCTGGTTCGAGACTTCACGGAACCAACACGTGACCTACAACTGAGCTTGCAATTGGTTACCACAGATACTACACTAGTAGATCTACTAGTGTAGTATCTGTGGTAACCAATGGCAAGCTCAGTAGGTCACGTGTTGGTTCCGTGTGACGTCAGACGGTTAGAGTCCATTAATTTTTTATAATTTTTTAGCATAGAAGATGTCCTGTGGTGGATCATTTAAAGCCGAACTGGTGGCTCGAAACAGTTGGTTACTGCATGAAAGGTAAGAATATTTTATCCTTTTACGAATCTTTATTACATTTTAATGGGTTGCATAAACCTAATCAAAATTTTCTAATAAGTTCTCAAAGGATCTCGTATTTTGAACCATCATGAATTGGTATTTCCAATACGTCGTAATTTAGTCACTGTTCATTTTGGTGATTTTTCTTACAAATTATCTGCCCCTAAAATTTTTTATACCTACAGCGATAGAAAAAATGTAAGAACTAAGCAAAAGAGTTTTAGCACTCTATTTTAATTTTTACATAAATGAGTCTTCTATCACTAAATTTAAAAAATTATAGAAGTAGTGAAACTTGACCTTATTAACATCTGAGACATTTTAAATTCCGATTACATAATACAAAAATAAAATTATCTCCAACATTTTAACAACTCCATAGCACATTCGCAATGAATTTGGATTTTGAATAGAAACCCACCTTTTAAACGTAGTTTTTAAAGAAACCTTCTAGAACTCATTGAACTACTAAATTTGTCTTATTATCCCCTTCACGAAAGTTTTAATTGATAATTTTTTAAATGAAACAGCACCCGGTACTTGACACGTGTATGGTACCTAACTGTAACAATTTTGTTTGGGTCAACCATGGACAGATTTAAGGTTGGTCATAGGGGGGTAAGGCCCCCTCCCAATATTTTTAGAATACCTCATTTTCATAACAATAAAAATGCTTTTAAAGCCATTAAGGACAGCTATCTCCCCCAAGGGTTCCCCACCTAAATAGTATTGCCCATGGGGTCAACCACGTTTTTTGAAAAAAAAATTCTCAAAATTCTTCCATTTTTTAAACAAATACTACGTCTCATCCGACAATTTAAGTTTTTTAAAAGTAAAATTTCGTCTTAATACAAAACAATAGGTAAGTCATATTCCCTGTTATTAATGAAAATTAAGATTTCTTTGGGAATGTTCCACAAAAATTGTAATCCATTTTCGATGGAAATGGGTAATTTTGCGACTTCCAGTTTCGACTCTCTCCCTGACTGGTTTACTTATTTAAAATGACATAATAAAATTAAATGAAAATTTCAGAATAAATAGGATTAAAATGGTTTTCTAAAAAAACAATTATTAATTTTTAATAATTAACTCCCTAGTTCAATCTAGGTTTTGAAAAAATTCTAAAATGTTGAAAAAAACTGCGTTTGAAAATGAACAGTGACTAAAGTATGAAATATTGGATATATTGTTCACACCTCGCCCATACCCCAACCTGCTTTCTTAAACTCACAATCAGTGACACCAAAAGTTCAATCAGGTAAAAATGGTAAAAAAAAAGACCCAAATAAGTATTTTTTGGCGTGGTTTAAAGATATGGGGCCGTATTCAGAAACTTTTAACACGAGTCGAAAACGAGTCGTTAACGAGTCGATAACGATTCGAGACCGAAATTGATCGAAAACGATCATTTTCGAAACGAGTACTTCAGCTCTCTCGTTTCCTCAAAAACGAGTAATATAGCGGACTCTGATTGGTTGAAAAGAAATTCGCGTCATCGCTGGGAGGTCCAGCGATGACGGCCTCGAATCGTTTTCGACTCGTTAACGACTCGTTTCAATCGTGTTAAAAGTTTCTGAATACGGCCCCGTCTGCGCCCGGCACAGGTGACAGTGCCACAAGGCACTTATCCCCCGATACTACGATTGACGGAATTATGGGTGAATTTATGGAGCTAGGAGTAAAGTAACATGGTCTGAAATCACTGAAGCCAAAGAAAGCTCAACTTAACTGTTGTAATGACTGGTGGTCATCTTGAGTAATGCATTAAATTTTTATCAAATAAAAACATTTCTCCTAAACTATACCTCGTGACTGACTTAATGTTCCATGAAACTTAAGCATTTTTATTTCGCACTCTTCAAAAAGACCTCTTACCTCTGACAAGGAGAGGATCCCAACGTGTCATCACCGATTTGGTTCATTTTTGGTGTGTAAGTAGTGCATGACTAGGACATCAATTTGTGAAAATATTAAGAAGCAACTTTCAGAAATTTTGGAGAAAATCGCGATTAAAAATTTCAACATGTACTTATAATTTAATAAGGTTCGTACCTTGTAAGCGGATCGTGGTGTAGTGGTAAAAGCTGCAATTTCAACCCAAAGGTCCCGGGATCGAGCCTCGCTGCATACCATAATTTTTATTTTTATTTTCCACGCAATTAAGAGCACAGGTATGAAATGAAGTAGTACATACATATTTATATTTATAATTATCAATTTTAAAACATTTTTTAAATATTTTTTTGTAGGAAAAATCAAATTTTCTGCTAATTATACAATTTTTCTAACTGGTAATACCTGGTAACCAATAACTCCAATTTTTTTATGATCCTATTGTAAATATTATATATTTACCAAAAAAAAAATTTATTTTAACTATCAAATCAGACACATTGCAAACCCTTTTAGCATAACGAAATTGCGTACTTTCTTTTGGATAGTTAGGGATAAATTAAGGTAAAACTTCATCTATAAAATAATTTTTTTTTTGTTTTAAAATAAATCTTTTCATTCCTAGTTTCCCCAAAAAAAATAATTATTAAAACCAATTTTTTATGATCTTATAATAAATACTATAAAATATTTACCAAAACAATTTTTTATACGCAAGAAAAAATATTTAAAAATTAATAATTAAATATTATTATGAGTTTATTTCATATCTGTGCTCTTAATTGCGTGGAAAATAAAAATAAAAGTTATGGTATGCAGCGAGACTCGATCCCGGGACCCTTGGGTTGCAATCGCAGCTTTTACCACTACACCACGATTTGCTTGCAAGATACGAATCTTATTAAATTTATAAGTACATGTTAAAATTTTTAATCGCGATTTTCTCCAAAATTTCTGAAAGTTGCTTCTTAATATTTTCACAAATTGATGTCCTAGTCATGCACTACTTCCACACCAAAAATAAACCAAATTGGTGATGACACGTTGGGATCCTCTCCTTGTGAGTAAAACATGAATAAGTAAGATGGATGGGACAATATTTTAAAAGGGATGCAAATATTTTATTTGAAAAATTAGTTAAACAATTTTGTATTTTAATATAAAATAAAAAGTTTCATGGAACATAGTAATACTCACCGGTAGAAGTTTTTTTTTCTTCTTTTTTTTTCTTCTTTTTAAAATATTTTTAGTTACAAAATGCATTACTTAAGAAGGCGGCAAAACTACACGGTTGCTTCAACTTGATTATTGAGTCCCTTTAAAGGACGGATTAAAGAAGGGGGCGGAAGGGGCGATCTCCCCCGAGAAGAATCCCCAAAAAGTAGTTTCTTCTTTCCTTGGGATATAGAGTAGATAAAAATCGTTTTCTATGATAAGATTGAAGATCCTATTCAGGGATGTAGTTAAGATGGGGCCAGGGGCCGCACTCCCCACTGGGCATGACCTAAAACTTTTTAGACCCTATTTTAGGTGTTATAATTATGATTAGTCACTTAACCAGAGAACGTCTATCTATAATAATAATAACTTTATTTACTGCACAAAAATATTTTTTACAAAAACACAAGGGAAAAAAAATATTTGACGCCAAGGGGAAATTTGACAATTCCCGTTCAGGCGACAGAGAATGTATTTTACATTAAATACAAAATAAATGAAAAAAAAATATAACAACTTAAGAAAATGAGTAATACTTATGAGTACCCCTTAAAAGTGTCTGAAAAACGCTTTTTTGCTTGTTCTAATGTCTAACTCTAAAAATTTTTAGGGAGAAATCCCCAATACCATGGGCATTTATGATGGGGCCCCTCCGAAAGTCGGACTAAGTGAATAAAAACGAGTTAAAATTCTGTTTTAAGGGTCAAATTCACAAAAATTATCTGGGGGAGGAGGGAGGACCTTAAACACCATCTTTTACTTGAATTTCTGTACTGCCCAAGACTTTTTTTACGTACAATTTTTTTAAAAGTAATGTGCCCCCTTCTTATCTCATAGGGAGAACCTATTGTAAATTGAATATTCTATCTAACCGCCCCACCCTCAAAATTGCATTAATCCGTCACTGGTCCCTATTGACGATGCTCCCTAAAACTTACTCCTAGCTCCATGGGTGAATTGCATCCGGACAGAAAAGATGCAATCTGACCCCTCACCATTATATGCGTGTCTCTCACAAACTCACTGAGATTTAATACCCATCCCACTCCATCTAAAACAGTTGTTCCCAACTGGTAGATGTCTCCGGGCAGCCTTAAACTGAAACATCCAAGAACCAACCACCCTTTACCCTCTCAGGCAGTATGCCAAAATTAAAAACTCATTTTTCTCAATAAAGTAGGATATGTAAAAAATTATGCCGTTCTATTTGTTTTAAATACATTTTAATTTGGTCAGCACTAAATATGATCCGTAATAATAGCTTTTACTAGATAATAAATTTTTTGCAATTAAAAAAACTACCGTTCATCAGATGCTTTTATTAGTAAGTATACTTTGACGATGCTTTAAAATTGCTAACAATTTACAGGTGATTTTTATTACGTACAAAGCGGCCGTTCACATACTTTAAAGCAAGATAATGTTTAGGGCATTTTCGATCTCCTTAGTACTTTCAGAATCCTTATTTATTGTATATAGTCTTTGTGTGCTGCTGGGCCTTTCTGCGGACCACTTCCAGTCAGGGGCGTCATTTCAGTTTTTGGTTGGGGGGGGCAAAGATTTTTTCAAAGAGGTGCAGGGCCTTCTGGGAACCCAAAAGTCTGGGAAACAAAACCAGACTTTTGTTTTTGTGGTATTGACGCAACGTCATTTCTAATATACACCCTAACTAGTTTTGGATCACTTAAAAGTAGCATTCGAATTATGGTGCACATTGTGTCAAAATTTTATAATTACACTCCAGAAATGTTTTGAAAATTTGCCTATAAAAGTAGGGTTTTAGCTCATTTTGAGACTCTTTAGGTAACATCCGAAGAGAACGGTTCTTTGTAAACCACACAATTTTCAAGGAAATAAAATATAAATAACGTAAAAATTTCTAGGAGGCTTGGGGGTCCTCCCCCATAAAAATTTTTTGAAATTCGTCTCTTTTTTTAAACCAGTGGTTCCCAACCGGTGGTCCGTGATAGTCTTGGAAGTGGTCCGTGGTGAGACCCGGAAGCACACAAAAAATCCTAAAATAATAGAAATTTTAATGAATTGAACAAGAAAAAATTGCATTATACATACTTTCGGCTATGTAATTTGTGGGGATAACACAGTCACCACTAAATTAATAACAATTCTTTCTTCTACTATAAATATTTAAAGTGAATTTAAGAGTTAGGAAAAGAAAGGGGTTTTTTTTGTGCAAAAAAAATTTTGTAATTTGTGCGCAATTTTGTGGGTTCCGAAGATTTACATATCTCACTCGCTTAACTCACTTATCTTAATTCTTATGCGATGTAATTAAATGTTTCTTAAAATATAGTTAGATTTCATAGCATTATATAAAATTCCTTGCGTAATTAGGGTAATTAATAAACTTTCATCTGAAATTTTGTGAAGAAAAGGATTTTAAGTTACAAAGGTGGTCCGTGAAGATTCCAATTTTAGACTTAAAGGTCCGCGGACTGCTTTGAGTTGGGAACCACTGTTTTAAACTTTTGTTTTATCTTATTTGTAATTACTTTGGGAAACACGCAAAGGGGTAACCGCTTCTTCTAAGTAACAGAATTTTCAGGGGGGAAAATACTATGTAACAGAAATTCGACCCTCAAAAGTAGTGTTTTAACTCAGCGTTCCCCAACCTTTTTACCACCACGGACCGGTCAACGTTTGATAATTTTACCGCGGCCCGCTGGGGGTAACGTTGATTTTGGTTTCGTTTTCGATGTATTGGAATTTCTCAGAAGTTTAAATAAGTGAATTTTCATTTCTTTACAAAAAGAAGATTCGGACAAAGCGCATTGATATATTACACCTCATTTCTTTATTTTTCTTTCCGTTTCGAAGAAAAATGTACTGTTTTATGGATTTTCTTTTTATTAACTTATACGTATATAGTTGTAACAAAAAAACTCAGACAACTGTCACCATTACTTCCCGCTTGAACCAGTTCGCGACAAAAAAGAATATAAAAATTTATTGATTTCTAATATTTGAAGCGTTTTTATTCAGTTTTCTTGGAAAAATAAGATGATGGTTCTCATGGCGTCTGCATGATTTATGTCTTCCTTTATTATGATTATGATTTATACCTCCGGGCCCCTTTTTTAAATAAATAAAATTTAATGAAACACAGATGTTTTTAATTTGGAGTATAAACCTAGGAATTTAAATTCATTTTCAATGAAATGGTCGGCCCGCGGCCCGGTACCATTTGATCCACGGACCGGCACCGTGGATTTGGGGGGAAGACCGGGGGGGCACCGGGGATTTGAGACCACTGTTTTAACTCATTGTAAGACTTTTTGGGTTACACCCGATGCTTCTGTAAGTTACAGAATTTTCAAGAGACTTGCATCTATTTTTCACATAACAATGGAAACCTGGGGGGTCAATTGCTAACCCTAAATGACCCCCATGCTTCCAGTGCTTTCACGGTTCCCTTATATTCAGCAAACCACCAGTTGGGAACCACTGATCTTAAGTCTACTTTTGGGCATACCCTATTATATCATTCAGAGTTTTCAATAATCAGTTACAACTAAGCATTTAATTTTTTTTAGAACAGAACGTGGGTCCTGTGGATCATTCATAATGCCGAGCTGGTGTGGCTCGAAATATAGTTGGTTACTCCATTTCTAAATGAAAAGTAAGAATATTTTATCCTTTATGAATCTTTAAAACATTAATGGGTTGCATATAAACCTAATCAACTCTTAAGTATGATGTTCTCAAAGGATCTTGTATTTTGTACCATCATGAATTGATATTTTCAATGCGTTGTAATTTAGTCACTGTTGTTCATTTTGGGGATTTTTTCTTACAAATTATCTGCCCCTAAAAATTTTTATACACTGTTAGAAATTGCACTGCATGATTACGGTGAAATAACCGGCAGCAGAGTGTCCATCTTATTAACCGTTAAGTTTACGGTTTGGACATTTTTGTTTATTTACGGGTTTGAAACCGTTTCCAACTGGTACGGTTAAGAAACCGTAAAAACAAAGTTTAACGGTTTAGTAACCATTTACAACTAGCATGGTTAGAAACCGTAAAAGAAAGGTTGTACGGTTTAGTAACCATTTACAGCTAGCATGGTTTGAAACCGTAAAAGAAAGGTTTTACGGTTTAGTTACTATTTACAACTAGCATGGTTGAAACCGTAAAAACTAAGTTTTACGGTTTAGTAACCATTTATAAGTAGCATGGTTTGAACCATACCTACAGTGATCGAACAAAATATAAGAACTAAGCAAGAGTTTTAGCACTTTATTTTCATTTTTACATAAATGAGTGTGTAAATGAGTCTTCTATCACTAAATTAAAAATATATATATTAGTGAAACTTGACCTTATTACCATCTGAGACAGATTTTAAATTCCGATTACATAATACAAAAAAAAATTATTCTGCAGCATTTTAACAACTCCATAGCACACTCACAATGAATAGGATTGATTTCGAATATAAACCCACCTTTTAAACGTAGTTTTTAAAGAAACCTTCTAGAACTCATTGAACTACTAAATTTGTCTTATCAATTATTGCCCTTCACGAAAGTTTTGAGTGATAGTTTTTTTTTTTAAATGAAACAGCACCCGGAACTTGACACGTGTATGGTACCTACATCGATGGGTACCTAACTGTAACAGTTAAGTTTGAGTCAACCATGAACAGATTTTAGGTTGGTCATAGGGGGGTAAGGCCCCCTCCCAATATTTTAAGAATACCACATTTTCATAACAATAAAAAATGCTTTTAAAGCCATTAAGGATAACTATCTCCCTCAAGGGTTCCCCACCTAAATTTTGCCCATGGGGTCAATCTCGTTTTTTGCAAAATAAATTATCAAAATGCTTCCTTTTTGTAAACAAATACTACGTTTTGCAAATATATGAGAGGTGGAGCATAATATTTTTGAACAAAAGTTCTATATTTTTATTTCAAAGAAATACTTCTGAACTTAGAAACCGTTTTGGCGTTTGACATCATAAAACATGTCATCCGAAAAGTTAGTTTTTTTAAACTTAAAATTTCCTCTTAATATCAAAAACTAAGTCATATTCCATGTTATTAATGAAAATTAAGATTTCTTTGAGAATGTTCCTTTAAAACTTTAATCCATTTTGTATGAAAATAGGTAATTTTGCGAATGCCAGTTCCTCTTATCTCTAGTTCAATCTAGGTTTTGAAAAAACTACGTTTAAAACAGAACAGTGACTAAATTATGAAATATTGGATATATCGTTCACATTTCACTATCATACCGATCTACTTTCCTCCTTAACTCAGTAACACCAAAAGTTCAATTAGGTAAAAATGATAAAAATAAAAACCAAATAAGTGTTTTTGGAGTGGTTTAAAGATATTACAATTACTAACTTTAAAAAAGATAAATTGATAATTATAATAAAAGATATCAAAGAATGAACAGTGCTGAAATTGGAGGGGGACGCCTTCCCCCGAAATGATTGAACCGTCCCCCGAAATATTTTTACCGTCCCCTTTCCCTAA
Organism: Tetragnatha montana; assembly: GCA_963680715.1. NCBI lineage: Eukaryota > Metazoa > Arthropoda > Arachnida > Araneae > Tetragnathidae > Tetragnatha > Tetragnatha montana. The sequence continues at coordinate 40,583,036 of OY796680.1, read as the reverse complement.
AATATTTGTATCCGCGAAAAAAAATTATAAATTTAAGGTAAGATTTTTAAGATTAAATATTAAAGCAAAAAGAAGAAAAAGAGAAATTTTTTCGGACCTAAATTCCCATTCGAATAAGTGTTCGGAATCGTCTATCAGCGTGCCAGTAGTCTCCCATTATTCCGATTCGCAAATATATTTGTATTCGGATTTTTAGGGTCAAATTTCCGAAAACTTTCTGGGGAGGACCCCCAGACCCCCTTTAAGTATTTTAATCTCTATTAATCACAATTTGCTGCACAAAAAATGAGTTAAAACCCGATTTTTAGAGTATAATTTCCAAAATTTTCTGGGCGAGAACCCCCAGACCCCTCATCTCGTACTTGGAATTCGATTATTCACAACTTTTTTAACATTAGGTTAAGCAAGAGGATTCAATTCGATTAACAAATTTTTAGCCCCCCAAACCAAATCCTGGATCCGCTACTGCACGGTAACACCAAGATGAATATTTTTTTTTTACTTTCCATCAATCAATATTTGTAAAGACTTAAATGTTACATAGTTTTAAGGTTATAAAAATTATAATAACTGCCTTAGTGCTTTTATTCTAGCATTTAAAAAATGTCCCATTAGCCCTCACTTTCCCCTAACTATGCAATTTTAAGTAAACTATAACTTGATTATTAATTCGAGTAGGTACTAAAAATTAATCATATTTTACCCTCCATTAATCATCTACTCTGTAAAAAGGTGAGTCTCCTCAAATATTTTTTTCCAATTTCAGCACTGAGAATGAATAAAGGGGATATACTACAAAGAGGTGAGAATATGAGGTAATTTTAAAGATATGAATGGTTGTGAAGAGGGAGCGAAATGAAATAACAGGGAGAAGAATTAAATGGAAAAGGTTAAGGGGGTGAAGAATAAAGAAGGTTGAGGTAGAGAGGGGGAGACCAAAGGATGGGAAGAAGGGAACCGGATGGATGGGGATGGAATAGGGATAGTGATAGTGAAGAGGGTAGAAGTAGAGAGAGCGGAGGATAGAAGAAAGAAGTGGAGAGAAAGGGAAGGATAGAACGGGGAAGTATAGTGAAAGGGGATTATAGAAAAAGGGTGAATTAGAGAGATGGAAGAAAGAGAAAGGTCGAGGAGTAAATTAGGAAGAAATCGGAGAAAGAAGGGAGAGAAGAGAAAGAGAAGATAATTTAAGGAAAAGAGTAGAGAGAGAGGAAAGATTAGAAGAAGGAGAGAGTGGGGAGGATAGAAGAAAGAAGTGAAGAGAAATGGGGGATAGAACGGGGAAGGATATTGAAAGGGAATGATAGAAGAGGGGTGAGTAGGGAGATGGAAGAAAGAGAAAGCTCGAGGAGTCAATTAGGAAGAAATCGAAGGTCAGAAGGGGAGGGAAAAGAGCAGCGAGAGGAGAGATAAGATGGAAGAAGAGAGTGGGGAGGATAGAAGAAAGAAGTGGAGAGAAAAGCCGCGTTCACAACAGACAACCTGTTCAACCGGAGAAAGAGCTAAAGAAGTAGGAGAAAAGGGATCTCCGAAAACTAACCGTGAGGAAATAGAATAGCCCGTTCACAAGTGCACTCGTCTAACTAGTCCTACCGGTAGAAAGAATCACGTGACAAGCGAGCGAGCTCATAGAAATACATTACGGGAAGCGAGCGAGAGCGCCCTCTACAGGCGGTTAGTCCAATTAAAACATTTCCTACTGCTATGGCCCAGGGGAGAATTTTCAATGGATGGCCCGGTGAGGTTTTCCCTAGCTTAGGGAGAGCGGTGGAGGAAGAACCGGTTTTCTCTGCCTTTCCCCGGTTAGAATGGTTGTTGTGAACGCGGCTAAAGAGAGGGATAGAACGGGGAAGTATAGTAAAGGGAATGATAGAAGAGGGGTGAAGTAAAGAGATGGAAGAAAGGGAAAGGTCAAGGAGTAAAGTAGGAAGAAAACGGAGAAAGAAGAAAAAGGAAGGATAAGTGAGGGAAAAGAGTAGAGAGAGGGGAGATTAGAAGATGGATGAAGTAGAGAGATGGAAGAAAGGGAAAGGTCAAGGAGTAAAGTAGGAAGAAAACGGAGAAAGAAGAAAAAGGGAGGATAAGTGAGGGAAAAGAGTAGAGAGAGGGGAGATAAGAAGATGGATGAAGGAGAGAGTGGGGAGGATAGAAGAAATAAGTGGAGAGAAAGGTAGGGATAGAACGGGGAAGGAAGTATAGTGAAAGGGTAAAAGAGGGGTGAAGTAGAGAGATGGAAGAAAGGGAAAGGTCGAGGAGTAAAGTAGGAAGAAAACGGAGAAAGAAAGGAGGGTGAGAAGAAAAAAGGAGGATAAGTGAGGGAAAAGAGTAGAGAGAGGGGAGATTAGAAGATGGAAGAAGAAGAGAGTGGGGAGGATAAAAAGACGGAATTTTTAGAGAGATAAGGATGAAAGAGGGAGAAATTAGAGAGAGAGGGGGAGGTCAGAAAGTAGGATAGAAAAGGTTAGAAGTAGAGAGGGGGAGTGTAGGAGAAGTAATGAGAGGGAAGGATAAAAGAGTAGTGGGGACAGGTTTGGTTAGAGAGAGTAAATGTGAGGAGAGAGAGAGAGGGGATAAATTGTTTGGAGGTCGATAAAAGAAAAAGTGGGGAAGTGGAGATGATAGAAAAGTAGAGGCGAGGAAGAGAGATGGGAGGAAAATGGAGAGAATTGGGATAATTGAAGACTGGGGAAGTAGAGAAAGGGGAGGATGGTTGAGAGGGCTTAAAGAGAGGGGATAAAAGGTATGAATAAAAGTGAAATATTGACGGTAAAGGATGCGAGGTAGGTAAACATTAGGTTGAAGATTTTGAAGAGGGAGAGAAAACTGAAGTGACATCGAGTGGAGTTGAGTATGAGTAGGGATAAGAGAGAGATAAAGAGAAATAAGGGGGATAGAAAGAAAAGATGTGAGGAAGAGAAATAGAATGTGAATGAGAGAGAGATATTATAAATAAATAGGAATTTTGTGGGGAAGATTGGGGAAGAATATGGGCAAGAAAGAGAGGGAAAGAGCAATATGAGAAGATAGATTGGGGGCCATTCATAAATAATGATGTCACTTTTTTTTCAACATTTTTAACCCCCTCCCTCCCCTATGTCACAAAGTGTCACACTTCACCATACCCCCCCCCTTTGTCACGATACCAATAATAAGTTTAGAATAAGGTTGATAAGAATTTAGGACCAGATGTTTTTATTGAAGTTTAAGTGCACCCCAGAGCTTAAAAGTTCAAAGTGAACTGTTATTTCGTTGGTATGAATCTTATAATAATGTTATTTAAGCTAAATTTTCCAGAAAAAGTTGTTTATTTAGTTTTATTTTTGATTTTCAATGTGTGATGTCACGTCATTTATGGACGGCCCCTTGGGAAATAAAAGGTGAAATAGGATAAGTGAAAAAGTGATGGTTTTACCATTATTTATAAAGGGGAATTTTGCGAGGATTTTACTTTCACTTTACTTATGTGATGTTCCTTTACAGGCAATTGGCAAAACGTAGAGGAATTTAGAAGAAAGAGTCAGGAATCATATGGGTATTATAGGCACTTATGCCCTACTTGATTTATGACTTTTGCTGAAGAGTGCTTGCCTACTTGGAACTCAATTTCTTCAATTGGGCTTATTGAACTCAAGTAACTAGTGATGAAATAGTTTTAAAATTATGTGCAATAAATATTGAGGATTATCCGAGGGAAGGGGTTACCTTCTCTCGGAAGGCATCTTGTTTTAATTTAAGCTGGGTAAGGAGTATCCAACCTCCATGTACATTGTATTGATCAATACTTTGTTAGGTGACTGTAGACCAGGCTTGTAACATGCATTATAAATGATTATGAAAGTTTGAATAATTAACACATATTTAATAGGTGCTACAGGAGTGTAGGTCAGAAGCTTCAAGGTAAGGTTATGTTATGAATAATGAGTTGCAAGCTTGGTGTATTGGTTACTGACGAGACGCAATACAGTAAAGAACAAATTGTTAGAAATAAAATAGGGGCTAGTTATGAATCAAAATTTTTTTACCTTGAGGTTGGATATACTCATACAAATATAAACAGACCGGTAAGTAGGCGGGGATTATTAAATGACCCCTGACTAGTGAAACCTGAACCAAAGACGTTCTCTCAACCCTTCAAATCAAAATTTGCTCTCAGGAAATAATTAGAGCTTCGAAGTTGCTCTTAGACACATGGATATAGTAATCAATCAAGGTTTGTAGAGAGAGAAGGTTGGCTCATCCGTGATGTCACCACATGGGAAGAGGGGTCTCCGCCAATGGCAATGCTCGTACAGCTCTGTACGAGCATTGCCATTGGCGGAGACCCCTCTTCCCATGTGGTGACGTCACGGATGAGCCAACCTTCTCTCTCTACAAACCTTCGTAATCAATAGTGTGAGAATTCGGGTTTTTAATTAAACGAGTTGAGAGGATAACTTACAAACCTTATTTTAGTTCAGGTTTTTCCTTCTTGGGGAGGTAGTTTTTAAGCTCCGCCCACTGACCAGTAATAGAGCATTTACAATCACGTGGTCGCACCTAGCAATAGGTTCTTGTCCTCCAGCAGTTAAAAGAAAATAAGTGGTCATGTACAATGCTTCTATTCAATCACGTGACCCCGCACCTAGCAACAGGTTTTGTGCCCTCCAACAATTAAATTAAAACGTCATGTCATGTGCAAATGCTCTATATTTAGTTAAACCGTAAAGTCTCGTCGCTTCAGGGAGCGTCTGTATCACAGAGAAATATCCTAACAGAGGGTCCACGAGGCTATTTTCAAATGCGTTACTGATGTGAGGGCGCCACACTAGATTCTGGAACGTATGCCGGCCGCTTAAATCTCTCGCCAAATTAGAACTCAGCGCATGCGCAAAAAGGTGTTTTCGATCTCCCATAGGCAGCCGGCGAACGATTCAGACTGGATCCAGACGCTAGTGAGTTTAGTGCGATCCCAGCGCCACAATTCTCCCAACCTGTAACAAGATGTCATGATTTTCAATTTCCATTATGGCCTATGGCCGTGGACTCTCTGTTCTAGTACTCTGTGGTCTGTATCACAGAGTACTAGAACAGAGAGTCCACGGCCATAGGGCATAATGGAAATCGAAAAAGCATGGCATAATGTTACAGGTTGGGAAAATTTTGGCGCTGGGATCGCATTAAACTCCACTAGCGTCTGGATCCAGTCAGGATCGTTTGCCGGCTGCCAATGGGAGATCGAAAACATCTTTTCGCGCATGTGCCGAGTTCTAATTTGTCGAGAGTTTTAAGCAGCCGGCATACGTTCCAGAAGCTAGTGTGGCGCCCTCACATCAGTAACACATTTGAAAATAGCCCCGTGGACCCTCTGTTAGGATATTTCTCGGTGGTCTGTATATGATGCATTTTTTGCGATCGATCACGTATAGATTATTTCGCACATGACGTCACTGAAGGACAAGAACAATGTTGCTTAGGCTGTTGTTAGGTGCGGGGGCACCCGTTTCTACAGCGATTGTTAGGGGCAGAGTCTTGTAATTGCAAATGCTCCAATAAAAGCATTCGCACCTGACGTCACTGGAGGACAAGAATCCGTTGTTAAGTCCGAGTCATGTGATTGAAAATGCTCTATATCTCCGGCTTGCGTGCGTTACCACAGAGTATAGAGCTTACAGAGGTCCCCCCCATAGACGCTAATGGTAACTTTTAAAGCATTGACTTACCCAAACGGGACAGACAGCCCGCCTCCAACTCCATGTGGTCTCCGCAAATTCTCTCCCGCGTAAGCTTTCGTCCATCCGTCACTCATGTCGCGTATGCAGTTCCACAGCCAATCAAGAATAACTTTCGCCATTTCACCTTCTCGAATTGGAAGTGCACAGAGAAATATCCTAACAGAGGGTCCACAAAGGCTATTTTCAAATTCCGTACAGGTGTGAGGGCAGCACGAGAAGCTTAATGATTGACAGATAGGTAGGCAGTACATTTTGGTGGTCACAAAGCTGTGATTGTCTGTGACCTGTTCATTCATTCAATCTATCCTTTCGGCTATTGGAGGATAAAGTTTTTTCTCCGCCTCTGGTGACGTGACGCGATCCCAGCTCCAAAGGAAAACTGACACTTGGAATCTCTGTAAGCTCTGTTCTCTGATGTGGTGTGCGTGATCTCAAGGAACTGCTTATAAACCTTCGTCAAGTAAGACAAACAGGGCTTTTTGTTGGCACAGAAAGACAAAATACACCCAGGGCAAGGCTATAGTGGCTAGAAGAATAAGTGTCATGACCGAAATAAAAAAAGGGTTTAGAAAGGGTGGAAAAAAATTGATGGCAACGGGACGACTGGAAAACTTGCGCCATATATTTTCTGCAAAAAATAAACTCTTTCAAGTGCTCAAAAACAATAAAAAGACTTTAAATTCTTTACTTGTCCAGTGAAAAAACAAACAAATGCTTAAACCTCCTATCAAATTAGTAATGTTTTCGAAATCACTCGTATTCGAACTCACACAATGCCATGTCAATGTAAACACGGGACGACGGGATCCCATCGCCCTCTGGTGGTTTCCTCCTTTTCGGAAACAGAAATTTGTACACGGTCGATAAACACACTATCCCCTTCTAGCCACTGTATAGCAAGGCCAAGAATCGAACCCGACAGCAGATATAGTACACAGACTACATTTTCTGGTACTTTACCATTAGGGGCTGTTCAAATATTACGTAAGCACCTAAGGGGGCGAGTGGTGTTTCTGTTTGCTCTCTGCTTATTTTTCCTGAGAAGAGGGGTATAAGCCGGTATTAGTGATGCTTACGTAACGATAGATGGTGTTCAAGGAGCACGATGAATTTCGGGAATTTAGGCACTGCTAAACATTAATTTAGTTAGCACAAAAAAAAAAGAACAAAGGGGAGTCGGAGGGTTTTCTTACGTAAATATATATGAAGGGGCTCAAAAACGTGCTTACGTAATATTTGAACGACTTCTTACCGTAAACTAGTAAGAGATACTTCAACTACAACTTCTATCTAAAGTCAATATAGAGAATTTTGGCCACTTTTTTAGTTAGTTTTTTTACTTTTCGAGCTTTATTAAAATTCTAAGATTAATAAAATTATAATACTTGCAATCTACAGAAAACGTATAAGGGAGAGGGGGGAACATTTGTACATGGGGAACATTAGACCAACCGACATTTCTGTATGTTAAATTGAATTTAAAAATATAAAAAAATACCAATAGGTAGCTGTATTATCATTGCCTGATTTTTCAGAGCAGTGAGATCATAGAAACCCTTAGTGTTAAAAAACAGCCTACTTTAGAAGGTGCAAAGTATATTGTCTTCTCCTTTTATTTGTGTAAAATTTAATCAGAAAGTTTAAGTAGAAATTTACCTGGCATTCTATAATTGTTGGCATCAGTAAAGTTAAGTCTGAGAAAGTTTTGTTTCTCAATTTCAATTATAAATATCAATTTTTATTCTTAAAGTTTGAGCTGGTGATAGAACACATTTGAGCAGTTCAAAAATCCCTTCTCTGTTTCCATTTTTGTGATTTTGAACGCATTTTTAGACTTTAGTATTTTAAGGTGTTTTAAATTTACCTTAGGTCAATTATTTGATATACCCCAGAAAAAAATTTATCAAGGATACATTGTCACCTTGTTAAAAAATTGGCCTTGACTAATTCAAGGAGGTCCAAAAAATCATATCAGGGTACATTATTTTACTTTTGAATATTGTCTGAATCATATCAACTTTCAAAGAGAAAAAAAAATATGTCCTTTAACGATTTAGCATGAGACTGAATCAATAAATGTAGCATAAATTGGTAATAATTTAAAATCGATACGCAAAACCATTAAAAGTATTAAAATAATTATCTACTGGGAATAGTTCAACGATTAAACGTATCATTAAATTCTAGATATTAGACAGAAATACAAAAAGAAGCATTAAAAGTAATTTATTTGCCTTAGCAAGTTATAAGTGACCCTTGAACTTTTGAACACACATCGGATGATTGGCAGGAAAAGCTGCCTATAGAAATAAAACCTAGCTATTAGCAATTGAAAAACTATCGTTCGCAATATAATTGGTAACAATATTTAAAATGGAATCTTGTAATTATGATGCAATAGAGAAAAGTTATAAAAATTACAGAAAAAAGTTGATAGTTTAAGCTTTTTTAAAATGATCTCCCAGCAATCTCCAAAATATTTGAAACAACATCTACCCATAACCGCCAGCGTATTTTTGAAACACTGATTTTACAGAATTTGTTTCCAAAATAACGTTTTTTTGTTTATTTCCCAATCTTAGGGCGGCAGAAGAAATTGTCTTATCAAGCTGAAATTTGTTGAAGCTATATTTGGCCAAAACTCCGCGCTATCCGTAAGCGGATTTCGAAAAAAGCGTTTTTTCGACCAACCCTACCATCCACTCAACATCACATTTTTCTTTTTAATCTTTTCAGATTTTTTAATTGGCACTGTCTGTTTGGCCGGCAAATATACTATTAAACTCTACTCTTTTTTACCCAGCAACTGCCCGGCAACGGTTCTGATTGGAGCGCCGGGACTTCTACGTAACCGCTAGATCTACGGCGCATGCGCCAACTGCCGTTTTTGCCGTCCAAATAGACACTTCCATTTTTTAATTTGGAAGTGTCTATTTGGATAGCAAAAACAGCAGTTGGCGCATGCGCCGTAGGTCTCGCGGTTACGTAGTACGCGTTACGTGTGATCTCCAATCAGAACCGTTGCCGTGGAAATAAGAGTAGAGTTTAGCTGTATATTTGCCGTCCAAATAGACAGTGCCTTTTAATTTAACATAGAGAAAGGCACTGTCTATTTGGCATGCAAATATACAACTAAACTCTACTTTTTTTGCCCAGCAATGGTTCTGATTCAAACCTTTTGGGTCTGATTGATGCGGCGGGACTGCTACGTAACCGCGAGACCTACGGCGCATGAGCCAACTGCCGTTTTTGCCGTCCAAATAAACACTTCCAAATGGGGGGGGGGTTGTTCTAAGGAAGTGTCTATTTGGACGGCAAAATCGGCAGTTGGCGCATGTGACGTAGGTCTCGCGGTTGTAGCAGTCCCGGTGCTCCAATCAGAACCGTTGCCGGGCAGTTGCCGCTTAAAAAAGAGTACAGTTTAGTTGTAGATTTGCCGGCCAAATAGACAGTGCCTTGTTCTAATGTCCTCTATCCCCCTACTTTACTAAACTGGGGCGCAACCAGATAGACAGCGGAGATCAATCGCCGTACAGATGAGGATTGACTTGATGAGGACTACAGAAACTTTAACAAACACCCCAGCACACATCTTGTACCAAATATATAAAGTTTACGTAATTGCAACTAGAAATTAACGAAATTTAGGCCCGATCTCACCAACATTCAGTTAGAGGTAAGCGCCGGTTAAGTAATGTTTAACTGGAACTTTCCTTCTCACCATTGCCAGTTAGCCTTAAGCACCGCTTAAAGTTCCCGTTAAACTAATCGGTACTTTATCTGCCGCTTAGGTGTCCAAAAGTTCCAGTTAGTCGCAAAAACAGTCGTGCTGCCATCTATAAGCTGGTCTGTGAAATACAACCTGATTCAGTTTATGTTTTGAATAAACTTATTTTAATCAGAATTACAGTTTTTTACTGCATGAACTTCTATAAGAATCTTGTAAAAACTAATTTGAACAAGTTTAGACTGCAAATTTATCATTATTACGATCTAAATACTTGTATTAATAATTGGTTAATATTTCATCCAAGATGGCGGCGATTCTACTCCAAAAGGCTGACACAGTACCAGGCACGGATTATAGGAATTTTTAAGGGGGGGGCGGTCTAGGTTCCCCAAAATTTCGTAGATTTGATTTCAAATTTAATTAACCCCCCAGTTCCCCGTCCCCTTTTCTATGATCAACTTTCCGATTCTGAATTCTTTCAACTGATCTTAACTGAAAGAAAAGCTTGTTAAAATAATATATAAATTTGCAAAAAATATTTGAATATTTTAGAAACATGGTATCTTACATTTATTACTTTATAAATAACGGTAAGAGTTTTGTCAAAAATTCAATAATAACTGATTTCTTTGATTCTGAAAATAAAAAGTTAATTTCTATTAATATTTTCCTATAGTGTACTTCAACTAGAATTTTACTCAACACATTTAAATACCTAAACCTCTTAATAGGATTTCAGCAACTCAGATTTCGATATTAACTCTCCAAAAATAAAAATTTTCGAGCTATTCTAAAAATAGTATTTTTTCTCAATTAAAAATTTAAACAATAATTATTTCTTAAAGATGAATTATCGTTAAAGTTTCGATTCAAAATCAATGATCATTTATTTAAGAAAAACTTAATTCATCTGTTCAATTATCTTCCTTCATTGCTGTTTGGATAACAAACTTTTAAAAAGAGAAAAGAAATTACACCACCCGCCCCCTCAATTCTTAACCTTTGCTAACACAGAACCGCTTAAAAATTTACTAAATACACTTTTAAAGCTATAAATATCTTCCTTCTGTAAATAATTTACAAGAGTGTGGAGTAAAAGTTTCGTAAAACACATGTATATATCCTGAAAAAATATACATATTAAACCAAACAAGGGAAAAAAGATTTAAAAAATTATTTAATTTTTACAAAGCTAATGTTAATTAACAATTAGGATATCTAGAAAATCTTACAGGTATGAATGAATATATACATTAGGGTGTCCCAAAAAAACGCGACTTTTGAATTGTTTAACTCTCACCCCCCCCCCCAAAAAAAAAAAAAAAAAATGTTCTTTATGTGAATAAAAGACACTGATTTTTTTTAGAATTTTTGAAAAATATTTAGAAGTCCCCCAAGGTCATTGAATTTTCAAAAAATGGTCAAAAAAAGGGTAAAATTTAACATTTTTCCTAATTTTTTTGAAATAACCATTAATGTTCAAATGACATTATATTATCATTTATTAGAGCTATTTATATTGTTTTAAACCAATTCTGTATTAATTATCTGGGTAGGAAATATAATACGCATTATTATTAAAATCAAGAAACATGCGATATTTTTACCTTATGTTTTACACTATGCGACAAAAAAAATGGGTCAAAATGCCACAGAAACTTTGAAAGCAGATTCTTATGTAAAATGACCCCCTGAATCCGAATCCGGCCCCTGTTTTTCTCCATCAGCCTCAGATTTTCGGGGAACAGCCCCTCCCCCTTTTTACGTTTTTCGACGACTTTATAACTTTGAACTCGATTTTCAGGGTCAAAAAGCATTGTTTTAGTCTTCAAATTTCCCCCCAGGAGACAAGAAAGGTTCAAATTAATAAAATATGAAAATTTGTAACAAATGGATAGGTTTAAGGGGTAATTAACCCCCTAAAAACGCAACAAAATCGCTAAGAATAGTAGGATTTGTTATACCGTATTTATTTAACTTATTTTTGAAGCAATTCATTTTTAAAGGGTCCTAACCGTTCCCCAAAACCCCAAATTTAATAAAGATAGTATGCAGCAATGATTTTTAGGAAAAGCGGTTGAGGAGTTATCGCCTCCGATGCACCCGCGGAAGGGTTCGGAAGACTCAGAATCGCGCTGGCGCACGCGTATTGTAAAATTTTAAATTTAGGTTTTTACAGTTTCTTATGCCTTTACCCCGTTCTTTCATTCATCATACGTATAAGACAATAAGTCTTTATAGTACTTAAATGAAATGATTTAGTCAGTTTGAAAAAGCAATGTTTCTAAATAATTTAAAAACTATAGATTAAATCAACTATAAACTGCACAATTTAAAAAACATCATTAAGAAATTATTTTGTAAAAAAATTCATGCATATTATTTTTAGTATTTAATATTTTTTTTCAGACTTTTATAGAATTTTCAACTAAATTATTTCTTTGTTAATTTATTTTGGCTTAAATACTCATGTGTGGTCACAAGAAGGTGTCGGAACAAATGACTCTCTGTTACACTTATATAAATAAACAGTCATTTCTGAAATATATTTTTGATTCTATTTAATTCTTTCATTTATAGAAACCACAAACTAGAGTTTATTATTTTAGTTATACAACGAAAAAAGTAATAAAATTATGAAACTTATGTTTTGTGATGGGTTAATCGAAACCCATCAACATTCGAAACTTTCCTACGCAACATTGTTAATTCCATTATCAACTATATCGTCGATTCACAAATGAAGTTTTCAACTTCTTTTTCGGAAATCGGTAAATATCTGTATATCAAAAACACGAATGAAGATGAAGATAATAAAGCATAACTTGCCTTTTTCTACAGGTGGCTAAAAAAGCAAAACGTATCTCAATCTGGAAATATGGAGTGAGACTAAAATAAAGAGCACGCAAATTCACGTCAAATTTACACCATTTCAAGAGAAGCTTTGAATACAAACTACAAACACGTGGACACAGGAAGGAGGGGGCGAACCTTATTGGAACATTCCAAAAACCTCGTTCAGTCGTTCATTACCCGTTCCGTTATCGTAGAATAACTTCGCCCCCCCCCCCCTTCTGAGTAGCCTTTCCCTAGCCCCCAAAGAAAACACAGGAAGCAGGTCCCTGCTTGACATTCAAGATTATCTTAAGGGGTTAGAAGCGTATTTCCGGTTTTCCGATGTCCTCGAAACGTGGACATTCCAATCAGTTTCATTGCTTGTTAAACGGGACTTTCTTCATGTTCTGATTTTCGTAACCACAGACAAAAAAAAAATTCATGTCAGCCCTAAGGGGGGGGGCGATCGCCCCCTTCGCCCCCCCCTATAATCCGTCCCTGCACAGTACACCTTTTTCGTACCACTGTATTCGTACGCCTTGAAAGAAATAGTTCTAAAAGAAAATAAAGATTATCGTTTCAAGCGTACAAATAATTGAAAGCCCGTGTGCTCTAATGAATGTTTGTGTTATAATTGACAAGTAAAAGTAGAAATTTCAGTAAAATGGATCAAAATAGTGGATATGAGCTTTTTAACTGGTAGTTTAGTTAATCGACGAAAAGTTAACTGGATGTTTCGTTGGTGAGACGACTGCGATTTTTAAGCTCCACTTATATTTAAGCGCCAGTTAGCTAAGCGGAGATTAGCAAGAAGTTGGTGAGATCGGGCCTAGACAAAAATCAAATCTACCTTGTAATCATGGATTACTCTGTGCTTTATGCAAGCCATTCAAAGCTTAACTGTATCTGTAACAATTTCGTGGTTTGTTTGTTTTCATGACATGCTTTGAAAGCGTCTTGTTTCTGACATTGCATTTCGTAAAACTTTCACATTCGCTGTGCTTTTGAACTTTATTTCTAAAACATGAGTAAGTCTTCAGGAAAAAATAAATTGAACTTAAAGCTTCCTCCAGGATCAGTTGATTCTCCAGATCAACCAACTTTCGGAGATCCAAACAGCGAGTTAGTAGCATCTTAAAACTTCATTGTTGCTTATAAAATAGAAACCAAGCATACTGTGACGGTTTTATTTGAGTTAACCTAATAGATATAAATATATTTTTTATATGCTTTCACTAAACTAGAGTGCAATAAGATTTGTCGAGTCACTTGAGGTGTAGTTGGGTAATTAATTTAGGTGCGCTCAACAAGCGTAGAAAACATTTTGGATTTTAAGAAAATTGCTCCAAAACTTTTTTATGGAACCTCTTAATAAGTGGGGTAGGGCTTCAACAGATACTTGCCTAATCTTACAAATTGCTTTGGTGATAAACAATTAAAAATTGATGTTGTGCTTGATGTCATTTGGTTTTAGGTATTGTTTTGTTTGATAGCACTCCATATTTTTTAAAGAAAAATTAAATTCTGTGAACCCCGATAATTTGAGATTATTCCCTTACCATAAAAGTCCTCCAAAGGATATTCAGCTGATCCTATTAGCTTCACTGTTGGAAGGTTATAGGAATTTCAGAAATTCAATTTTTTAAGTGGAATTAACAAGTTCTTGAATTATTAGTAGGTATTTCTTTTTTTAGAAGTAAAATCCAATTGCAATTCCAGTTCAATCTCTTAGAAAGCTACAAGAATGAACAACAGAGTAATGCCTATATATAATATATAAACATTGAGTTGAACCTAACATAAATTTATTGTATATACCAGGGAATTCTTTTCTGAACAATATTCATTATCCATGTGTTTCCTTTTAAAATTTTCAGAAACAAGCAGCAGAGGAGAAAAATGAGACAATGATGAAATTGTAAAAGGCTTGTGCATAGTGTCTGCTTTACAAAGATCATGATTACAAACCAGCTGTCATTACACCGTCTCTTGACCCTAGATCTAGAATTAACATATGATGGGTTTCTCACTGAGGTGTTATGCTTTTTGAATGATAGCTTCTATTCATAAGTTTTACTTCACAGTCTGGAGGATGGAATTCTGTTTGGGTGTTAAAAATATTATTTTAAATTTGGATTCATATCAATAGAAAAATGCCCCTTTTTTCCTTTCAAGTAATGCAAATATAATATAACTCATGATCATGACATGCAATGAAAGAATGCATATTTACTTACTCATATCATTAAAAAGATTTATCCATTCAACAGTATTGTTTTAGAACTTTAAAAAAATAGGGAAAACATTAAAGTAAATCCACACAAAAATTTGCATTATGATGGCAGCTTTAAGCACTAGATCATTTTTTAATATTAAGGATTAATTATTCAGTTATGAATCTTGGTTTTACTTTATTCTCCAACTTTTGTTTTTCTCTCTTTATGAAAACTGTAGGGAGATTTTCAGTTCTCCAGTTAAAATTATATGAGAAATTCAGTCATTCACAGTTCAAAAGTTTCAAATCAAAGCTCATATCTATAAAATTTTAAGAAACTATTTCATGTTATAGGTCTTTTGATACAAGCATTGAAGCTTTACAGAAAACTCTTGAAGGACTTGATTTAGATGAGCAACAGAGACGCAGACTGGAAGCTTTTCTGACTCAAAAGCAGAAGGTTGGAGAATTGAGTGTCGAGGATCTTGAGAATCTTGGTGAATTGGGAGCAGGAAATGGAGGTGTTGTTACGAAAGTTCTGCACAAACAAAGTGGGCTGATTATGGCTAGAAAGGTATTTTCTTTCTTTCTTTTTGGCAAAGGTGTGTGGGTCATGTAATTTCAGAGACATTCTGTTTTTTAAAGAGCATAAGTAGTGGTAAAAGGAGGGTTGAATAGCCTATGACAGGTGATCATGAAACAATTCATGTTCTGCTCCTTCAAAGTAAAATCTAATCTCTAATTGCTATTTAAATGTCCAGGAAAGGCCCAGGCATTAATTCCTGGATTTGTAACATTGACCATAACTTCAGTGTTATGTTTTGGACAATTCCATGCGACTCACATTTACTATTTGGTAGTGTTCGGCACTAGTTAACTAGAACTAGTTGCAACTAGTAGTTAACTACCGATCAACTAGTAGTTAACTAGTAGTTTAACTACTTTTAGCTTAAAGTAGTTCAACTATTAGTTTAACTACTTTTTTAATCAACTACTAGTTAAAACTACTTTCAAATTTTCAACTACTTGGAAAAAAATTTTATTTAAAATTTAATAAGATATTTAAAATTTTTATCAAAGCTAGAGTATTAAAATACCATATAACCAGAAATAAAGACCATTTTTGCGCTAAGTATAAACGTTTTTTGTGACATAGATAAGAAAGATGTATTAAAATTTTGCCAAAAAGTAGGTTATGAAATTAAATAGACTAGTTAACTAGTAGTTAACTACTTTGGGAAATAGTTAACTACTAGTTGCAACTAGTCCCAGGAAAAAATAGTTAACTACTAGTTACAACTACAATTTCCCAGACTAGTTAGTAGTTGGTAGTTAACTATTTTTTGACCACTAGTTGCCGAACAATACTATTTGGTACACTTTCTCACATATAATATCTTCATATATCAAATAAAAATTAAATAAAAAAATGTATATTTAAATTAAAATTAATTAAAACAATTATTATTTTCAGCGTGACTCACTTTACATTATACATAGTGGACAAAATAAATATTTTAAGCACTGTCTAATTTGACTCTATTAACATAGAATTCAAAATCATTTTGAATTCTATGTTAAATGTTTTTTCACTTAAAAGATTGTATGTATAAAAACTAGTTCCTTATACGTATAAAATGAATGATATTATAATTATATATCTGGGTTTCACTGTATAAGAAGGAAAATAATCCCAATGAGATTTATAAGGTCAAAATCAAGGGGGACCTCAAGCCAGATAGAAAGTACAAATGAATAAAGACTTGGAAATGCTAATTACAAGAGAAAGGCAGACAGAAAAGAATGGTTGAAAATTTTTTTGATAGTCTGGACAATACAAGCAGATGTAATACAAGTCAGGGTAACACCATGATGATGATGTCGTAAAGGCTCATTCACACTGTTTCACTTTCACAGTTCATCCCAGTGATTCACTCCTGTGAATCACTCATTCAGTGAACAGCTTTGTTTTCAGTTTCACTCTAATCAGACTTGTTCATCTTCATCGGTTGTTTAGAATATGAACATCTCGATTTAATAGATTACTTTTAAAATCTATAATTAAAGCAGTGATATTTTTATGCAATTAGAAATAAATGTTGTATTTCAAGGTTAAATTAAAGAATTAGGAGAGTTATTTGACATCATTTGCTTGTTCTTTCCTTTATTTAAAGGTGATAAGATCAGAAATATTTCGAATTAAAATTAAAACAGACAATGGCCAGCTAAAAATAATGGTCGGTTCAAATTACACTTTAAATTATCTTACTCCTGATAGCAGTATCGTTTAAAGTTTAAACCAAATGATTTTTTTAAACAAATAAATAAATTTACTCTTATTATATTTTGTTATCTGAAAAATTAACAAATTTATAATGATAATGATCGATTATCATTATAACTTTAAATAAAATGGAAAATATTTTCAATAAATTTATTTTAAATTGGAATTTAGTCTGATTTAATAATTTGATGTGAATATTTTTATGTAGGTAGTTAATTCTAAGAAAGAACCTGGATAACCGTAAAATGAGTTATTTTTTTTTGTATCTTATTCCTCTAGAAATATTTATAAAATTCAAAGAATAATTTTCCACTACACACAAAAAAAAACAAAATTCAATGTGTGCAAAGAATTTAAAAAAAAAAACATAGTTAGACTCGAACCCGCAACCTTTGGATCTGATTTCTGGTGGCTTGACCACCATGCTAGATTAAGCTTTCAACATTAGTACAAAAGTTTTAATGTAAAAACTTTGTCAAATAATTGAAGGAAAAATAGTGCCAAGAGTTTAGATTACTTTTAAGGTTTTAAGAATATCTGAAACTGTTTTCTTAATTGCTTATATGGATTTACAAAACATTTAAATAAATCGTTTTGGAAATTGTATTTTTTAATGATCTTAGTTATTAATAGTTTTTCTATCTCGGCGGATATACACGTTAGAAGACAGCTGTTCTGCGGATTTTAATTGATGTGATTTAAGAAGATTGTAAATGTTTATTCACTTTTATACAGTTGTAAAACTATTTTTTCTGTAGTAATTACACTTTAACCATGAAAAAATACTTCTAGGGTCTTATTATGATAAGTTTATGATTTGTGTTAAGCGTAAGAACACAGTGGATGAGTTCATCAGTGAATGGTCCAGTTTGTTTTCTTCTAGGTTCATCTTTCATTTTTGATGTTCACTTCAAGAAGAAACAACGATTTACACCTTTCATTTTCGATGATTCCTCGAAAATGAAGATAAAAATTAAACAGTCTGAATGGGGCTTAAGACATTTGATGCATCATACATTAAAAGTGTGTTTAAAAAACTAACTGCAGATATTTTGAAGCAAATTCACTTTTACATGTTTTTTTTTTTAAGAAAGCAATGAGTAGATAATACTTTTGATAGTAATATTTCTCTTTTATAGCTAATACATCTTGAGGTAAAGCCTGCTATTCGAAACCAGATAATCAGAGAATTGAAAGTGTTGCATGAATGCAACTCCCCACACATTGTAGGGTTCTATGGTGCCTTCTACAGTGATGGAGAGATTAATATTTGCATGGAATACATGGTAATTTCAGTTTTACTTAAAACTTGGTAGGAAATAATTAAATTATTTATTTGTATAAATTTAAATTGTTATTTTGATTTGATATCATTTCATCAATATTTATTTTATTATAGGATGGTGGCTCTTTGGATTTAGTTCTGAAGAAAGCTGGTCGTATACCTGAAAAAATTTTAGGGAAAGTGACTATTGCTGTAAGTTAATATTTCATTACTTGCGAGTACTGTATTCCTTACTAAAGGAGAAAATCTAAAGTTATAGGTAAAGTTCATGTTTAATTATGAATATTTTGTTTCAATTCAGAGCTTTGATTTTCGAAATGTTTATTTTAACCTAGAATGTCAATATTTTTTGTAACAAATCTATATATATCATTCAAATTTGTTTTCTAAGGATGGGCTGACATGATATTTTTATGCAATACAATTCGAAAGTCAAGTGCATTTCACCTTGTGATTGATTCTTGTTGCTATATTACATTAAAGAGCATCAAATATGCAAAGAACCAATGGCAGGGCTAGAATGTGCATAGCTTTAGTGCATAAAAATATTGCACATCAGTCCATATATTCTTGCTTATAACAGTGCTAATTCCAACTTAATTTACTTTTCAAATTTGAAATTTTCTTGTTAAAATTTTCTCAAGTCTTGTAAGTTTCAGAAAGTACTTGCTCCTCCTTTGCTTTGCTTTTATTATGTTATTTATAGATTTTATTTATTTCCTAGGTTTTCAAGGGACTCAATTATCTTAGAGAAAAGCATCAAATCATGCACAGAGGTATGCATGCATTTTTTCATTTGCAAAAATGTCGTTAAGAGTTGTAGGTAGACATTATAGACTCTAACTTTATTTATATTGAAACTAGTGTCTTAAATGATGAAAGTGGTAGATGATATTTAAAAACACCAATCTGCTTTTTTTCTATTTTCAAGAAAAATATATTCAAAGTTTTCTGGGAATAGGTCTTTGTACTAATACTCAAGTTCATACTTTTTTGTTTGATGTATTGAAAATGCATTTATGTTATTAATTTTAAATTGCAAACTAGGTTTGTATTTCTGTATTCTGACTTGTGTCTTTTTCAGATGTAAAACCATCTAACATTTTGATAAATTCAAGAGGTGAAATAAAAATATGTGATTTTGGAGTCAGTGGACAATTGATTGATTCTATGGCCAATTCATTTGTCGGTACTCGTTCTTATATGTCTGTGAGTATTTTTTAATCAATTGAAAGAAATTTTTCGTGAAACTTGACATTCATTTAAATTTTGTTCTGAAAAATGTATTGCCTATCTCTCCTTCCCCTTATCATATGAAAAATCAAACTGATCTCAACTGTTTCTACTATTATTATTTATAATAAAAGTGGTAAAACAAATTTTTAGTTAAACTGAATCTACTACATATAGTAATGATTACTTTATCACACACAAAACGTATTTAAAGAATATTAATTAAGTATGATACTTTTATTTAAGTTTTACTACTAACTCTTACTATATACTATAGTATGGATACTACCATTCCTAATTTAGTTTCCAAAAACAAATATATCTTTTTATATTGAGGAGGGTGTATTTTTTTTTTAAGTTTTACACAGATATACTTGGTTAAGGGCACTGTATAATTAATTCATAAACATTGTAATTCATAATGCCGTTACATGATTCATATTTTAGTTATTCGAAGCATTTTGGTCTCAACTTTTCATTTTCTTTCTAGCCAGAACGTTTGCAAGGGACCCATTATACTGTGCAGTCAGACATCTGGAGTTTAGGCCTTTCATTGGTGGAAATGGCTTTAGGGAGATACCCCATACCTCCTCCTGAAAACAAAGAACTTTCAAGAATCTTTGGCGCAAGTTTTGTCCCTCAGCAGGAATCCCTCTGCACATCACCAGGGGTGAAGAAACGACCTAGTAAGGTTGCTGTTTGAGATATTTCAACAGCTTTAATTCAACCAGTTTTAGACCTAGATGGTTTTGTTCAGGTAGTCTCCAAAGTATGGCCTGTGGGTCAAAACTGTTATGGCACTGTAAATGCAAGATATAAAAAAAATCCCAATGGCTCTCTGCCCATGACACATACTTTTAATCCCAAATTTTTATTAAAAGAGGTGACAAGTAACAGAAGGTGGTTCTGATTTAAGAACCACTGTAATGATAGTGCCCATAAAGAAAAAGCTACTGAATGTGGACCTTTTATTTTATGGAAAATAACACTTCTAGTACCTTATCAACTTCTACTGACAAGTTTGATAATACTTGGTCAACTAGTTTCATTTTATGGCCATTTCTGCAGAAGTTAATCTATAATTAGTTAGTCAAATGATCTTTATGCTACAGAAATATGGATATCACATCATGGTACCTTCTATTGGGGAAGTAGAAAAGCTTATGGTATCTAAGCTAATCTTATAACACAATTTTGCATGACAAAGTGGTTGTACCTCTGGTTGTGTGTTTTCAAACAAATTTTTTTCCTAAGAATTTGAAATCACAATCCTTCTTAAAAATATTACCAAGTTTAATATCATTTGGTCCAGTAGTTTTATCTGTATGGGCACAAACATCAAAGTGGATCTTAAATTAGAACTGCCTTCAGTTACTGAACAATTAAGAAAACCCCCCTGATTTTTTTTCACTATTTACCTTGGACCACCCTGGATGATTTGGCCCCCACCTAATTCAGTATTTGATTGACTTTTTGTTTGAGAATGATTCTTTAAAAAATAAATTTCACAATTTTCTTTTTTTTAAACTGCCTTATAAATTGCTTCATGGATTTTTTTATGCAATTACAAGTGTAATATGTACTAAATTCAAGTTTTTATTTTGCAGATAGTTTGAATGCTTCCATTGGAGATAACCCTCCAGTTATGTCTATTTTTGAGCTACTTGATTATATAGTGAATGAGGTAATTTCTTTAAAAGATTTTTCTATTAATAACTGTTTATTTATTTTTAAATGTATTCTAATGTGAAAATATTAACTACTGAAAGAGTTTAGATCTAGCTTTGAATTTTAAAAATATATCTTGCTGCTTTTTGTGAGACCTTTAAAAATTCTAATTTGGGAGAATTTAATTTTGTCATTAAAAATGTATAGCAGGGGTTCATCTTGAAGGATAATGTGTCTGTTTAAGGACCCTTCACAAAATTCTAATCATCAAAAAAGGACCCTTCACTATATTCTAAATTCCCAAAAGTGGACTCTTCACAAAAGTTCAAAGATCAAAAGTGGTTTGAAAATTGTCTTCAGAATGTGTTTCTATCATTTTGAGATGGAATTTGTGAGTTTATGGTCCATTCAAAAATTTATGAATGCTGTGATTGCTATGAACTTACTATAAATTTTTCTTTTTCACAAAATTCTTAAAACAGGACCCTGACAGAAAAACCCGGGTGAACCCCTGTATAGGGGACAGATTGGCTCATAAGGGGTAGAAACAAACCTGATAGGGTTTGAGCATCTAGGGAACCCAAGAAAATTATTTGATGTGCATTTTTTTTTGTAAACGAAACAGATTAACAAGTTGAAAATAATTTCACAAGATAAAACATATTAGAGCAAAATAAGTTCTTTTAACCCTTTCAATCATAAGCTGCCTGATATTGCTATTGAATCCTATGAAAAATTAGGGAATGCCAGGACTGAAAGGGTTAAATAAAATTTTTCATTAAGGCCAAAGAGAGGAAAAGTTCTTGGAACATATACTTGAACTAGCACCACTCCCTGGTATTTGGTACTCTGGGATTTGGTCTGCTTGGTACTAGAAAATGCAACCATTTACTTAATTTGTTTTGCAATCCAATGTATATCTGAAATGAAAGCTGGAAACATAAGAAAGTTTTCTTCAATTGATACTACCAAGAAAAACTTCAAATGCTACTGATGCTGAATGCAATGAAATAAGTTCAACTACTTTCATAAATTTATGGATGTGCTGTGTTTGAAATACTTTATTTTCATGGGGAAAGTTCATAAAAACTATTAATTTTTAATAAATTGATTTTAATTCTAAGTTATTAAAAAATTACCTTAAATAATGTTTTAAACAATTTTTTTCTTTCCTTCAGCCTCCACCAACATTACCAAGTGGTGTATTCTCAGATGATTTCAAAGACCTTGTAGATAGGTGGTGAGTACATTCATCATAATTTCAATTATATGTACTATTGAAATCTGAATTTTGAAACTGTTTAATTCTATGACCACAAGATAAAAACTCTAGTTACCTTTTATTATGATTCAAAACTTTCAAGTAAGCAAATGAGGGAAAGCTATTTTTCTCATAATTTCAAAAGAATATACCACCATGTACCAAATTACACTTTCATCTATTTTAACATAACCAATATTTCACTGTATTGAGTTTTTGAAATTGCAGTTTAAAGAAGAACCCAACTGAACGAGCTGACCTCAAGACTCTTATTGTAAGTTGGAAGCTTTTGCAGAAGGTTTTTTTTTCTGGAAATAAATTACTCAAATACCTAATTTTTGCTCTTTTCTTAGAACCATCCCTTTGTAAAGAGGTCTGAAAGTGAGCAGATAGACTTTTCCGGCTGGGTGTGTCGAACAATGGGACTTAACCCCTTAACGCCAACAAAACCATCACCTGATAGTTTCATTTGATGATAAACTTCATTTTGTTTTTTAGTAGAATGAAATTTCAACTTATTTTGTAGCATATATGTGATCCATTCTCATCTATATATTTGTAAAATATATTAAATTGATAAATGCAATTATTTTTGAATTTCTAAACAGTGTTTCATTACATGAACTATCAAGTGTTTGTTAATGCTTAAAATATTTGAAAGGTCCAGCATATTTAAATGATTTAATAGTACAAATTACACCTTTTCTGAAAAGTCATAGCTTTAAATAATCAACTCTCAGAAATAGTGATTTTTATGTAGTGAGACAGTGTTAACTATTTACTGTTAAAGATAAATTTTGTCTATCATCAATTCGAAATATCCCCAATAAAATAAATTTTGAGATAATTATAGTAAATATAGGATCTGTAACTTGTAGTAAAAAAGATTATAAACTGAGCTTTAAATATTTTTGTCAATTTAAAACAGGCCATAGTAAACTTTATGTTTAATACTAGGGCTCGACTGATGGCAATTTTTTTGGCCGATTGTTCAAAGATTTCCATTGGCAAGCTGATGGATCTTTAAAAGGCCGATTGCCGATGGTAAATATTTGCATTAAAACTTTTCGACAGAACATAATCCAAATTCCTTTACAAACCTGAAATGAAATATATGTTTGCTTCTGATGTTGAATATTTTTTTTTTACTTAGAATGTGTTCTAAAAAATTATCAACCCAGAAATAAATTGCTCCTTAAAGAGACAACAGGTGTAATTTTTTTTATTTTTTATTGAATGAAGTATTTCTTCTGTTTGGTTAAGAAGCTGGGGAGTGAGGAGTGAAAAATGTTAAGACAGAAAAAAGTTGTAAATATATAATTTTAAAAATGTGTAGAAATATTGTAACTGATGACTACAATTTTTTTTGTTCCTATAGTTTTTTGGAAAAAAACATGACATTTATTCACTACCGATATTTTGAGAACCTCTCTGTATAAATGTTGACGTAAAAATTTTGTTAGTAGGGTTAAACCCCTCATGGATACGTCCCTAGTGTCAAGAGACTTGCAAGCAATATCTAAATACTTTTATGAAAAACGTCAGATTCACTCATTTGGGACTAAAATTGGAAAAATCAATATTGTTTCCTTCAAATTCAAAGACTGGAAGATATTTGTTTCTGGCTGAAAAGAAAGAATTAGTCTGCATGGAAAATGTCCGTTTTGCCACAAACAGGCGGAATTTCAACTTAAATTTGGAGCTGAAAGAAACAGAATCTCGCTTATATTGAGCTCTTTTTAATACTTAAAATCATAAAACCATTACATATGAAAATTGTTTCAAATTATGAAAATAACTAATAAGATCTAAGAAAACAGTTTTAAATGCTTTTCAAATTGTTTTGAATATGATAATATTTGATTACATACAACGTCTACATTTCAATATTAGTTATGTCAGCATTCCTTACAATTTCAATGTATCTATATATTTTAAGTAATTAAACAGATTTGTAAACTAAATTTGTGGCAACTTGTTATGTTTCATTGTACTTTCACTTATTCAACTTGACTAATTTCAACACTAATGGTGAAAAGAGAAATTTGAATTGCTTTAAAAAAAGTCTTATTAAATAAAATGAGACATTTAAAGGTAAGTAGGAAAGTTTATTAGGATAAATAAAAACCAAAGTATAAAATTTACAGTCTTATTCTGATGTCTTTTGGCAAGATTTGCTTTTCGCCCTCTAAGATGAAAATTTGAAGAGCTCTATGAAGGAGAGCTAAACCAACATTTCGTTTCCAGGATCGTTTCCATTTGGCAGCTTTTCCATAGTAATTGCCTGGTTTAATGTTGGTCAGATTGTTCAGTCCTAAAAATAAAATATTCAGCTAACCAATTCACACCACTTTCAGAGAATTAACATGCTACAAGTTACAGTAATCAACCATGGCTACTTATGAAATAAATAAAAAAAAATTTGAGGCAAAAAAGTAAAGTGCTTAATAAAGTAACTCCCAACTGCTTTGGTACTTTCAGTTTTGCTTTTAATTTACCCAGAGAAGTTGAAAATACTTTTAAAATAATTTTTGTTGCATTGAATCATTCTTTTCCTGCCTCTTAAGCTAATATTAACCACCAGTGTTTTACCACATACAATGAGAAAAAGCTAATATATTAGATGAATTTCAAATCAACCTGCAGCATTAAATTTAAAAACTGTAAACTTATGTTTTAAGTTAACCATTTTTCCAAAAACAATTTCAATGCCAATATTGTGAAATTAAAACAAACTTAACTTATTATTTTATCAGAAAATCAAGTGGGAATGGTAGGAAAACACCATAAATGAAGGGGGCCAAAATTCTGCAACAAATGTGTCTAGCTTCTTTCCATTTTTTTTATAAAAATATTTAATGACATTAATCAGTTATTGTTACTAAAAATGAGATTTTATGACTGTTATTCATTTATTGTTCATAAAAGTCTTATTAGGCAACACACTTACAAAACTGTTAAGTAACAAAATTATCTGATCCATCTTACCTATTGCTTCAATGATGCATGCTTCTTGAGTGTACGCTTCAATGGGTATGCAGTTGTTGAAACAATGAATAGATATAACACCATAACCAGCATTCCAAATTTCTAAAATATGATTTACTTTGGGACTTTTCTAAAAGGAAAAGCAATTTTCAAAAAAGTGTATAAACCTGCATCATCATTCCATTTTAAAAAAATGATAACTTAATTGTGTAGATAGATGCTAATTTTAACACTCTTGTCAAGTTTTACAAAAAACAGGGTTGGCAAATATCATGATATTTATATAAGTATCAAAATATCAGATATATATCAAGATTTTGATACAAGTCAACCAAAATATTACTACAAAGGAATATTTTTAATTAATTCTTAATTACCCAGAGTATAATTCCTGATAATTGCAAGAAAATATCAATGTAACAAGAATTATATGCATGTATATTATAATTCCATTTCTGCTTCTAAGAAAATATTTTTACTTATGAAATTTTAAATAATTTTTAATAATGAAATAAATAATTAATAGATATTGGAACAATTTATTCATAATTCATGATTTGAAGGATACTATTAGTTTATTTAAATTTTATCTTTCATTTTTTTAAATGATGATTCTAGCAATCATTACAAAACAGATAAAACATTATAGTAATTTTCTTTTAAAATAAAAGGATAGAAATAATAAGATTTGAAAATACAAACTTGTAAGCATTGACATTGTTAAATGCAATGTGCCTAAGAAAAAAAAATCAAAACAGCTTTTAAAATACATTACTTCCTACGCTAACTTGTATAGTATGTTGCTAAGATAGTTTAACTTAATGGTTTTAAAATTTTTTAGGTAACCTGTTTAGTTACTAACAGGTTAACTTAATTAACCTGTTAACAAAGTACTCAAAAATGAATTTTGGGAAATTTTAGTTTGACAATTGTTGATTTTGTTATTGACTGATATTTATCCATTAAATATCATGATATATATCGGCCAACCCTAACAAAATATAATTTGGGATATTTTATTGAACTAGAGGCTTCCCTCCAAACCACAGCACTCAGACTAAACATTAAGTCTGTCTTTTCTTGCTAGGCAGTTAGTGTAACCCCAAACGAGACAGGCCATTCACTCCTAAGGGTTGGGGAAGCATATAGAGAGAGCCAAACTGGTTACTTCTCGCCAATAAAGACACCATCTCCCTTCCCTCTTTGAAGAAGGATACACTTAAGTAGCTAAGCTGGCTACCCAAATTTCCCGCACCCCTACTTGAACTTGGATTTCCCCATTCCCAACCGCCTAGCAAAGAAAGAGTAGCTCTGATCAGACCCAACAACCCAGACCGCAGCAACAACAGACCAAAAATCAACAAGTTGAGAGACATTTACAGATCACTGCAGTTAAAATAAAAGGGGAAAACTGTTTAAGAAATAAAATGAAGTGAAAATTACCTCTTCATTGTTGTCCCCTGATTTGGCAGCTTCCATCAAATGATCATAGGGGCGTCCTTTTGTGCCTTTACCAACATAAAATAAAGCATCAGCAAATAGAGTGAATACTTCTGTAAAAGACAATTCTTTTAGCCTATTTGGTAGGTTTTTCGTCACTCGTGGATCCAGAAGAAAGTAGTTGAAGCAATGTCTTTGGTTTCCTTCTCTCCATTTAAAATTAGGATCAAGGTGATTGAATTCTTCAGTCATTTTGCCTATCAAGCTCTGAATATGGTCTGTGTCTAGTTTTCCATCCAAGAAGAGGTAGAACTCTTTGCAATACTCTGGAAAAAAACAATGAAATACAACTTCAGAATCTTCAAGTACGAAATAATTACATAATATTAAATAATCAAATTTAAAAGTAAAATACAAACATTGAATTGACCACATGAGTCATTGTCAGGGGGCTCCCTCAGATTGATCACCTATGACAATGACAGATGTCGTCACCTCAATGTTCGTATTGTAGGTTTAAATTTAATATCCTTAATATTTAATATTCGGGGGGTTTTAGTGTGCAGCTTGGCGCTGTTATTTACTGGAACTGGATTACATTAATCTATTCATTAAAATTTAAAAAAAAAATCTTAAATGTAGCTTTTTAAAGAATTTTAATATTCTTTTACTTTATGTACACAGGGTGTTTCAGATAAATATTTCAGAACTTTTATGAAGGGTAGAGAACACCTAAATGACTCAGAATCACATAGGAATGGGGGGGGGGTTGGAAATGCCCCTCAAACGACTTAGGGGTTTTTATAAGCGGGCATGGAAGGTTGTATAATTAATTCCCCCTAGAGGAAATTGACACGCAACCTTTCAAAATTGGATTAAAACCAAAATCATTCAATTCCAGTGTTTTTTACACAAAAATCAATTTAAGAGCTGAAATTTCAGTAAAAGCTTGATCTTTCTATTGTAATTTATCATCTTAAAAGCTAGTAGTAGATCATAACTCATTTTCAACCTAAGAACTGAGAAATTATGACTGAAATTTTAGCTCATTAATTGTTGTTATAAATGCCTGAATTTAACTATTTTGCTAGTTTTAATCCAATCTTAAAAAGTTACATGTCAATTTATACCGGGAATTATACACCTCCCATGCCCACTTATAAAAACTCCTAGGTTGTTAGGGGTGCCTATGCGATTCTGAGTCCTCTAGGTTAATCTAATTTAGGAATTTAACATCAGGGAAAGAATGCTCAAAACTAATTGGAAAAACTAAATTTATGAGAAAATTAATTTCATGGAAAAACAAAAGCTGAGTGAAACATTTAAGACTAACATGTTCAATATAAATATGGATAAAAAAATCATCATGCACTTCAAATTATTGCCAAGATTTGTATCTTTTAAATAGCCATTGAGTTTTAAAATGACGATAATATCATTTAGAGTATAATTAAACCTAAAAAGTATATATAGTAGTTACTAATTTATAACATAAACTCAATGTACTTAAATATAAAGCCCAGATCCAAAAGAGTAACATATACAGAGAAGAACATTACTTACTTGGTTCTGGGAGCTTACAGAATACATAACATCCTGATTTAAGTCTCACTAGCCGCCGTAGATACACATCTCTTGTAGTACTTGAGATGGGTCCAGGATCATCTCCTAAACCTTGAAGTTCCTGGAGTATCTGAGCATTGCTGTATTTTTTATATTCATTAGGCACCTTGATTATAGAATTTCCATGGGAATGACAGCTGTTATCAGATAAAGAGGAAGTATTATTTGACACAAATGATTTCCATCCAGGGTCAGATGGGGGATCGCAATTGTTCTGAAAGAGTCCACCTTTTCGGTACACAAATGATTCAGATGGTTCAGTACATTTTTCAACAAGAGCAATTCCACTCTGATTGTCACACTCAAGCAGAGTTTCATTACTGTCACAACTAGGAACTATAAACTCATTTTCACTAGTACTGTAGACTTCAGTTGATTCAGATGAGGAATTAAAAGTTAAAACTGGCTTGAAGGTTGTCTTTTTAGTCACCTTAATATCAATGGAAAAATTAGAAGTGTCACTATCTTGAGGTAAAATAACCTCTGCTTTGGTTACAGAGCTTTTATTCAAGCTTGCGTTTATAAGATTCTTGTTTTCACGGCGCTTCCTAGGACTCGGCTCTCTCCTAGATTTGTTTATGTTTTTCTTGAGCATTTTACTGACGTTTATATAATGGTCGCTCATCTCATCATCAGTGGAGCTGAAACACATGGGAAAATTCTCATTGGCAGTGCAAAAACCAGTGGTGTATTCAGTATCATAGTTTGTGCCCTCCTTAATCTCATCAGGCATGTAGTTTGGTGTGCACTGAGATTTGGGAATCCAATTCCTAAAGTTCAGTTTGTCTTCCGAGAGATAACGATGGAGAAGCTGGTAAGTATCATAGGAATAATTGTCAATGGCAAGGTCAAATGAATTTTTATTTTCATTGTCAGTCAACCATGGATTGCCTCCACACTGAAGAAGTTTTTCCAACTCCCAACAATTGTTCCACATAGCAGCCAAATGGACTGGGGTCAAGTCATCAAATGATCTATCCAAAAGAGTAGGTATTTAAGAGAACATAATCATTAGAACTAGGCATAGAAAGATATTACGGTACTTACGTATTATCCCGTTGACCGTGACGTTTAATCTGAAAACATTATCAAATCTCATTGACTTTACTACTACTGTGCCGCTGAATTAGCCGGCCGCTGAACGGTTGACGGGATAATACGTAAGTACCGATATTACTTATACAGTGGAAATAATTTAACTAACTAAATATGAGAGTACTTACAGACACCATAATTGATAAGACAATGTTTATTATAGTACATAATCGGTAAGTTTAAAAATAAAAGAGTAAAATTAAAGAGTTAATTTATCAAACTCAATGGTGCCATTTAAACTTAAAAACACATCACAATCTTTAATCACTAACTCTGAAATTAGACAATAAATGAATTATTTGACCTATGCGGTAGGAGGGCTGCGAGAGCCCTGTGACCTAGGGTTTATTTTGTCTAACCAAGTGTTTATAATATCAAACTTAAATTCCTATCCAAAGCTGCTGTTAACATAAGTATGAGGTTCTTTTTTTGAACATCCATTTTGCTCCTAAAAAAATAGTAAGAATTTTGAAATAATTTTGCAACTTGTAGATAGGTACATCCTTGAAGATTAACTGGCATGTTTTCTGGAAAAATTCAGACATTTTTCTATTAGTTATTGAATTTACAAGTGCGCTCCTTGAACTTATTTCCCATTGACTCAGAGAGAATTTTTCTTCCTTCAAACTTTGTTTGCATTAACAAGTAACTCCTGTAGGCAAATGATTTTTGCAGTATGCAATTGTGCATGTTTAAAACCATATATTTTGCATCTGCCAAGTTCCAGGCATTGGTCAATCTTGAGCTACAGCCTTAATAAACAAGGCAATATTGATTGATTCTCCAGTAAAGTGTGTGCCAAGGCCGCCAAGAGGGAAAACAGCTGCCCAAATCGATGCGTAGCTCAAAAATATGTCAAACGTTTTATGAAGAGTGGATCGGAAACTTGTGAAAAGGTATATGATAAATGGCTGAATTTCAAGGTAAAGATATTTGTAATCTTCAGTAAAAATCTAATTTTTAAATATTAATTTTTGTTTTTTACTTTTAATGTATCGAAAAGAGGAAGATGAGGAATTCTCTATGGGCCTGTGGAAAAAACATCTAGGAGTGTGCTTATAAACTCAATAACTATAACTAATGTAAAAAAATTTTCTGATTTTTTCCCAGGGAATATGCAAATTGATCTTTAAGGATGTACCTATCTACCAGTAGCAAAATTATTTCGTAATTCCAAGTACTTTTTGTCAGGAGCAAAACGGAAGTTGAAAAAAACTCAGACTACCACAAAATCTTGTTGTTAAAATCCAATGTAAATTTAAAATGCTAAAAAGAGGTAATAGTAGTATAAATGAGAATAATTGAAATGTTGAAATAACCAAACCTTGCATTAGGATCTGCTCCTAATGCGAGTAAATATGTAAAAATGTCCTCTTTTTCATTTCTAGTTTCCATTCCAGCAAGAAGATGGAGGACAGTACAACCTTCAGTGCCAGGAATTTTTCTATCGACACTTGTTTCATCTCGCAGAAACTGTCTAATTTTCCTAAAGAAAAAATAATGATTAAATATTATTTCTAGAATAAAAAGGTGAAATTTGTCATAAGCAGGAATGCTACTGACTACAACTCAAAATCCCAGAAAACTATACAAACCTTTAATCAGATCATGTTATTGTGATATAGGTATAGGTATATGGGAGGCCAGTGACCCCTTGCCTATTTCTCATTATTAGTTCTCAGTAAATTCGAAGGGGTATGTTTAGTAAAGGAAATACAATATACTTGAATACAGATTGTGTGTGACCCCAACGAGAAGGAAAAGAAAGGGCCAAGTAGCAACAATTTTTTTTTTGCATTTTAAGAATGCGATAGTTGTTTATCTCTGATAGAGGGAAAATCAACAAAAATAAAGTCAAAATGTCCTATTATCTAGTAAATATCTTTTTCATTGGGGGGGGGGGGCTGAAGAGCCCTAGCCCTCCCTGGATCTGCTACTGATACTACTCTCCTAGCCAATATCAGTGACTGGTTGGTTTTTAATGATACTAAATTGCTAAACTGCAGTATTTTTAAGTTTATGTATAAAATTAATATAAAATACAAGAACAGTCTCTATAAGCATGATTAATAGCTTATCTTCTGGGTGTATTGTAAAATCTTATGAAGAATGAGTTATTTTTGTATCAACATCAATTTTTCAATGAAGTTACAGTATCACTGTGCAGTCTTATTTTCAACATATTCAAGAATTGAATTTCTCTCTCTGCTTTAATCTGTTTAAAATTTGTTATTACTATCTATAATAATTCAGAAATCATGGTTTGGAAGGATCAGCTGGGATAAGAGTCCTCCATTTGGTCCTCCAACTATACACTATAACTAATCGTGATATACTCGTGGAGGACTCTTATCCCAGCTGTGCCGTTTGGACTAGTATTAGAAGATCTGCTGGCCATTTCAATTGAAAAAAAAAAGAGTTAAGACTCCCTCAATCTTAGCCGCTCCAAATTTTTTTTTAGGATTCAATGACAATCATGGGTGGTTTAGGACTGAAAGGTTTAAAAAAAGTGGTAAATAGGATTTTGGCAGTCTTAATTGAATTAGAAGTCTCAAAAACCTATTACCTGATACCAAACATGTTTACCGTTATGTAAACTGTTTATCGCAAATTTTTTAGCAGTAAGTAATGCAATCCAATATGACATAATGTAATTAAAAAACTCATAACTATAACTTGAGCTCCAGATAATTTATGTGTACATCAAAATGAATTTTGAAGTTATAAGTCATTCACCATTGCCTTTTATTTCCTCTATTATCTCTATAAATTGGATACATTTGATGATTATCTGATGTCTAGGCTGAAAACTGGGCATTTTGGCAGCTTAGCTAGGAATGAAAAACAGTAAAAAAAGAATGTATAGATGAGTTAGACAGGGACCAATCCAGAATTTTAAACTTAACCCACATTTTTGTGAAAAGTTTACAGTACAACTCTTACGGAATTGAACCAAATTTACATGGCATTTTAAATTTTTTGAAGTTTTTGGAACTATTTTTAATGATGACTATAAAATTAATGAAAGCAACAATAATTACTTTTTTCTTCAGTTTTATAGCAATTTAAATAGTAAACACAGCTTTAAAATACATTTTTGAGCGAATAAATTTTAGTAAACATAGATTTTTTTATAGAAGAAATTATTGTGGAACTGCTGATTTTCGGCTATGTTATTGTGAAGATGTCAATTTTTCAGAAGAATAGATAGATTAGTTTTATGAAGGTATACAGTTTTCGTTACATTTTTTGTGAAGGTGCCGATAATCGGTACCAAATCAACTTGTATTGGTCCCTGTTAGAGCTTATTATTCAGCAACAAAACAGAACATTAACATATTTTAATTCTCTTTTTCGTAAAAATGAGGAATATATCAAAATTTGCTATTATTTGCTATTGCATTATTTTTAACCATTAACTATTAAAAAATTTATCACCATTTTAGGCGCCAGGCCCATTTTTTGTTTGGATTATCGTGAAGATTTAATTAAAGGGAAAGGTTTTTTCTATTTTTTAAGTGTTGATTAAACATTTTCATATAAAATAGCAGTTTACATATTTTTGTAAACAAACCCAATAATTTGGCTGTTAAAAATTCACGTATAAATTTACAAACTTTCCAAGTAAAATGAATTCTTCAGTCTACAACCAAACGAGTCCACTAAGTATTATAACCATCTCTAAAAAGTTGATTTCTTATGAAAAAATCCGTCCGTTTTGAAAGAGTGCAAACCCTTTTGTACAGTCTATTATAGCTAAAGATCTCATTATAAAAACAGTTAACACTCAAAAAGCAGAATAAGTAAAGAATGAAAGGTATTCCAAAAATGCGAGTGCAATATGAGTGATGTCGCTGACGCCAGAGAAAAAAAAAAGTGAAAACAATGCTCAACCAAAAGATACTTAAAAAAGTACACTCCCTCAAGAATAAAGAGAGACAAAGATCAAACTTACCATAATTCACAGCTAAACACTGCTTCCAATAATTCACTCATTCCGATATTAACTTCGTTCAAGCGTTCAAGAGCTCTATCTATGCTTTTGTTTACCATTAAATGTTTTCTTTCCCGGTTGGAGAAAATGATGCCAGATATTAAAACCCTATAAAGAACAAAAACTCTGTGAACAAAGAGCTCCAAAATGTATGTTTATGGATAAAAGTGAAGATTTAAAATCCAATTATTTTTAAATTTATACTTATTATTTTAGAATTAGAGTTTTTGCATTTCTGTGTGACATTGTTCTGATGTAACATTATTATTTTACTTTCAAACCAAGAGTTGGCAACTTCTTTCCGACAATAGAAAATTCGGCAAGTCACAACAGTCATCACTTCAAAATATCAATATGACTACTGAAAAAAGTACTCCAATGGACGAATCTGAGGTAATTTTATTAATTATTTATGTTTTTCATAGTTTTAAGTCTCATATCTTTTATCTAAAAAGATCTTTTTATGTCTTTCACTTCTTTTTGTTGGTATCAAAACTTGTGTGATGCTTTGTTGACACTTTATGATTGTCTGTTATGATCAGAAATATGGAAGAAAATAATTAATTCTTAGACTTTTATGGTTAACGATAACACATTGTATTGTGCTGCTCATTCATCAATGTATGCACTCTATGTTTATCTCGCATTCATAGACTGTATTGGTGCCGTATAGGGGCAACTGATGAGAGAGGAAGAAACGATCTGCTAATGCGACACGATCTTATGGGTTGTGGTTACATATATTTTGTATGTGTGCTTGATCTCAAGGATCCGCTTATACACCTTCGTCAAGTAAGACAGACACAAGAGAATTTTTACTGACACAAAGAAGGAAAATACACCCAGGGCAAAGGCCGGAATCGAACCGACGGCTGATACAGTACACACACTGCTAGCGTGGTTGTCTGCACGTAACACAACCCGGCCACTCGGACTTCTTGGTCTAGGGATGGGCAAAATAAATTCTTCGTTTATATTATTGACGATAAAAAGATACAATTGTGCCTTTGTAAATGCTGATTTGTTTAGTTATTTCTCATAGAAAATTTCCTGTAGAATTCTGATTGATTCATCCCTCAAGAATTTTAAATATGTGTATTTGAGTTTAGATCACTGAAATCCCAAGCTAGGGTTTATAGTTTTAGGGATTATTGATACCAGTTAGTAAATATACATTCAAACCCTTTGCAAATCACCCCAAATCTAATTACAACTTAACCTAAAAAACATAGATAATGGACCGATAATTTTGAAGGTATAAAATCCAAAAACAAATGGGCCTGGGGCCAAAAATGGTGATAGTATAGGGCAGCGTTTCTCAACCAGGGTTCCGCGGAACCCTGGGGTTCCGCGAGGCCTCCTCAAGGGTTCCGCGAGAAATTCAAAACAATTTTTATCTTTTTCATTTCAAAAAACAAAATTTCCTCCGAATTTTTCGCGGAACCTCGAAAACCTCTGTTTCCGATTCCCAAAAACGGACTTTTCTCACAAAATTCAAAGCCCCTCCCCAATACGGGGGGGGGGGTCGTTTGTAGTTTTGGAGGATCCAAATAACAAAAAGAAGGAAGCGTGGCACTCCTTTGCTTGGTATAACCAGAAGTGTCCACTGTGTCCGTTGCAATGTTGTTTTAAGATATAGTGGGGGGTCAGCAGTGGCGTATATATGGGGGGGCAAGGGGGCCCTGCCCCCCCCCCGAAATTCGGACTACGTGTACAAAAACAAGTCAAAACCCTGTATTTTAGGTTTCAGGGGGAGGGCCCCCACATCCCCCCCTTTTGTACTTGGAATTTTATTATTAACAACTTTATTATAATAAGTTCCTCAAAATCCAAATCCTACCAAAAAAAATACTTGTGGACTAATTGGAATTGGACTAATTGTACCAAAAACAAGATAAAATCCTGTTTTTAGGGGTAAAGTTCCAAAAATTTCCTAGGATATATCCCCTTTTACACTTGGAACTCTATTTTATCTTTTTAAATATTAAGTACATAAAAATGTACATCCAAAATTCGGACTTAGTGTACCAAAACTAGTTAAAAATCTAGGTTTTTTTAGTCAAACTTAAAAAAATTTTCTGGGGGAGGACCCCCAAACCCCCCTTTGATACTCGTATTTTTATTACAAACAACTTTTCCTATAATAAGTTTTTAGGACCTAAATTATCACCTAAAAAGCTACATTGGACCTATTAAATATATGATGGTGGAGGGGCTGGGGAGTAATTATGGGCCCCTCCCGAAATAAATTCCTATAATACGGCACTGGGGGGGGGGGCGGGGTTAAGGCTGTCTAATGGTTAAAATGGCCAAGGGCCGTTAAAAAGGACTATCCAAATATTCAAAGAAAAGCAATTAATATACTATTGCCATTTTCCACATCATATATGTGTGAACAAACCTTTTCTTGTTTAACAAACATAAAAAGTAGTGAAAGAAATCGTCTTCTTTCTATTGAAGCCTAGATATGAGTATGCCTTTTGAAAATAAGACCCATAATTGAAAATATATGTGCCAAAAAACAGGCTCAAATTATCACATTAATTAATATGTAATAATTTTTTTAAAATTTTATTTAAACTTGCTAAAATTGTTTAAATACTTAAATTTGTAATTTCAAATCCTTTCAGCTGTATTCTAATGATTCTAATAAATAAATAAATGATTTCTTTGTTACATATTTTCTGTTTTATTTAATAATTTTAAAAATAGTAAGAAAAATATTGTTACATGGACGCTAGGGTTCCGCAGAACTTGGGCATTATCAAAAGGGTTCCGTGGGAGTAAAAAGGTTGAGAAACGCTGGTATAGGGTATTCTGGCTACCCAGAATTATAGAAGTTGAATTGCTTTATCGCTAATAAAGACATTGGCAACACCAAATTTTGTCAAAAATGTTGCTTAGGCTCAGTTAAGGTAAAATCCTAGCATATGTTACACACACAAGATTTGATCAATCAAACCATGAATTCCAAAATGTAAAGCCCTGGTTTGTTTGGATATAAGTATGGTAAGTACTTACCATTTTGAAGTTTTGAGGATTTAAAGAGGATGGTTGGATTACTTATGTACTGTCTGTCTACCACAAGTTAAGCTCCTGCCTAGTTGTCTGGTTGTGGCGGTTGTTATAGAAACATGACCAGTTCATTTTAAATAGGGATAAACTGTAGTATGATTTGTCGGGGATTAAAGCCAACAGAGTATTATTGGTATGTGATGTAGCCAATTCAAAATCTCTATGATCATACATCATTTCAACAATCAAATGCTACAGAAACAAAGAAATAATAGTTATTTTTCTGGGTACTTATATAGTATCCCCTCGGCCGTTCAATGACCTTCAATTTCAGCGGTACAGCTACAGAAGAGTCAATGGACTTTATTAATGTTTTCAAATTCAGCGTCATGATCGATGGGATTATATGTAAGAACCCTTTTTCTGTTATATACGGACCTGGAAAAAGTTGTAACCTTCCCCCGAACCTAATGTAGTATTGCTCCTATGGAGCTGACAGGGGCTTCCCCCGAACCAGGTTCGTAGGTTCTGGCACTTTTTCCAGGTCCGGTTATATGTGCTTAAAATCTTTTAGCACCTAAGCATATTTGAATGCCAAAGATTACAAATATCAAGAGAATATATCAAAAATTGCAAGGTAGCAAGCAGTATTAGGAAATAGAAATAGTATTTGGCTTAATGTAATAAAAGCTTGGTAATTTTTAGCAGGATAGCTAATGAAATTGAACCCAGACAACCTTCTTGACTACAATAAACAATAAGATTTTTTTTGTAAACAAAGCTATTGCTAAAGAAAACATAGTCTTAAAGTCTTAGTCTTAAACATAGTAGTTTTTAAAGAAAGAAAAGTTTTTCATTTCTAATTCTTCTTTGGTTTAATTGATTTGATTTGGATGATTTGTTAAAAAATTACAATATATTTCATTTAAATTTCTTAATATTCTATGTTTCTATCTATATAATACTTTGAAGAAATTACATAATATACTAATTGAATGAACTTTTTAGGGTCCAGATCCCATTTCAGAGCAGGTGTTGCGTATGTCTACAGATGAAATCAACAGCAGGACCAGGCTAATGGATAATGAGATAAAGGTAAGGGCATTTTGTGAATCATTTTTTTTTCCAAGATTTGAGCATTTTACAATTACCTTCCTAATTTTTCCTTCTTTCATTTTCAGATCATGAAAAGTGAAGTTATGAGAATTTCTCATGAGCTTCAAGCTCAGAAAGAAAAAATCAAAGAAAACAATGAGAAAATTAAAGTGAATAAAACTCTGCCGTACTTGGTATCTAACGTAATTGAAGTAAGTAATAAGCGAGAATATTAGTTGCTCATACTTTACTTAGTGGTGAGATTTTACTCCTTTTGAAATTATGTATCTTGTTTTACTGTAGAGGTGTATTTTTGCTAATTTAGCTGATTGTGATTAAAATTTTAATATTTTCTATTTTTCTGTTGGACAAGGAGGGATCCATTTCCCAGGTCAGGGAAAATTTCTGTGTTAAATTGTATTAAATTTCAATCTTATACCTCTTTTCTGGTCCTCAGTCGTGTTTCTCATAATCCAATCAATTACAAGGATGAACAGGAACCCCGACAGAACACATCCTTGTCTAACACCAGTTTTTACATCAAAAAATTCAGTCAAGACTCCATCCACCTCTACACTTGACTTACTGTTATGGTATAGATCTTTAATTATATTAATGAATTTATCGGGTATTTTGTAATTCTTTAAGATGTCCCACAATTTGCTTCTATGCACTGAGTCAAAGGCCTTACTGAAGTCTACGAAATTCAAATAGATGGACGAATTAAATTCAAGACTCTGCTCAATTATGTTTCTCAATGCAAAAATTTGCTGTAGCGTGCTGCTCCCTTTGCGAAAGCCGGCCTGTTCCTCCCTGATATATGTTCGTTAATCCCATCTTTCATGCGGTTCAGCAAAACTCTCGAAAAGACTTTTCCAGGTATGGACAGTAGGCTTATGCCTCTCCAATTATCACAGCTTGTAAGGTTTCCCTTCTTAGGAATTTTAACAATTATTGCCTCCTTCCACTCGTTTGGCACTTTCTCTTCCTCCCTTATTGCATCAAACAACTTCTTTAGTGCATTTGCAGTAAACTCTATGTCTGCCTTAAGCATTTCTGGTGCAATGCAATCGTTTCCAGCAGATTTCTTTAGTTTAACTGTTCTCAGAACAGTCTTTATTTCCTCCAGGGAAATATTTTCTGTGGAAATATGGTTAAAGACATAATCTTGGTTAAATTTTGATTTTTTCTTTGTCAATTATTAATTTATTTAAACATTGACTTAATTTTACAATCAATTACTATCATTTTCTCTAATATTTGAAAAAGGTTTTAGTAATTCTTTTTAAAATACTGATATTTTACTTAGAGTTTTGATACTTTTATTTATTCATATCGATGCTGCTAACAGGGTTGGCACGGTTTAAACCATTTGGTTTAAACCATGGTTTAAACCACGGTTTAAACCAAATGGTTTTTTTCATAAAAAAAACAAATGGTTTTTTTGGTTTTTTTTCAAAAAAAACTTGGCTAAACTTTTGGGTTTAAAGTCATTTATTGATTCAAATATTGTCTTTTGAACAAAATATGTTGAATGCTTCTGACATTAATGCTGTAAAGCTATGCAATTTTTTGAAAACAATTAGCCAATTGAAATTTTCTTAGAAACACTCCTGGTTTTTTTATAAAAAACCTGGAGTGGTTTGGTTTTGAAACATGTTTTTTTTAAATTCATTAAGAACTAGATATTTGAATGCATAGTAAAAATCAATTGGTTTTTTTAATCAACTAATCACCGGATTTTTAAATTTGCATTACAAAGTACCACTTGGTTTTTTAATGCTCTAAAAAGACTCCCTTGGTTTTTTTTTATAAAAAAACAATTTGGTTTTTTTTTAATTAGTTTAGAACTAGACTAGATATTTTAATGTATCATAAAAACCAATTGTTTTTTTTTAATCCATTGGATTTTTAAATGTGCATTATAAAAACCAGTTGGTTTTAAATGCTCTAAAAAGACTCCCTTGGTTTTATTTATAAAAAAAAAACTATTTGGTTTTTTTAATTCATTAAGAACTGGATATTTGAATGTATAATAAAAACCAATTGGTTTTTTAATCAAATAAGCACTGGATTTTTAAATATAATATGCATTATAAAAACCAGATGGTTTTTTAATGCTCGAAACAGACTCCCTTGGTTTTTTATGGTTATGACATAATTTTAACTTTTTTTAATTAAATAAAATTAATTTTAATTAATTAATTAAGTCACTTAGTTAATAGATGAATTGATGAACTATTTATTCAATGCATTCATAAATGAAAACAATCAGAAATATTTGTATTTATGTGTTAGGGAAGAATTTCAGTAAAAAAACCCGGTTTAAACTAAAAAAACCTGGTTTAAACCAAAAAAACCGGTTTTTTAGGTTTTTTTGAAAAAAACCTGGTTTTTTTCCAACCCTGGCTGCTAATACAATCATGATTTTAGCTCCTTGATGTCGATCCACAAGAACTTGGAGAAGAAGATGGTGCCAATGTTGACTTGGATTCTCAACGGAAAGGAAAGTGTGCTGTCATCAAAACTTCAACAAGACAGGTAAGTGTCCATGTAAAGTTACCATTATGCATGGACAAAGAAATTGTTTAATACTGATTGTATAGTGGCTACCTATTATAAAGATCAGTTACTATGAGTACTATAAGTATTCATGTAATGTTTTTCTCACTTATGTTTTATTTTGTAGATTATTTAAAAGCAATTTTTATTCACACATTTTCATTTTAATTCTAAACAATTGATGGGGATTTAAATAGGTACTAATCAAACAAGTACAATATCCAGAGTTGCCAACGCTCCCAATTTAGGCCAAGGGCAGATCCAGACCAGATTTTCGGGGGGGGGGCCGTGTCAGAGTCGGAGGGTATTACATTCGAAATTTTCAGAGCCTCATAATTTTTTTTGAAGAGTGCTTGCTTTTAAGCATCTTTTTAGGGGTTTATAGTAACTTAGAGGATATCCAGGGCCCGTGCCATTGTTTTAGAAAGTGAGGGGGGATGAAACCTTTTTGATGGGGCATAACAATACTTATGTTTCGCGAGGTGTTTGGCTCCCAATTTTCCGAGTATAACATAAATAAAATGCGAAACTTTGTTAAAGTTAAAAAGATTTCATCAGGTAATACTAGCTCGAAAGCAAAAGGGGGGTCTGGGGGTCCTCCCCCTGAAAATTTTGTGAAATTTGGCTACAAATAGAAGTTTTCTTACTCATTTTTGTACATTTGGTACCCATTAGATAACACCTAAGGAGGGCAACTTTCTTGTACTCCTAAAAGGAGAGGAGAAAACAGTAAATAAGTAACCATGAGAAATTGATAGGGGGTGTGGGGGGTAACCCCCAAGAAAAATTTTGGAACTTTGCCTCCAAAAATAAAGTTTCAGCTCATTTTGAAAGCATGTAAACCACAGAATTTTTAAGGATGAAATTATAAATAGATGCCAAATTTTGAAAAGGGCTGGGGGTCCTCTCCCAGAAAATTTTTGCAAATGCGCCCTTTTAAACTATAGTATTCATCTATTTTAAAACTTCCCAAAAGAGAACAGCTTCTTTTAAGCGGAAGAATTTTCAAGGAAAAAACACTCTAAAACAGATGTCACATGTCAAAATATTAAAGGGGGGATTGGGGGTTCTCCCCCAGAAAATTTTTGAATTTTAGCATTAAGAAAGTGTTTTTTAAGCTATTTGTTAGGGTTTCTCGGGGGGGGGGCATGGCCCCCAGGGCCCCCCCTCTGGATCCGCCCCTGATTTAGGCAAAAACTTTTACCAAAATTCTTCTAATTTTCCCATGGATGTTTTTTTCCCTTTTTCTTTGCTTTGCTTAAAATCCAATGAAGTAACAAGAGCGGAAGATGTTGGCTGCTGTCCCTCAATTTGATTGCAGGGATTGATTCTAGCTGAAGCAATGACTTTTAATTTCTCTTAAATGCAAGACTTCAAGACTGAGTCAGGTTTTCAAAGAATAGCTTACAGGCTAAAACTGGTCTTCCAACTCTTAAAATTAAGAATTTATAGTTAGCATTTTATATTTATTAATAATATTTAATATTTATTATTAATAAAGTGATATGAATACAACAAGAGTAATTTTAAAACTAAAAATGCTTTTATCTCAATATATTGAGATTTAATGGAAATTATTACATTAAATGAAATTTGCCTTTATAGAAATAAATTGTTTATAGCTATCTTATTCCTTTGGTATTAAAAGTATAATCTAGTCAACACAAGAGTAAATGTGTGAGCTTGTTCCTTTGGTCAAGCAGTTCCCTTTTTACTGCACAGTAATTATCATTTTGCTTAATTGTTTTCTTTGAGCACAAAATTCCTGAATGACATTCGTTATTAATATAGTATCAAATTTTCTTTTGTAAAATGTGCTAAGTATAACAGTTAAGGTTTAAAAGACTTCTGAAAAATTTATTACGTAGTATAATATTATGAAAAACAAAAGGCAAAGGTTGAATTTAGATGCATGATGTGTGCTTATTAAGTTTAAAATGTTAATTTTTTTCTCTTCATGTTAATCATTTTTGAATTTATTTTAGACTTACTTTTTGCCAGTTATTGGTTTGATTGATGCTGAAAAACTAAAACCAGGCGATTTAGTTGTAAGTACTCTAACCTAGAGGTTTTTTATTGTGAATTTTTCTTCTTTGTTAAGTCCTGAGTTTTTTGGGGTGGAAAAATATCTTCATTAATTTTAATGTAAAAATCTGTTCATTTTGTGAAAAAAGCCTAAATGATTTAGTGAAATGGAAGATATAAATGTTTTATGTTTAAAATTGAAGCATGTAACATTAAGAAATTTTTAGTACCTGTGTTACCTTAAAAAGTTACATAACAAATATATATTAAATACATTAAATCACAAGAAGTTTTAATTTTTATCTTAACAAAAAATAGTTCTAAATAGTAATACATATTCATCATAATAAATCTTTTTTTTCTAGGGTGTCAACAAAGATTCTTATCTTATTCTAGAAACTTTACCTCAAGAGTAAGTATTACTTTTATCTTGAATTTATCTAATAATAGTGTTGTCCTCTCATTAAAAAAAAATTACATCTGACCCACAGGTATGACTCTCGGGTTAAAGCTATGGAGGTAGATGAGAGACCAACTGAACAGTACAGTGATATTGGTGGCTTAGATAAACAAATTCAAGAGGTTTGTAGAGTTTAAGTAGTACTAATTGTTACTGAACGGGTTTTACTCTTAACCTTGGTTCAAGCCAACCCCCTGTTGGATGAATAGATCATCTATTAATGTTAATGTGTTTTGATAGGGTTTTTTTTTTGTGTTTTCTAGT
This sequence comes from Tetragnatha montana, assembly GCA_963680715.1. NCBI lineage: Eukaryota > Metazoa > Arthropoda > Arachnida > Araneae > Tetragnathidae > Tetragnatha > Tetragnatha montana. The sequence goes on along the minus strand of OY796680.1, from coordinate 40,540,253 downwards.
TCAATTTTTATGTTCTGTATTCTTTCAGCTAATTGAAGCTGTTGTACTTCCAATGACCCACAAGGAAAAGTTTGAAAATCTAGGAATCCAACCACCTAAAGGTAAACATATCTTAACTAAATATTTTAAGACACCTTTAGTTACTTGTTCGAAACCTATACTATTTAAAACAGGTACTTTAATTTAAAATGCATGAAATGTTATACAAAAATTTAAACATCTAAAGTTACACTCAACTGTATCTGTGAGCAATAATGAAAGCATGTAACATGGATCCCAATATTCCTCAAACAGAGTTACAAAATGAATAACTTTTTAAAAATAATCTGCCTTTTTAAAAATGTACAAGAACTAGATTCACAAGCATATATCAGTTTTTTTTGCCTGCCCAGCCATTAGTGTGGATTTAAGGAAGATAGGGGTATTGCCATTTGCTATGGATCTGTATGACAAAGGTATTGAACAGATTGCCAGGGCTGTCATCAATGTTCATGGTCATATTTAAATTATAGTATCAGAATCCTTGGTTTTGTATTTCATCTTAGACACGACAAAAAAAACAAGCATATTTAATGAAAAATTTTGGCATTCTGGGTTGTATAAATTATTTTCAAAGCTCTTTGTTACAAACATTATCAAATATTATTTGATCAGAAATCTAGTTTACTATTTAAGAAAATGGCATTTATATGTATTTTGATGAGGTTCTCTGTGGATCTTAATTATGCCAATATTTAGATGTAAAGAGACATAAAGTCAAAATCTGCGTATGGAATTTTAAAATTCTTATGATTCTCCTGCTAATTTTTTTCTTATTTCTCAGGTGTTCTCTTGTATGGACCCCCTGGTACTGGAAAAACTTTAATGGCCAGAGCTTGTGCTGCTCAAACAAAATCAACCTTTTTAAAGTTGGCTGGTCCTCAGTTGGTACAGATGTTTATTGGAGATGGTGCAAAATTGGTCAGAGATGCATTTGCCCTAGCTAAAGAAAAAGCTCCTGCTATTATATTTATTGATGAGTTGGATGCCATAGGTAATTTTGAGTGATTTTTTTTGCTTAGTCCTTTACTTTTATGTTTTGTCACTTTACTCTATTTGACACCATATGCACCCAATATTGGCTTCATATGGTCTAAGGTTTAGTTCCACAAGTCAGATGTGGCATAGATATTTTTTTAAGTAATAAATACTAATATATTTGAACCTTTAATACATTTTTGAAATAAGTTTTTTTTTTCAAGAGTAAAACATAGTATACCTTTAAGATAATTTTGAGTATTTGTGAAAAATTAGTTACATTTAAAAGCTAAGTAAGATTTCATTTTAATTTTCCTATTCTTACTTGAAAAATTACCCATAGGTACCAAGCGATTTGATAGTGAAAAAGCTGGTGATCGAGAAGTACAAAGAACTATGTTGGAACTACTTAATCAATTAGATGGTTTCAGCTCTAGCGCTGATATCAAGGTAAGTTTTGATTAAAGTAGTATTCAATAGAAATTAAAATTAAGGGACTTGCAGCAATGAACTGATTTAAGCAGCTTTACATTGGAGTTAACTTGTAGCTAGCCCCTCAATTGTATTTTAAAGAAAATCATAAAACCAGATTATGCCAAGAACAATAAAAATGTTACATAATTTTATGTTTTTTATATTGAGCTTATACTACTAAAGAAATTAAGCTGTTTGAAATTCTTTAGTCTTCCTTTTATCAGACATTTAAAAAGTGTAAAAATTTTATAATTTCTCTTGTAAACTTTTGGCTTTTTAAAGAAAAGTCAATTTTGGTACTTTACACATTGTTCACATGCCAATGATTAATCTCCTAAGATTTTACTGTGCCGAGCAAGTTTTTTTTACTTGTGTTCTTATTATACCCTTGACTTAGTGCCTATTGGATAATTTGCAATTATTTTTTTCTTTGTTTTTGAAAAAGTCGCCTAACCTGTCGATGGCATGAGTATTATACAAAGGCATCTCAATTTTTAACTGTTCAAATAATTTTTAGCTTTTCAAGGCTATTTTAAAGTAATGAATCTCAACTTTTGAATTTGGTACTGATTTATATTATTGATTCTCCATTATGGTGTTGTACAATTTTTTAAGTTTGAATCAATTTTAAGGTTATTGCTGCTACCAACCGAGTAGATATTCTTGACCCTGCCTTGTTGAGGTCAGGTAGGTTGGATAGAAAGATTGAATTCCCTCATCCAAATGAGGAAGCCAGAGCTCGCATCATGCAGATTCATTCCAGGAAAATGAATGTGGAGTAAGTTTAAGTTCCATAACCACAAAAAGTTAAACTTACTGAATAAGCTTCAGTTAAAATGTTTTAAAAACAAATAACATTATTAGTTGCCTGTACTTTCAAAATTTAGAGTAATATTTCGATTTCTTTTTTGTTTGAATTCTTATGTGTGTTAGCTCTTCTAATTTACGGTTGTGAGCCCAACCTCTTACTTTTTATTTGATATCCATCATAATCTTTTTACCTCAAGAATTATTATGTGAAAAGTTCATGATTTCAACTAAGAGTAAAGTTAACTGTAGATATATAGACTAATTGATAACCTTAAAAATTGCTACATTAAGAATTTTATGTAGGTCTTGTGTGTGAAAATAATTAAGTGTTTTTAATTTTCAGCCCTGATGTCAACTTTGAAGAATTGGCTAGATGCACTGATGACTTTAATGGAGCTCAGTGCAAAGCTGTCTGTGTTGAAGCAGTAAGTGTTGTTGTTGTTATTATTATTATTGTTTTATTTTTATTAATTTTTACTACATTTACACAGGGCTCAATTTGAGGTGAATGAGCCTGAACAGCGTTCTAATACTTTTTAAGAATTTTAATATTAGATAAGGGCCTGGCTTTGCCCTTCCAGTGCAAAAAGTTTTAGATATGTGGGCAAGGCTACTACCTTAAGAAACTTCTGATGTTTATAGGCTTATTGTTTTTAGGTTTATTGCTAAAACAAAAGAGCTGAACTTATTTTTTAGGGGAAATGTTTGTTAAGGGAGGGGAAAGGAATAAGTTTGCCCCATCATGAAACTGAGCAAATGGTGGTGTGTAATAGAAAAGTATGAAGGAGATTAGGAATTAAAAGATTTCAGAAGCCCGGTGGCGTAGAGGAAGCGCTTTGCGCTCCCACACCACAGGCCCGGGGTTCAAATCCCGGTCCACGGGCAAGGCAGACTCAGCCCTTCATCCTTCTGGGGTCGATAAAATGAGTACCAAGGTTACTTGGGGAAATCAAGAGGGGGTAGCATCAAGCTAGCCACTCCTCAGCTGACTGTGACTTTCAAGTCACACGTTCTGTAACAGTTCAGCTCATGGCCTCACCCAGTGAGGCAAGTTATACTGGAGTTTGAAGGTCCAACGACCTAGGTACTCCCTCAAAAATCCCCCTTGATTTTTTAATTAAAAGATTTCTTAGGGAATAGGAGAATGGCTTCTTAGGGTAATTATTTTAAAAGACTAGGTGACAATTTCTTGTATGAAGAAGTCCAATAAAGCATGGTCCGGTTCATAACCTCATGAAATGGACTATGAATAGGAATATCTAGTTTATTGCATGACCCCAAATGTCATAAATTTTAATTTAATTAATGCTGTCATAAGTTTTAAGAAGTCTTCTAACATGCTTTCTTAAATAATGTCTTTTGGAAATCATGTCTGATGAATATGGTGATACTTCAGTTAAAACATTATAAATGTTTGAAAGTAGAAATCTGTAATTAATTTAATTATTAATTTTATTTATTTTATCTTCATTAATAATTTTTTATTGTAGGGTATGATTGCTCTTCGAAGAGATGCAACTGTAGTTACTCATGAGGACTTCATGGATGCTATACTTGAAGTACAAGCTAAGAAGAAAGCAAATTTGAACTATTATGCATAATTTGTATCATCATTTATTATTAAGTAAAGGTATCTTCATTTTGTTACTAGTGGTGTGTGTTTCGGCTCCATTTTTCATCTAAGGCAATAAAATCAGCTATTTTCACCAGATATTTTCTTGGTTTTTCTTTATATTTATTTGAAATTAAAAATATTTTTTATAAGTGGCTAGGATTGACCGTTCTGCCTGGACTGTAGTTAACACTGGTAGAAATGGGAAAAATCAGTGGTGAAGTTCGAGTTCAAATAGAGGAAGCATTACATAAACACATGATCTAAACTTCAACTATTTCAGGAACTTTGAGAAATTGATATTTAACAAAATCATACTCACAATTTTTAATATCATGTGATATTCCTAAATTTGAAAGGAAACTGTGAAAAACTAATCTTACGATCGAATCAAAGTTGGCTAGATCCTGACTAGCTTCCAGCGTTTCCCCTGTTTGCAGCTCTAACTTTGCCACTTTGGAAAACCTGAAACTCACATATACAAATGCAGTGAAAAGGTTACTAGTAACTAGCAAAAATGTATTAAAATTTGTAAAAATAAAAAATATCCTAATAGTAGGGGATCCCATGATGCTAAATGTGGATTTACTCAAGCGCGTCAGATAATCATAGGGGGGGATACTTTGCATGCTTTTGAGTAACTCCACCAAATATAAGCTCTATGTTGGTGGGTTTGTTTAGAACAGCCCGTCAAAATTTGAAAAAAAACTAGTTACATGGACATACTTGAGCACGTCAGATTGGCCACAGAGACAGTTAACAACTAGTTGAGACTAGTTTCCTGGCTACTAGTCCATAAACATTTTGTTTCGTAAATTTTCTCAAAAAGAGCGATAGCGTCTTACCGGTCTTGGCTTAACTTTGTAACCCTCCCACTCCCTTGCCCACCGCTCAAATCGGCAGATTTTAGAAAATGTACACTTTTTAGCTGGTAACTAACCTACCTTATCTTTATCTGACGCGCTTGAGTATGTCCATGTAACTAATTTTTTTTACAAATCTGACGGGCTGTTCTAGACAAACCCACCAACATAGAGAGCTTATATTTGGTGGAGTTACTCAAAAGTATGCAAGGTATCCCCCCTATGATTATCTGACGCGCTCGAGTAAATCCCCCAAAACACTCTGGGCTCCCCTACTATAATTATTTGCTATGTCTAATAGGTTACCATTCATTCATCCCTCCTCTTTACTCTAAGTTTTAAAACACCTTAACAGTAAGTACCTAAGTTTCCAAACTATTTTTGTAATGAAATGATGCTTTGCTAAAGCAAGAAATGTTAATGATGATGGCACAAAAGTGCATCAAAAGGATTAATGTGTATTTTTTACATTAAAAATTAACATAAAATTTTAAGTAGGGGAAGGAAGTGTACCTTGGACCTTTTGCTACTTTTATCTTGTAACTTTTTATTTATTGAAAATGAATTAATGAAACAATTTCCCCTCGATACTTTAGCTTTTCATACACAACATATTTTTTTTTCGGAATTTTAATTCAAGTATTTCAATATGTAATTAATGAAAGTAAAAAAAAAACTGAAAATAGGTAGGTACAAGGTACAACACCGGTATTGTAACTTGGACCTATGTCAAAAAACTTTCATTGCATCTCTAAACTTAATAAAATGTTTGTGAATAACTCAAGGAACAAGTGCTCATTGAACCACCCAGATGTATAAGCTTATAGATTTAGTTGGAGAATTTTTCAGCATAAAACTTTTAAAGCACTGTTTTTTGTCACAAAATTATAGATTTCCCTTAAAAGTAGTGTTAGTCATAAAACTAAATCCTTCCCTGCTTTTAAAATCAAAATACAAATGTAATAAAAGTAAGTGTAGTGATTTTTTTAGTAACTCAAGGTAGTTAAGTGTATTTTGGATAGGTCAAAGGCACAATACTTGATCATCTGCTGAAAAATGTCAAACCACTGTGTTGATTTTATGCCTAGCTTCATTTAAAGCGTATGTTATAATAGCTAAAACAATCCATTATAACATGTTAAATTCACTGTAAAATCAAATCTTGATATTTTGAACAATAGCTTACGAAAGCAAAGAAAAAAAACTTACTTTTGAAATGTGAAATCAGTTTTTAGCGTATATCTTGCAAAATAGTCGACTTTTCTAGAAATAATTTAGCTTGATTGAGTGCTCTGGTGGTAAAGATGGAAACTACATATTTAGTGTTTTCATAAACCTGAAGGTCAAACTAAAAACAGTGTAGGATCAGACTATATGTTAGTAAAAAGTAAGAAACATACGAAAAATGCAGCGCGAATTGCTAGTTTTTATCTCGAAAAATCTTAAGAATTCACCTGGAAAAATCAGGCAATTTTATTTCTAAAATTGTGAGTTTCAATAAACTTTTACATTAAAGTAAATATGCTTATATTAGGCGTGTCTTTTGAACTGTAAAAAATTAAAGAAATAAGACAAATAAAAGGTTGTATGCCTAGTCAGTGAACAATGAGAAAAAGAAAATAATTCCAAAACTAATTCAAATTTTAAAAAATTAAAATTCCACTTTCCTAAAAAATATGAGCATGTGTGTTAAAAGTACATTATAGTTCTCTCGTGATAAGTTTTCTTTTTGGGAAAAATTATCAAAAAGTTTGAAACTTTAATATTTAATTAAACTCTGAAACAGATTAAAAAAAAGGGTGACATGGTGCAAAACTTCATACTTAAGAGTATATATGATTGCAAAAGTACGAAAATTCTGCTGCTAATAAAACAACTCTTGAACTAATTTTCTAACTAATACTTTATACCACACAAAATGATATCCACACATTTTTCTGCAAATCTTAAAATTTCATAATACTGTATCAAATAGTTTTTATGTAGTGAGAGTTCAAATTGCTTCAAAATAAAAATTTCAGAATCAGTGGCTGTCACTCATTTTCTTTTAATACAGAGAGAATAATTTATTAAATTCAACATATTTACTATAGGAATAAATATCAGTATTTTTAAGTATAAAGAGTAAAACTGTGTTAAGTAAGTTTTTCCTGTTAAATACATATTTGTTTTGGATATATTGAGTCTCAAAACACCCAAATATGCACTTGGATAAAGGGAATTTATATTTAGAAATGTTTTAAAAGTTAGTAAAACGTGACCTTGCAATGGTGTCCAATCCAGTGTTCCAATCTTCAACTGCACAAAGGCTAATCAAACTTCATTATAGAAAGGTGTAGGTATATTGAGGAAAAAACAAATAACATAAAACCTTATGGTTTAAAAAACAAGCTCATTTTAATTGAACAGGAGCATTTTATGCTTTAAAGGACATTTGAAGATTCACAATTATGTTTTGATTTTTCTTAATATTACGTATTTATTTTTAAGTTATATTGTAAGAAGAAATATTTTTAGGTTTATTAAACCAAAACCTTTATATTTATTCAGTTACATATTATATTTATACAGTTTATTATATTAGTTATATTATATTTATACAGTTTATTATATTAGTTATATTATATTTATACAGTTTATTATATTAGTTATATTATATTTATACAGTTAATTATATTAGTTATGTTATATATTTATACAGTTTAGTAATATACAGATGATATACTTGGTTTCCTTAATTTAAACATTTGTTTTGTTCTATTTTCATATAAATAAAACTACAATTTAAAATAAATTAGCTACTATTGTTACATCAAATGAGAGATGTTGTCCATCAAATAGAAAGTTGTCCATTAATTGGAGTAAATTCCTTGTTAATCTTGTATGGACTTGACAGGGTTTTGTAAATGAAAATTAATGAGGGAGAAATTTTTCAAGACGAAAAAACACAAGTAAACAAGGTTTTAGCAGAGATAATGTATGTAATGATAAGGGGTTTCTTTTCTCAAGAGGTTAAGGAAATTTTACTTCTTATAATTGGGTTTTATTAGATTTTTGGATTAATTCTTGCATTCACAGCACTGAACATTTCTGAAATTACTCTGATGATAAAATATTTAATTAAAGTTCATAAAACCTACCGATTTGGTATTGATCATTACAATGCTGTACACTTCTCAGAAACACTTGAAAGAAAATTTTAGTGGTCGATATACATTAAAAACTATTATCCTCCTCATTAATAACTAAATTTCAAACCTTTTCCCATGTTTTAAAGTTAATGCTGTTTTAATATTCCTTTACAATTTTAATTCAAAATTGTATCAAAAGTAATAAAATTTGAGAGGTATTTCAAAAGCTGGGTTCTTTTTCAAATTGGATTTCTACATTCTTAACAAAATATCTGTCTGAATTAGGAGATTTCAAGTAGTATATGGAATTTAATTTTTAACTCTTATTGTTGCAGGCCAGGAAAAATCTCATCAAATGCTGCATGGGGACGGTGGGTTAGACCAAACTGGATTAGGGTTTTTTTTTCACATAGATTATCCTAACCATGCTACTGATTTATGTACTGAATTTCCGTGTAGTTTTCCAAGTTTCAACTATTTTTAATTAGATATATTATAATGTAAAAGTGCTACGAGTGTAAAATTTCATTAATAAATAATAGTAAAGGGTTTTTAGTTTGTGCTCTACAGTAGATGGACAGGTGCACCCCTAGAAAATGCTTTTGTCTTTTTAAATATGTAAAACTATAATTTTTGAACTTTTTTGTGAAGGAATGGGATGATTTCAATTAATTTCATATCTACCAATAAAAGTAGTTAAGAACTGTTGGCTGTTTGCAATAATTTTGTAAATGTAAAATTGTCAAGATGGCTATCAAAAAGAATGCCCTGAAAAGTTGCAACATTCTTTAAAATCAGCTCGAGGCTATCTGACAGAATGATAAGCAGCCATAGAAGAAAACGAAATTCAAGATGACCTCTAAAGTTTCGTATGATTATCTAAGAATGGTTAAATAAGACTGGGGTTAATGACTCTATTTTACTGTCGAATCTCAGTCTCTCTATGTATTATCAGGATGAATGCTTTCAGCTGTATTACTATATATTGCATCTTTTCCTTTAATTCTATTCATACGGGCTTTGATAAAACTGAAAATCATATTCTGTATTATAGCCTTTTAATGAATCTTTATAACTAGAAAAATATCACAGATGCACCAAACAAAATAAGTATGTCAGGAGGAAATCAAATTGAAGAAAACTAAGCGACTACTTTAGTTTTGCATATGTCTGAGAATCATATTAACAAGTATCAAGTGCCCTTCACAATGATCAAATAATGACAATCCTTTGGCTTTAACAGCCAGGAATGTCCTTGGTACACCCCATTCTTCGTAACTCGACCTTGGTGCTTATGAATCAAAGGGACTCCCCGGACACAGATCACCGTTCTCTCCAACGACTTTTTTCCGCCAACTCCCTGCGCAAAGCGATTCCAGAAGCCGCCTGATGTCGGAAAAACCGCAGATGGAACCGAATCTCGGCGAGCATCTTTATGGGGAGCTGGAGGGGCACCCCATCACTCAGCTCTCCCTTAAAGCAACAACGAGAGTTCTTAAAAAGACGACGAAGTGTCGCGCGGTGAACGACGACGACACTCATTGTGAGGAGGCGGATGACCCAAGTGTCTCGTCTTACTCTATCTTATCATTGCTCCACTCTCTTCGCATCCCTCTGGTTCTGGACTCCTCGATAGCTGTGATATTATATTGAACTGGTTGAGATGGGGGTGCCTGGACTGCTGCCCGCAGTCCTTTTGCTGGGGTGCTTTTTGGTACAGAGGTGCGATGCCAGGGGGTCTCTCATCCAGGATAGCAGTAAGTACTTGTTGTTTTATTCTTTGGGATGATTTCTTGTCTTCTTCATCGTTATCGAAAATGAATGCTACGACTTTGAATTTATGACCTCTTCTGAAGACTTCCCAGTTTACATGTTCTGGAGAGTTGAATTTGTAATTTTTGTTGTCACCTAAAAACCCATTTTAATTATTTTATCCATTTAAGTTGGATTTATTTATTGATATTGAGTTAATTGAAACATTGGCTATTCCTCTAATTTATATCCCGGATGGCAAGTTTTCGAGATGAAAAGATCATTACCATACTTTTAAATGTCAATAAGGCGAAGAGGTATCTTTTTGGAACATCATGGTTTTGAGAAATCGAAATCCCAAGTGTAAATGTAAGGGATTGTAACCTTATGTTACCTTAAGACTTAATGAAAATTAAAAAAAAAAATTATTTTGGAGAAAAGCGATACAAACTGTCAATTTTTAGTATCGTCCTGATATTAAGACTTTTCAAAACTTTCAACTGAATCTAGAAACTTGCATTTTATTTTTCTTAATACTTATGAAAGAAAATATCCTTCAGTTAAGACATATTTTCCATCAAATTCCGGCATTATTTTATTGTGTATTACACATTTATATTAAATTTAAAAGCTTAAATTTTACAGGTTTCAAATCACAATCTCTTTATGCCGCATCGTTTCTATTCAACAAACTTATGCGTAAGCCTTTGGGATTTTTGTAACGATTTTTAATATCAATGCTGCAATAAAACATTCAAGAAAAATTCCATGCTTCTGAAATAATCTAATTTCCATAACAAAAACAAGGATATTTTCTCCTCTTTAAATCGAGAGAACCATTATCTACTCTAATCATTCAGATTATCCGTCAAGCTTTCCCACATGCGACAACTTAAGCTTTTTGAAAAGAATAATTAAACTGTTGAAAAGTATTGAAAAATATGCGCCGAGTCTGCCAGTGTTAGTAAACATCGTTCTCATTATCGGAAAATCTATATTCCTTTGAACTTTGGAGTAGTTTTATCTTTAAAGGAAGCGCTTGTTTGTCGTGAAATAAGTCGAGCCGGGTAATAAAATATTTATTCCCCACATCTGAAGAGATGTCACTCATCTTCACCCAATCGCCATTTTTAAGCATCCTTAGTTTACGCCAATTAAATCGTATCTTGATTTGGGGACATCTTAGCTTTAATTGGTTATAGAAAATATCATATTAATTGATCATGTCTTAAAAACATTTGTTGTTAGCTTTCTTACTTACCTTTGATTGTTTAAAAGCACATAATTGCGGTATTTCTAAACCCTATTTCAAAAAAAATTTTTTTTAGTGCTATAGCCACGATTTGATTGATTGAAATTTTTTCTTATCTGGTTGTTGATTTGTGCCAACTTTTTGCAAACGTTGTGGCTAAAAAATTAATAATTTTAAATACAGGCTACCTATCATTGTGGTGTACCCTTTCTAGTCATAAAATATCTAAAATTGAAAAGTAATAAATTTTTAAATGTGGAATTACAACTGGTAATTTAAATTTTGAATAATACCCACGTCTCTATTTGTCATAAATATGCAAATATGACGAAATGTGACTATTAAGGATGAAAAAATAGAGATTGAAATTATATATTTACGCACGAACTGCCTCTATTAATGAAAAATATTCCATAAAACTTGTACATTGTTATTTTAGAGGGCTACAGAACACATTATTTATGAGAAATTTAGCTCCGGTTCAGGAAGGAATAATACATATTAACTTTGAAAATTAATCCAAGTTCTAAATATTCATTGGAATAATTTAGTACACTCAGTTTTGGTTAATAATGGGCTATGTTATGGTCGTAGTTTTGGTAAGAGCTTTGGACATGATTCGTACTTTCAAAGACGTTTTTGCACATGTGCTTTTCGATAACTATCTTTAAGAGAAAAAGTAATTTTTGTTATTTTATACGGCTAATACAAGTAATACAAGATATTCTTTTCTTCTTTATATTTTGTTCTATCCATACATAAAAAATATGCAATCAAAATTGAGATCAATAAAATATAGTTCATAAGTAGGTATTCAATAAAAGGTTCATCAAGAAGTTGCAATTCCTACTGTGTATTTTCAACATTCCCCAATATTCTGTTGTTCATACTCTCACGCAGTTTACGAGATGCGAATCAGTAACCAGCAGTGTTCGGCACTAGTTAACTAGAACAAGTTGCAACTAGTAGTTAACTACTGATCAACTAGTAGTTTAACTACTTTTAGTTTAAAGTAGTTCAACTAGTAGTTTAACTACTTTTTTAACTAACTACTAGTTAAAACTACTTTCAAATTTTTAACTACTTCAAAAAAAATTTTATTTAAAATTTAAAGAGATATTTAAAATTTTCATCAAAGGTAGAGTACTCAAATACCATAACCAGAAATAAAGACCATTTTTGCACGAAGTATAAACTTTTTTTGTGATATAGATTAGAAAGATGTATTAGAATTTTGCCAAGAAGTAGGTTATGAAATTAAATAGACTAGTTAACTAGTAGTTAACTACTTTGGGAAATATTTAACTACTAGTTGCAACTAGTCCCAGGAAAAAATAGTTAACTACTAGTTACAACTACAATTTCCCAGACTAGTTAGTAGTTAACTATTTTTTGCCCACTAGTTGCCGAACACTAGTAACCAGCAGTACCTTCGTGGACAATCATTACTAACTATTACCATATAATATCTATTGACCTTGAGAAAAACAACTACTTCTTTTCACAGGGTCAACGGCGGACTTGGGCACTGCCCTGTGCAATAAAAACGCCAGCATCGCCTTGCTGTTCCGAGAGGTCTCCTCCAGACCGAGGCCGTTCACGCACACAATCGTTACCATTGATTTCCTGGTCACCAATTACAGGCTCACCTTTGGAATAGATCCAAGCAAAGGAAAGAGTAAGTCCATCATTCTTTGTTATTATTATTATCATTAACTCTCTTTGATGAGCTGGATTACTGGTTGACGTTTGCGATTTGAGATTGATGTGAAACAAATATCGACGGAAGGTGTTGGATGGTACGTAAATCGATGTGTTTGAAATAAAGAAAACTAGGATTGGTGTGAGATAATACTAGACTCAGAACTTCACTTAGAAAAAAAGTGAAGTGCATTTTATTTGCAGTATACAGTTACAGCAGAGTTACAGTTTCGCTGTACGCAGTTTACCAGATGTTTAGTACCTTAGTGCAATGCTACTCTATCATCACCACTTAATTTCTATTGGCAGTTAAATGTGACCGACCAATACATTTAGTACATATTTTTGTGAAAAGATCGTAAACTAAAGTGAGGTTCTTGAAGAATAAAATGATCTTCAAATGAATAAATGTCACCAGTAATAAGGCTTATCATATTGAGAGTAGACTAACTCCGTTTGTACTTGTTCTTATAGCAAAAGGCAAAATATATGTTTTCACTTTTCACGCATAGAATAGTATTTTAGATAGCTACTAACCTACTAACTCAAAAATTTGTTGCTGAAAAGTTTTTAATACCTAAAATCGATGCCTACAAGTAGTAGGTATTAGTAGTCAGTAGTAGTTTACTCAAGTCACTCATTTAAAATGCATGAGGGTAATTAAAAATTCCAAGTAGGTCATTTCAAATTTCACTCAAAGTTTATATTTCAAATTAAATTTTAAGTAATTAACTTTGAAACAAATATTACTTTTGGTTTTCTATGTAATCTGTAAATTTGATGTGAATATTAGTAAAACTTATAATGAAAGTGAAGTACTATAGTATATGGATTAAAAAACTGACAAATTCAACCTATCCATAAACACTGATACTATCTTTCTAAGTAGTAATTTAATATGAAAAAAAAGTTTATCAATACATTTTTATGCGTTACCTTTTTAAAGTAAAAAAAAGGGCGCAATAATATAAATATACCAAAATAAGGTACTATTTCATTAATCTTGTGTATAAAAAACATTATAACATAATAAATCAATTGAATTGTAATACTTTTTTCTCATGAAACACTAAGCAAAATGGTCGAGAAATCACGTACAGTAAGGAGAAAACAACGTTTTAAGATGTCAAAGGAAACGAGAGCTAGAAGGGGTATTGTTCCAGTTTTAAAAATTAATAATTTATTGAAATATACTATTAGTTCAAGCATTTGTATTATTAGGTGTATAACTGAGCACTTTGGGTCACTTTTGGTTAATGCTGTTTTTTAATTAAAAAATAATTGCCTTAATAATAATAATAAATTTAATTCCTTGAAATTTGAGTAGTTGTATAGTAATGAAATTATAAATATTTAATTTTCAAAAAGGATTTTAAGTACTATTTAAAGACTCCGATTGAAAGTATTATAAATTGACTAAAACTTCAAATTAAGGAGTAACATTTTTGTAAACGCCAATCGAATTACAATCTGGTGCAGGGATAAGAATTATATTTCCAGTTTAATAATCAAAGAGATTTGTGTGTTAACGTATTATGATACGTGTAAATTTACGGATGTTTTTTTACATGGATAAATGATATTTATTGTCGTTTGGTTAGTAAAACAGATTTTTATATGTTTCTGATAAGTTAGTAAATCGCGAAGCTTTTTCACGGATATTAATCATAAAAAAAGAATGAATGCAAGTTATTTAGAATATTGAATTAACCTCAAGCAAGACCTTTTTATTTTGTGAAGTACATAGAAGAAAGATGTTTTCTCCAATGGCTGTTCCATCTTTCTTTGTTTTAATCTAGTTTGTATAAATTAAAATATGGATAGAGAAGCACTTTTTTTTGTTCTCCAATTTCTTATCATTGCTTCGCTGTTTAAAAATATTTTTGAGTCTTCCTCTAATCTAGTTTTGGGAAAATTAATTTCCTGTAAGCATTTTTGGGGAAATTTCTTTTATTCCTAGAAAAACAATCTTCTAGAAAAATTAACTTTTTTCCTATTAGCGTTTAATTTAATTTTCGAGAATCCTTTTTAAAAATTATTGCTCAGTAAAATTTTTAAAGAAAAATATGTTTTTATTTTACCGACCATTTCAAACACTTTTAACTTATTATTTTTTATTGTATACCTCTATGGCTCTCAGAGAACAGTTATGGAGCTAATTCAATGAGTCTTTCGTAGAAAAAGCCTTCAGCCACCTTTATGATTTACCAATAAGCAGACTACTGAACTTTAGTGCAAAACAAAACCAACAAGTAATATTAATTTATATTTCGTATTAGAAATATTATTATATAAATATTAAAATATTATTATAATTAGTAATAAAATTAGCATCTGTAAAGAAAGGTGTATATATCATAACACATTTTGAAAGAACCTAACCTAATTACTATTACCCTAATTTACTAATGTTAAAATATTAAAACTTTTAATTAAATATTTCGGTTGGATTTTCCAACAACATTTTGCAACATTTGCATCACGTTCGAAAAAAACCCCAGAAGATAAATATTTGTTTTACTGTACGTTTAATGTTCAACTATATTATCTTTTGGGTTATAAAATTGCTATTTTTTAAATGACTGGTTTGATTTAAAAAATTTTGAATTTAAAATAGTGTTTTAAAATCGTGTACATCATACTACATAAAAATAATATTTTGATAGTGTGTAATTCCAATTAATCATTTAATATAACTTAAGAAACAATTTATGCAGTGATAGAAAACCACTCTTTTCATCTAGATAATATTTTTAAGTATGTTCTTTTAGGATACCGAAACCACCAAAGGATTATGAACTAATTAAATGTGCGTGTATGTATAGTATAAATGTCCAAATTTTATATAAAACCTCCTAATTTGTGTTGTTTCAACTGTATGCTGGTAAATTTTCATCATTATATTGTATGTTGTTATTTTTTCATACCATTTTCTTATAACAATATAGTATCAACTATTTATTCAAGCAAAAGAATTTATAAATTCGTTTTAAAGATTCTTGTATAAGAGAAGTTAACATGCATTGAGTCACAAATTAAATTACAAATGGCGAGTAACTATTTCAATAACTTTTATTTAAGTATCCATTTTTAATCAACAATTTCAATGTTTGTTCATTCTTCCAATTCTATAAAAACTTCATTAAAATCTAATTTTACAGTTTATGATTATAGCTATGAAGATATAGTGTATTTTTAGAGTACATGCATAAATTTAATAAATTTTGAATGTTATCACAGCATAAACTTTAATTAGTTCCTTAAAACTACATCAAAGTAACTTATTAGTTATTTAGTTACCAGACACTAACGTAAGGCAATAAATTGATAATAAAGTTTTGAATTATTATTAATTTAAAGTTAATAGGTTTTATGAAAAATTAATCTTATCTATTGGGATCAGTAGAATTAAACATATGAATAGTAAGTTTATTCAAAAGTTTTAATTCATTTCTAAAATGTTATTATATGTTAATACATAAATTTTGATTGTTTTGCATAAAATATTACAACTAATTTAATTACATATCTTGTCTGCGAAAGAGAAAAACAAGTATTTTACTGAATCTTTTGGTTTATAGTAAACACTTACTTAACCTTTCATTGCATAGATGGGTAGATAGTAGTTTGTTTTAGGAAGTAATCGTATATCAGTGTTTAAAGTACATTAGATAATAATTTCATGAATTATAAAAAAAAAACCACTACCCTTGATAAAATTGAAATGTGTTATTCTTTGATCTTTACCATATTAATAAAAATATTGAAGATTCACCATTTGATATTTTTTCTTACAAGACAATGTTGTCACAATCACTATTTAAATAATTTCAGTGCTACTGACATTGAATGGCCCTCAGAACTTGGAACGCAAGTACCAAATTCCTGGTAACGTGTCAGCCGGAGAACACATCACAATTTTTGTGCCTGATCCAAGAGAGGCCAGTCCAACAAATCTGAAAGTGTATGTCAACTGCTCGCTACAGCAAACCATCGAGCTACCCAAATCCATGTTTGACATGCTCAAACAAAACACCGAGGTTCAAGTGGTAAGTTTAATAAAATTCCGGCTATCAAATTCAAAGGATTAATTATCTACATGATTACTTATAATGAGAGTAAAACTAAAAGAAGTGACTTGCAGTATTTATACGGTGATTTCTAGGTTGAAGATAATTTTTAGTTTATTTTCCCATTAAAAATTATTTCTGTGTTATTCGTTGGTTGGTGATAATTGTACAAAACAAATCTTACCGTGGGAAAAGAAACAAGCATTAAACTTAGTAAAACGAAAAATCTTGTGCAATACATGAATGGTGAACACAACGTTTTTATTTGCACAATGAAATATAAAAACAACATCATACAGTAGTTACGCTAGTAGTACTACTTAAAACAAGTTTTTTGGCATATCCTTACGCAATGTTGCGCCAAGGAGATTCAAAGAAATAATCAAGAGAAAACTTCTTGAGCCAAGAGTTACTTAAAAAGTATAATTTAAATTAAGGCTTTTAGCGAATTGAAAAATGAAATTGACCTTCAATATATCCCATGTTTTTGTTTTAAAGGCGATTGAGCTTTGCGAACGCGTAAGTTGTTTTTTTAGCCTAAAATGAATGCTAGCTGCAAAACCCGTTTTACAGTGACATGTTTTTTTTTCCGTGACGATAAAAGTTCACAGTTTTTTTTTTTTTTTTAAATTTAAAAAGCAAAATAACGCAATCATGAAGTTTTAAAACGCATAACACTAAAATCAGAGTGTCTGGGAAGATATTATAAGCAATGGTTTGGTTAGGCAACACTTATGTATTTGGAGTCTTTGGCATGTTTGGCCATTACATTTTATATTATTTTAATATTTTGGTAATGAATATATTTTATTCTTATTTTGTTTGTTTAAAAATGTGTTGCCTACTGATTCAAAAATAATCTATTAGAATTTTAAACAAATTATTGTTTTAATCAGGTGTTGATATTAATTTTCTAAACATTTTTATCTTCTAAATCGCATATCCAAATTAACTGGATAGTATAAGCCGGCTACATCTAAAAATTTTTCTAACACTTGTATATTAAATCTTAACTCATTAAATTATTATTTTATCCAGGCGCTGCACTATAATTTAAAAGCAACAAATCTATTTCCCATGAATACTATCAGTTTATTAATTTAAAATAGGGTTTCTTTGTTTTTAATACCTAAAAGATTCAATGTAAATACATTTTGCTTTTTCATTCATTACTTTTAAACAACACAGTGGATAGACTTAATTTATTGATTAAGATTTTTCATTTCATGTACCATATTTTGAAGGATTGAAAGAAACATAGTGTATGTTGTGTTATTGTATGTTTCTTTGCATTTGAAGTGAATTGAATGTTCTAGGTAATTAAAAGATAAAAAAAAAATTAAAAGAATAAACTGTAGAAAGGTTTCCATTTATTGTGGCTTTCATCTTTTGGTGTAGTTTCTAAAATGAGAACGAAGTAATTTTACTCAAGAAAAGTATTTCAACCTTTCATTTCATTAAGTCAAGGATAACCGAACAAATTTTGAATACCAAAACCGTTATAAGTCGAGGGTAAACACCCTGAAAAATTAATTTATTACTTTGAAAATTAAAGCATTGATAGAAACATACATCTTAAAGCTTCAACCGCAATTTTTCCAAATGAAGTACGAACTATATTGGATACTTGATTTTGATTTAATTTCACGCCCACTTCATAGTAACTAAAAAAGACAAACCCACATCTTGGGAGAAATTTCATTAATTACTCACTTTGTTCCCAAGTTTCCGTTCGAAAGAGAAATTTCAAACTTTTCTCAGAAAAAAAAAATCGTTTGCCAGTGACTGGTGCTCGTGAGACAAACACCACTTCATTACTCGCCCGAGCTTATCAAAAGCGAGAGGAATTCGAAATTCCAATCATATCAGACGGGCGCCATTTTTTCAAAGATCCCGAACTGTCAAAATATTACTTAAAACTCATTGATTAGAGAATTAAAATATTACATCGTTTATTAAAGCTCGACGTGCAACGAGAGGCTTACGTTTATTCCTTCTTTTTGATGTTCTAAAAAAATCGTCAGCGACAAAGGGGTAATTAATTTTGCGTGGAGCTTGATTTATGGTTCTTTTGCTTTTTCCCCCGCTCAGAATAATAATTATTTCGCATCCCTCATCCTTTGTAAGGTATGAGGAAAAGCTCGAATGATGTCATTAGGAACAAACCGTTTCGAATAAGCTTTATTAAGCTTTAAAAGTATCTCTTATAGTTTTGAGGAGAACTGAACCATCGTATGGCTTCTTTTGAACTGAACATTCATACCCTATTCTTTGAATTAATTAAGCCAGTAAAATCTTCAATTCATCAATGTTTTTTACTGTAGGATATATTTACTCGACAGCAACGTCTCGTGACCCGATGACGTCACTACGCGGAAGCAGAAACTGCGTAAACAGAAAGCCTATTGGGTTGCTAGGAGGGGTTTCGATACGCAAACCGTGATAAAAAGACGCTAGATATACATGCTTTTAACAATATAATCATATTTTTGAATTGACGTTCTTAATTTCACTCAAAATTCAGACACCGCCTTGGGAACTACTTTGTTTGTTAGTGACGTCATAGGGTCAGGAAACGTTGCAATCTAGAATAGTAAACAGCTCTAGTGCATATTTATTTTGTAAAAAAAAGTGAAAAAAAAAAGGAATAAATTTCTAACTTACATGATGATGTACACTATATCAAATATTATGAGCAAAGTTTGAAGACTTTAAGTGCTTTTTTTACTTTATTATTAAATTCAGTTATATTCCCCTTTTGACTGTATCCATTTTAACACCAAACCTGTATAACTTTTCATTATGTAGGTATTTTTAATCATCAAAAATGTAATATACTTAATTTTGCAAAATGTAATACTTAATATACTTAATTTTACTTATAATTTGTAAGATTAATTTAGAAATTTTATAAAAGTTTACATTTTTAAAAATTTGTTTTCACTGAGAAATAGAATTATGTACTATAAAGTAATATTATATAAGGATACACGAGGAGTTAGCCTTTGCAAAATTACAACTTAAAGATCCATTAAAGATAAAATTATGGAAAATCCCCGTTTTAATAATACATATAACAAACTATTCCTGCTAGTAAAAGTAAAAAAGCTTAAGATAAAAACCGGAAAATGATTCTTGTCCCTCCTGAATTCATTTGACAATACCTTTCGGATTAAATGACAGTGAATATAACTTTCGGCCTAACCATACTTCAAGGGCAATCCTGGTTTAAAATTTACGACCCTAGGAAATTTCCAATTTTTTCCCCGGCGCCGAAGTACATCCATATGCCGGCACCCAGATGATGATGTTTCATTTCCGCTCAAACAGAAGGGTGCATTTTATTTCTCTATCGGAAAGTTAACTCTTTTCCAGACGCATCATCCGGTTGGAGGATCCGTTACGATATGACATCAGACAAAAGGCGGCGGGGTTCCACATCCGTAATATACAGGAGAGAGTATGGTTGCACTTAAGGTTCTTTATTGCGTGTTGAGATTTCTTTTTTCTGTTGAGTGGGATGTCGTGTTAGTTGTCAAAAAGTGTGTCGTGAGGTTTTTGGTTACGAATGATTTTGTTCAGCAAGGGTTCCAAATCTTTTAAAATTTTGGAACTCAATTCACCAATTTTTTTTTTGTCAGTTTTATTTTTTTTTAAATACGTGCAATCAAGATCCGGATAAATAATGAAGGTGCTTACAAAAGTCGGTACACTCAATACTGCTGCCATTTAAAACATGATTTATTTTAGAAAATTCGTAATTTTTACTATCTAAAAATCAGTATATCAACAATGAACCACAGTTTAAGAGATAAAAATTCGTCGTTTCTTGAAAAATTGAGAAAATATGTTTAAATTATATTAAAAAAAAATTTCAGTTAGGTGCTACACTCAAATCACATAACATGGTTCTTATACCCATATTTCACAAGTTGTCTGATCCCCTTCGCTTCCCTCATAGTGATGTAAAACCTTCAAAACTAAAACTAAACCTTAATTTAACAAGTAAATTTTAAATCTTATTTTATTTTTGTTATACTTGAGAATCGGTAACTCTTTTATTAAATGTCAAATCAAATTTAGCAGTCAATGTTACATCTTTGAGACAAACTATTTAAAAAAAAGATTTTAAAAATATTTAATCTCCACCATTACTTCGCCACATTTGGTCGCTCATACAGGTCCCCCCTCTAAACATGTGACATATAATTCATAAACGATTTCTAGTCGCCTATCATAGGACATTCCCTTTCCCAGACATAAAAATTTCCCCAACTTTATTGTGACTTACAGGTCAACGCCCTTAACATTTAAGAAAGCAAAAAAAGACCTAAACAAACTCCATTCTCGGGACATAAACGAGGCAAGAAACTACCCATCCCACCTTTGTCATTTAATAGCGCGTGTATAAACTCGGCAACCTTAATTAATACCAAGGCCGGAAAATGTTTCATTACTCTAATAAGGAGTCTCGGCCCTATCAGTTGTCATCTTCGGAATATTATGGGCGGCTATTAATTATCATAATAGCGCATTGGGTGTCAGGGCGTGATAACGGCTCTTTATTGCTCGCGGTAAAAGGCAGCTTTAAAGTGCTAATCAAGAGAGACGTGCCTTTTAATTTTGAGGCTGAAGAAGACGGAAGGTTTTGTTCTTGACTTTTGGTTGAGTTTGGTTGTCATCATAGCTCTGACGGAAATCATTGCTCTGTAAGCCTAAGAAATACTCATAAGTTGTGATTTTAACGATTGAAAGAAACATTTGAGAGGACAAAAACATTAACTTTTCATCCTCATTACAATAATAAAAAAAAGAGCAAAAACTCTTAAAATAAAACTGAAAGACGATTCAAAACTAAAGCTAATGTTAACGAACTGATTTACTAGGGAGTATTTATGTAGTAAAACTTTTAAATTTTTCACTGTACTTTTAAATTTTTCACTGTGTGTACACTTTACTAAAGTGCACATTAAAAAAGATTAAAAATAAAAACAATAAAAGATTTTTAAGCTTATAGAGACCTTTTGTGGATAATAAATAATAAAGGGTCACGGAAACTAATATTTTACAAGAGATTATAAAAACTAATCATAAAATCATATTTTTGTGTTTTCTTTGTATATAGGCTATATAACAAGTTGTAATGAGGTACTATTTTCACGATTAAATTTTATTAAAATAGTAGATAAAAAAACATGAAGAATGACGTTTAAATGAAGTATTTTAGTAGATTGATATAAATTTTTGAAATTTCGTTTTGCATTTTGGCGCGAAAACAGAAACATCATTGTTACATGTGCTGTGACGTCACATCCAATATAATCCCGTTTTCTGATCATTGAAAAACAGTCAAAACACTAGTTTCGTGTGCGCTGTGACTTCAAATCCCGTTTTTTGATCACGACTTTATTAGTGTTTTGGCAAAATTAAAATTGAATTTTAAGTTATTTAAAACATATTTTTAAACTTAAAAATCTGATATTTGAGAATTTTAAAAAAAAGTGTAAAATTAAGCAAATCCCTCACTTATGCAAATACCTCATTAACATAAATATTAGCAAGATATTTTTCCTTTATAGGTACAATTTAAAACTCAAAATATTTGAGTAAAATCTTTTAGTCATATAAAATGGTACCCTTGTGCTGCTTAAAATATTTGCCAAACCCCCTATTAAAAAATACCTTCTCTTATCCATTTATAACTACTGATAGATTTTCATATCTTAAAAATAACTTGTGACCGGAGACAATTTCAAAAGTGTTTTATATTTTCTGCAGTTTTTATATGAATGTTTGCTAATTTGATAATTTAAATATTGCTAATGAATGTGATTATTAAACTTTCAAAACCATTATAATCAAACTTACTGTGATTAAAAAGCTTTTAAGCTTTAATAATACGCATTATTTCTTACAATTTAGAAGTTTTTACATTGTTAAGTGATTTCATCGTATTGTGTGAAGTTGATTGGTTTTTGGAAATGTATTAGACTTTAATCGTTATGGTTTATTGTTTATTTAATTACATTGATACGAAGTTTCAATTTATTATGATAAAATTAGCTAGTAATATTAGATTATTATTTTCAAAATTAAAGATGCATTTACATGATATTTTCTAACATAGTTTACGGTATAATATCATTTACCTACAGGGGTTTTCAAATTTGATTTACGTATATTGCATAATTATACTTAGGTAGTAAACTCTTTTATTTGCTTCTTTCATCTTCTTAAATAAATGTATTAATAGCATTTCATGAAATGTTAACTATTAGATTTACAGAAAATAAATGTGTTTTCTTTTTTTAAAACTATTCTAATTATTTTATGGAGGCAATTATTAAGACGCGAAACAATCTTTGAAATCCCGATGAAAACATTATACAAATTGAATTATTTTCCTAAAATTAGATGTACGCTTTGATGGTTTTGAAAACTAATTGAAACCTAATTTCTTATTAGCTATTACAATAACACCGATACCTTTGATGTGAAATTAATTTTTCTCTTGAGGCTGTTGTGCTCAAATAACAAATGTTGAATAGAATTTTCTTAACCAAGGTTTTGATAAGGAAATGTTGTAGATAAACACAATTTAAATTTCGATAAGATTTAAAACGTTATGCCATTCATTTTATTGCAAGATAATTCAACTCAAACTTTTCCACGGAGGAAAGTACACAATAGATATTTTAAAACTTATTTGGATACTTTTTTAAAGTTTTAGATTAGATTACTATTTTTATTTACTTCATTTTCTGGATTGGATTGTTTAAGAAAAAAAAACTTGAAACGGATTGGATTGTGAAATTGGTGTTCGATTTATTTTTAGATTCGAAATTAAGGGAACTTTTCTCAAATTATTTTATTGATTCAAAATCAATTACTACCATGTGTGGGATGTTAGGTTTATAGAATGAATTTTTATTTTGATTATAATTTCGAAGCCACATTATACTATATTGAAAAATGACTTATTGGTACACAGAAGATACTTAGTATGGAATTTTTAAAAGTACAATTAATATTATTTTGTAACTGTTTAAATTTACATATTAGTTAAACTTTTAAAAATATTGCGAGATATTTTTAAAATTGTGTGTGTATTTTATTGTACCCTACTATGTAAAGGGATTTTATTAATCTATATAGTAGAATGGTTTGTTTAAATAAATAAAATAAATAAAAAAATACAATAATAGTCATTATTACACTCAATTAATTTAACTTTCTGCTCTTCTCCACGAGTAATTTAAAATATTTTCTATTTTAATATTAAATGAAAATATTAATAACATTATGTAGGTTTACACGGCCGGCATCAGTGTGGAATAAAGTGTGTTTATATGCTAGTGTGTGTATGTGTCAGTATGTTAAGGCCGTGTTCAAACTAAAAAGAAAGTGAAATATTAATAGTTTAGTAAAAAGGATATTAAGTCCTTTGAAAGTAATGAATTTTGATATTTTGAAAGGTTTAGTGATATAGCTTTTAAAAAGAGATAAATGTTAAATGCTTAACAATTAGGTACTACATCTCTTACTTATTTATTCAAAATTTTAAATTCGAAATTCATATTAATAATGGTATAATTAGGTCTTATAAAATTGACGTGTTTGTCACTGTACGTATATTTTATGAAAACTATGACCACAAGAGAAACTTATTGTAATACGTGACCTATTTTTTTTTTGACAGCCTATACTATACATGATCTATGTAATGTATTAGAAGTTTTTTCCCTAAGAGTTGTTACATCATTGAAAAATCTGTATTTATATTTTTTGTACTCTTATTTTAGGAACGGGATAGGAAGATGAACGTAACAGTTTTGACTGGAATCACGTGGCAGAAAGCTTTGGAGGCAAGTGGTTGCAATGTCAGACAAGCACAGAGTACTCAGCCTGAATACGAACTGTATTACAACGTCAGAGGTAAGGAAGAACATTTTTACTGCAATTTTATTAACTTAAGATATAGTAGTTTCAAGTTTTCACAAATTATTGACCTTTTCTTAGAATTTTAAAATCAGAAGGTCTTACAGATAGGTTCTGAAAAAATAAAACTAATTCACTTATATCCCTAAAAATTAGTTCAAAAAATAAAATGGATGATTACTAAATATGAACTTAATTATAATAATATAGTAAACTTTAAGAATTTTTAATTTAAGATGATATAATGTTAAGTTCTCATTCTTAATTATCATATTGCTTCTACCCTATATTTAATGCTTTTTTCTTTACAAATCTCAAAATTGCGTCAGTATATTAAATTGAGAGAAGTTTAATGACGAAATTGTTGAACGTATTGTTTTAAAAAGAGGAATATCTCATATTAATTAATATTATTATTATTAAATTATAATAAAAATACTATATACTGATTTCATAAAAAAAATGTCTTAGTAATTTTTTAATACTCTGTGAAAGTTTGAATAAAAGTACTCAGAAAAGGTATTAATTTATTTAAATTAGTAAAATCTTATATTTTGTAATAATTTTGATTGCAAGATTTAAACTTTACAAATTATCGATATTTAAGAGACATGCTTGTGTATTCAAAGTCACAATGAAAATGAAATAAAAGTTTCATAGCATAAATCCATCCATTTTTTACTAGAGCAAGAAAACCTTCTTCGTGGTCTTTCTGAACTTACTCTAGCTCTAAAAGAATTGCGATCTCATATGGATTTACAGGTATGTAGTCTATAAACTGTGGAAATCATTTTATAATGGATATTACGTATCTTAAATATATTTGATGCATAAAAATTTTCTATATTGCCCATAACTAAAACTGCGAAAATAATTTTTTAGCAAAATGAAAGACAAAGTACATATACATATACGCATCTACATTTTATGCATAAAAATTAATGACTGAAATTTCACACTCCAAAAATTTAAATTTATCCATAATAAGATTATTTTTCAAAAGACAATAATAAATCAAATAACAGATAAATTAGTCATTACAAATTACAGGAATGAAATTTATAAGTTCTCTGGGAATGTACCAGCATCATCAAGCATTACAGTCCCTGAATTAGGTCGCTACGTTCAACAATGGACAACCGCATAACAAATGGCTTCTGAAATCATTATCTTATATTGATTACTCTCCACGATGAAAGTTCCCTTTCCAAATTAATATAACACGACTATTAATCGAAGCACAAGCGTATTCATTACTTTAATTAATATTGGAGAAATTATGATTTCGGAGTCTAATACGGTTCCTTCCTTTCCCTGCAAAATCAATGTTTGGTAGATTGAATACCGAGAGATTGTATCAGTATATTTAATTTTCATCGAGATTACTGAAGAAATGTCTTGAGTTATCCTGTAGGCAATGATTGCGTACTTTCAATTTTTCTTATTAGCTTTATTCAATTATGGGTTATTTGTTATTGGAACCTAAGAGTTCAGAACTAGAATTATAAATATAAAATAGAGCATTTTCAATCGCATGACTCGGACCTAACAACGGCCTTAGCAACAGTTAGAACAGCCCTGCAGAAGGTTAACAGTCACAGAAAATAACTGGTCGTGGAATTCTTCTATTGGAGCATTTGCAATCCTTTGACCTAACAACCGCCTTAGCAACAGATACCGCCGCACCTAACAACTGCCTTAGCAACAGTTAAAAGCCCTGCAAAAGGTTAACAGTTAAAAGAAAATAACTGGTCGTGACTTCACCTGAAAACGCTCTAAGGCTTATATTTTAATACTTTGGAGCTGAGTATTAATACTTAAAATTTGTTAAGTGTTGTAAATCGTCAGCTCAGAAGTGGTGGGCCTCGTAGATGGAAAAACAAATCTTTCCAGGGGAAGCAAGGAACTGCTTATTCAAATATAGTCTCAAAATTAATATTCTCAATTTGACGTGAAGAGTCATTTCATTTGCTTTTACTTACAAGGTGGGAAATTTAGGGTGATGAAATAAAAATTTATTTACATTAGTAAATGTTTATGTAGGTTGAAAAATGAATAATATTCTTACATATTTCATTGTTAAACTTTTCCCAAACCAAAATATGGGAAAACCCGGAACTATAATTGGAAATCCATTTGAATTTTTCGCTCTTAATGGAATCTTATTTTTTCCTGAAATGGGGTATTTTTTTTTCTATCTCTGAAATATATTTGATAAGTTACTTTACACATTAATTACTTCATATTATTTGCATGGTTTCAAGTTCATTTCCCATTCATATTTTCCGTTTCAAAAGATCACGAGTCATGAAGTCATCCTAAAAGCTTATTAAAAACTCAATCTTCAAATAAAAGCGATCTTTTTGCAATCGATATACCACCCACTATCGATCTTTCCTATGGCAATTTCCAAATTCACTTTATTACATCGCAGGACGCGACTATCTAGAGAACAAGAAGCCGATTAATTACGATTCTGTGAGGTCCGTCCTAAGCACGAGTGAGCAACGCGAATAAATAATAAGTAATTCGAGATCGCGTCCCAATTCAAATGCGCTCTCCGACGGATGGCCGATTATTATGCGAGCCTAATTCGCGCGAAGCATATCGGATGGATCAACAGCACGGTGAATCGGTTAATTGAAACGGAATGGATAATGGAAGCATTAGAGGTATAAGCCCGCGTAAGGCAAGATTCGAGGGATAGCTTTTCAAAAGCAGATGAGGCCGGTTTGCGTTTCAAGAGCAAACCAGAAGGAGGCAGTTTATGAACTGTAATTCAATTTTGAACGATTGGTTTGCATGATAAGTGAATACTGCGTACTAAGAACTTTTGAGTGTAATGTGTAATGAGAACCTTTCTTCGCCAGATTGTTTCACAATACAAATATTTTTTTTCATGAAAGATTTGTTATTCAAATGTGTGACTCACCTTTTATTATAAAGTCCCCTATTAAAACTTTTAAAAATTGGGATTGTTTCACAGATTATTGCCGAGATTTGATTTTGATTCACAGCTATTAGCGTCGCGGTTAACCAGCAGCTAAAGAAAGAAAATTTAGCTTTTCGCAGACCCTGATTGGTGGAATCCTTCTTTGACCAATTAACACCGACGCTTATGGCTGTGGCTATGGCTGTTAGTGCTGGTTGTTCATTCATGAAAATGAATGTTCTGTTTTAACCTAAATGAGTAATTTTTTTCAGAAAACACTTGAAGGACACAATTGAGAAACTTTTTTTGGAAGCACTAACTAGCTCCTATGTTAGAGTAGTTCTGATACGTTCTTAAAACGAGAATAATAGATTGAAAACAATTTTTAAAATTATATTTAAATTTAGGGAGTAATCTAAATATACCATTCTCTTTTCAGACTTAATGCTTTTCACTGTTCTGTTCCTTATCCCTTTCAAAAATACCATTCATTCATAGTTAGCCGTACGGCTGATTGCCTGATCAAAAATACCATAACTATTTTTAGTCTAAATGCTTTTCACTATTCTGTTTCTTATCCTTTTCAACAATATAGTCTTAAAATAATGTTGTTTGATAAGGTTATTTCTCAAGGGATGAAAGAAACTATCATTCTAATATACCTTCTCAATTATTTAGTTTCCTTTCATTCAACCAACTCTTGCGTATCCCGAGATTATGTTATCCCTAAATCGAACCAGTAGAGCTCCCCGTTCATCCTTTTTACACCCTTTGAAGCCAGGTATATAATGTAGTAAAGCTTAGCAACTGGTAGTAGGTATATACTACCGGCGATTCAATTAGTTTATCCCTTCAAGGCTGTAATTGGTCTTTTGTGGCTTGAATGAATGGCAGCTGTGCGGTGAATCGATTGAGAAGTCGAGTGCTGGAATCGAATTAAGTTTAATTCGATATTTTGATGACGCAAGACGCGACCGCTAATTTTAAAGAGGAGTTGGAGAATCGATATTTTGTGTTTCGAGGGTTGCGGTTGTTTGTGTAGTTTATTATGGGGAGTGATATTTTGTTGCTGAGTGTGATGTTTTGGATTTGTCGATGTGGATGAAAACGAATTTGATGAGGAGTAAGGAGAAGGAAGGAAGGTAATCTGGAATCCTTATTAAAGTTGGAAAGTCGATTAATATTTGTTATTGGTACCCTAGTTTGGGGTGAAGGTGTTATTTTCTTGTACTACGTATGTTTAGATTTTTATTATTTTAGAGTTTTTAATACCTTAAAGTCAATTCATAATTTTTGATGAGAATTAATTTTGGAAAAATTTGTCCACAAAACAAACTCTATTAAGACGTATTCAGTTATCAGTTATGAGTATTAAAAACTTTAATGGGTTTTATACCTGTTTGATACCTGTTTTCTAAAACTCATAATTTAAAAATAATAAACACTATTTTTAAAAAAATATTGAATACACAAAAAAAACTGAGGTCTTACAAAAAGTAATGGAGATTTTGGCAAACTAAACCATTTTCCTTATATCAAGTTGACTTTTCAGTATCACAAGGTACACAAGACTGCTGAAAGAAATCTAAACATTGAAGCATAAACATAAACATAAGGGGACATCCATAAATTACGTGAAGTCAAAAAGGGGGGGGGGTTGGAAAAATCTCACCAAATCTCCCCAAGGGGGGAGGGGGTCGATTAAAATCTCACGTCAACTTTTTAAGTTAGAAATTATGCGATTTTCTTTTATTTTAAGTATGAGAAAGGCAAATAATTTTTAAAAAGTTGTAGGTAAATCTCACGTGAGGGGGGGGGGGGGAGGGGAGGTGGTCCAGATTTTGGAAAAAACACCTCACGTAATTTATTGATGTCCCCTACGAGAACCTGGATAAAAATAAAACCAAGTCGAATCTATACCTTCTTTTTGAAATCTTAAAACATCAACCACGTACCAAAAAGAAGCGCCACCCTTCCGAGATTGCATAAAATCCAAGCAGTGTTACTCTGCGATAAAATTATTAATCGAGCAATAGTCTAATCACCCCCAAAACATCCTCTCCCACACAACCAATAGTTATCAGGTAGATGTCAACAGGACAGGAGCAACAAAGCATAACGCAACAGTTCCGCCCAGATAAAATCTCACCGAAACAACACGCTTTGGGTAATTAAGGTCCAGAGAGTCGCCCCGGGGTGATTAATTACCAGCTGATACCTCCAAAAACAACAACAACAATAACTGTAAGGATGCGCCCTGTAGGGCGTCGTAATCTTAGCCCCGGCAGCTACGCCCCGGGAGGGCGCTATCTCCCCGCTCGCGAGCCTGTTAATACCTGTTTAATGAGCTATGGGTGAAATCAGAGTTGTGAAATGCGTGCAGGGATGAGTGGTTGGATGCCGCATGTGAGAGGGTGGGTGAAGCTCGGATTTAAACTTGGTGGTAAATGTGAGGCTTTGGAAATAAGGTTTGAGTGAAATTTTGTGGTAAATATATGATAACTTCTTAAGGATTATATACTAGGGGATGTTGTTAAGAAGTATCAAAGAGGTGACTATAAAGTTAAGGTCTAGTTCATAACCTTGACGGAGGATATTAATCTTAACGCCTTGCTTGTTCTAAAATAAGTTACAATGGCTAAAAAAAAGAGACAGAGATTAAAACTATTGTACGCTGTTATTTTTTAAGATAGAGAACTGAATTTTTTTTTGGTAGTTAGAATTAGAATTTTATTAACACAAAGATTTACAAAATACAAAACAAGGAATACACACATAAAGAACAAAAGACAAAAATGCGGGGGACAAACACAGACATACATACAAAAATAAATAAATAGTTATGAGTACCAAAAGAGTTCATAGCTCGTCCCTGGTACTACACTTATAATTTATTTGCTTTGGCAACGAAGCTGCGCTGACTCTATTTGGTTAAATTAAATAATATCTCGATGTTATTATGTCTTGCTATAAAATCATAAAGACCATTTTTAAATTCAGTTCTATTATTACATGATTTAAGGGTTACGTTTAATTTATTAAATAGAAAGGGACCTAGAAAAACATGAGACTTATGAAAAATTTCTTTGTTAGACTTTGGAATAAAATAATTTCCTTGAATGTTTCTAAGAGAATAGCTACTAGTTTTTAATTGATAGAAGGACCTATTATTGAAAATGAAAAGTAATAGTTGAAAAATATAGAGTTCTCTTACAGTCAAAATAGGTTTTGTTAAAGAATTACTTTTTATGTGAGATAAGATTTTATTTTGAAGTTGGTTTAGAGGTTTTATGTTGTTATAATAATCAGAAGCATAGCAAGTTATTCCATAGTTGATTGAAGATTGAACCCAGGCAAAATATAGTGAAGTTAGAAATTTATGATCAATAATACGTTTCAGCCTAAAAAATTTCAAATTAATAAACCTTAGCTTGTTTAACAAAGAATTTACATGAGTCTTCCATTTTAAATTGCTATCAAACTGGAGTCCTAAGTATTTAATAGAGTCAACGCGCATAATTTTATCACATGTAGATTATGCATAATCACAATTATTTATTATACAAAAAGGAAAATAATTCCTTCTTCATTCATTGGAGATTTAATTTTCAGTCTAAAAGACCGTATTCCAATAATATTAAACTTGTACGTTTTATCATCAACTACGAACGATATTATCGACAAAGCAAAATATTAAAAGTTTTTATTATTTATCATAGCTTTAATTAAAATAAGAAATATCTATCCTTCTTGTGTTTTGGTAGATCCATAGCTTAATTTTCGAAGTAATAGCTCTTGAATTACGTTATCAATCACTTTATTTTTTAGTAGGGGAAAAAGGTGATGTACTCATTACTTCAGCTAACTTGTTTAAGAACTGTCTCTTTGAATTAGGTTCAAACTCATGCTGAAAAAAAATATTTTAATTACTTTTGCTGTTAATTTTAAGGAAAGAAAAAGCTAATTTAAAGTAGAAAAGATCCCTTTATATTTCAATCTAATTAATCTTTTGTGAGTTTTTTTCTTCGTTGAAAGGGGTTTTTTTTTATCCATTGACTGCTATTACTTCCGCCAGACTCAAGTCTCCTGAAGTCGGACCATATTTTATTTGAGTTTTAAACATATTTTTAATACTTAGAAAGGGTATAAAAAGAAAGATTTAAAATACAGTACAACTTTTCATAATGTAACAAAAATCATAAATCATATTTTTAAAAAAGGGAATAAAGATTAGGAAAAAGTATTTTTAAATGAAGACTTTCTAAGAATAATCTTTCTGATCTGTAAGTGAAAAAACTGACAAAAAAGCAATATTTTTTGGAAAAAAGTGGCTTTTATACTTGTAAATGGTAAGAATTTTTCAAATATAATTTACAAAATTAGCATTTTGTAGGTAAGGAATAATAATTTTATTATTCGTTATTACTTTAGACATTTAATGAATTCTCTTAAGATGAGATTCAAATCTTGATAATTATCTCTTTTAAAAGTAGGGAATGTTAAGCGTTAAAAAAATTAATTTCTGAAAACATTAGTGTTGGCTATTTATTGGGTCAGAGTGGATAAATGCATTGAAATAGCATTAATTACATTTAATAAACAATACACACAGTGTTTACATTTAATGGCAGAAAATGATTGACTGGTTCATTGATTAAGTCATTAATTTAGAATTGTGTCAAGTCTAACTCCAATGATATTGGGCGTGTTCTGGAAAAAGTATTTTAATTCTCTCAGTATATTTTTGTAAAAGAATAATTAATTGATAGTTTGCTATATAAATGGAACTGTGTGAATACCCAAGAACCTGAATATTTATAGGTTATAGTTTCCCCTTTCACATCGCTGTTTATTGCTATGTATCCCTCTTGACTACTAAACGTTAGACCACTGACTCGACGTAGATACACACATCCTTTCTCCGCTTCAAATCGATTTCCATTCAACGCATCGTACAGTAATCAACCTTAAACTAGCGATTGAAAGAGTTTTCATTCCAGACATCAAAGCAATAGCACACCTCTCACCGCCCATTTGAAGTTTTTAAAGCCGTCGTAAAAATCCCTCCAACTGCCCATAATCCCTTCAGTGATCCCTGGACCGACTTTCATCCCCAGCCCATCGGGTCCCATCCGCGCTAACAGGGCCATCTGGGGCCACGGATGTGGACCCCGTCGCTTTATTAATTCATTCCCGCTGTTAGCGGGGCGGCCATGTTTTATGAACCTGTTAAAGCGGTTTTATCTCCGCAGATGAGAGGTATAAACTGCACTTGACACATTAAAATGGCGAGGCGTAGTGGTCCCTCCAGATTGACCGTAAATATTGCCTCCTTAAAAATGTCCAGTTTTTTTCTGCTCTTTCATTTCTGGATCGGAAGTCCTCTTTTTGCTGTAAAGTGTGTTGAGGGAGCGATTGTTAAGAGAAGAGTTGATGGGTGGTTTGATTTCGGACGATGCACCCATTCGTTTCGGTTTGGGGGGTTGTTTTTTCTCGTTTAAATGTTCTTCGGCTGTCGGTTTCGAACTAAAACTTGGCACCCCTCGGGGAAGATAACGATGCGTTGGAGGGAGTCGAACGAGGAGAAATAGGAATAAGGAATCGTCGAAGAAATGCCGTTTGGTTCTGAAGTCGTTGAGCGTACGTGGGAAATAAAAACAATGTTCCTGAAATGGGGGAGGAAATCTGTAGTATGCGCATTTACCTTTAAAGTGGTGCTGTAAACATAGAATCGAGCAAAGAGATCGTGGTAAACATTTCTGTGTGTCTGGACATAACAAACTAATACAATAGTCTAATTACATAGATCGGTAGTGTAATGTTATGACATTTTTACTTAAAAACATCTTTGTTCTTCAAGAAAATATCTTATGCTTATTATAAACTGATAGCTGTTTCTGTTCTACACTTAAATCCAATAATACTTTCACAAATAGATCCAGGTATCCAAAAAAACTCAAGTTTGAGCAATCATTTCGATTTTTTCCGACAAATCTTTTGAAAGTAAAGAAAGATAGGATCAACTTCCTTTTATTGTTGGTTGAAAGAGAAGACCTAAATGCACGTATTGTTATTCTTGCTAAAAGATATTCAATCCCTTTCTTTATGGAACTATCTCTGGAAAAGCTTTCGGGTTCCTAACAATAGCCCACTAAGATTAGACGTTTCTCGGCTTTGATAAACATATTCATTTACTCAAGAATATTTCATTTATTCTTTCTCTATATCACAATGCTATGAAACAACCAACAATACAGTATGGCGTATGAGTAAATATATTTTGCTGTGTCCATTTTTATCAACCTTAACTCAAAAAATACTTTGAAGAAGTAATTATTTTATATTTTCTGCTTTGTTTATTATACTCACATATTGGTCTTTTGTTTTTCTTAAGAAATAATATTGTTCAAAATGTTGTCTATTTTAAATACACAAATATGTAAGTAATACACAGACACAAGTTATTAAAAAAAATTTAAACTGTGTTACTAATAATCTTCTCAAACAAAATGTATGCTTATATTTTAATATTTAGCACTTAGTAACTTACGCTATAGCTTTCAATTATTAGCCTTTACCAAATAAGTACTAACTTTATTACTTTAACTTCTGTAAATAGTCTGGTTTGCTTAAGATTTTTAGAAAAAAAAATGTTAGTAATAATTTATAACAAAATTCTTTTAAAATATACATAATTTGATACACGATATCACAAACTTTATTGATGCATAAAAGCGTATAAAATTTTAAATAATGGACATTTTGATTTTTTGATAACATTTAATTTTAATTTTTTATTTCAATTAAATAGTTTTTATCCATGCTAATAAGACTTAATCAAATAATATTTTTATTTTACAGTTATTTTATTAAATAAAATAATTCGATAAACTGATTTATATTACTTGTTTTAGGTGAGAGAAACAAGAAATCTAAGAGAGACTCTACAGAATTGTGACATATGCCGTGGTAATTGCTAAATTCCATTCATTGATTTCAAAATAAGTGTCGTTCCATGCATAATGTGTAAATAAATATTTACAGTTCCAAATAAATGAACAAAATCATTTATTACCTTAAACAGTTATGACATTGTCAGTAATAAAAGGATTTGCGGGTCCTTGAACACAAGTTAAAAATCGACCAGTTACTAGAGGGAAGGTGCAATGATTTTTTTTAAAAATATCTTAAATGTTGTGGGAAGGGGACACATCCCCCACAAAACAGACGCTCGTATTATACATCAAGTGTTAAGTAATGAAAATTAACCCTAAAGTAAAGTTAATAACTTTTTACAGGTAGTCAGACATGCCGAGATAGACCCTGCTTCCAAGGGGTCACTTGTACTGACACCCCCAGTGGGTTCCGATGCGGACCCTGCCCTCGAGGGTTTGTTGGAGACGGTATCACGTGCAAACCTGAGACAACCTGTTTGGACAGACCATGCTACCCAGGTGAGAATAATATTTCTAAGGAAAATGAAATAATGGAGGTTTAAGATTAGCTTATTATTAAAGTTTTGAATATAAACTTAATTGGAAATAGAACTAAACTGAACAACACCAATACCATAAATTTCTCCTTTACTGAAAACGTTCAAACAAACAAAACTCAAAGATAAACACATTTAAGAACACTTTTTTGTCCGGAATTTAACAACACTTTAGTTGTGATGTTAGCTAGAACACTTTAACACTTTATTGTGTTGCGATAGTGTTTGGAATATGCTTAAAAATTGTTGCTATCCAGAATGCGCTCTCAAAATAGTGTTGTAAAATGGGTTTAGAATCTGAATGTGTTCTTAAATTTTGATCAAAGCACTCTAAGAACGCATTTTCTGTCTCTAATTTTTTAATTTTTAGCAACACTTTTACATCTCTATCTTTTCCTCACACAACACAATCGCAAAACAGTTAAAACGCTTTTGGTTTGAAGTGTTCATTATTGTGTTTACTTTTAGCGTTGCAGAAACGTTTCACACATTTTCAGTGCACCCTTGTCACATAGAGCGAGACTATTTAATAAGATCAATGATTGCGACATCAATAAAGAATAAGACTTCAAAAAGACAACTTGTGTTACGGAGAAGGGAGGGATGTGACGTAAGCTGTGAATGGCTTTATTTTATAACTCAGTTGAAAACTTTATATCGCAACCACTAGTTCTAGTTCTCCCCAGACACTGTCTGATAAAGCAACTACTATATTCCTATACAATATTTTTACAAATCGTGTCAGTACTTATAGAATAATTCTTTTGATGCCAGTAACACGTAAAGAAGAGCGTAGTATTTTTAGAATACTCTGAGAAGCGACTTTAGATTCTCAAAATAAATTTCTTTCGACACATGTGCGCGGCTTTACGAAATGCTTATTTCAGTTAGTGAATAACTATTTCAAAATGTAGTTAAATCTATCTTAAATTAAATCCATCTTTCAAAGAGTCGAAAACTATACTCGAAAAAATGTACATAAAGTTTATATGAAGGATTTGAGAAGAAAGAACTTTCCAAGTCTCCTTGTTATGATTACATGAAGTATACTTTTCTATTCAACCGAGTTTGAATTCATTCCATTTTATTCATTTTGAAAATATTTAGAATTGTGTAAAAAGAAGTGTTTAAAAGGAGATATATGATAGTTTGAGTTGTTTTAAATTTTGTGCAAATAAAGGTAATCACAAACATTTGTTTAATTTTTTTTTTACTGGGAGCAGATATTAACCCCTTCGGACCTGATGTGCGGTATACCGGACATCAACTTTAAACTCTACTAACTTCATTAAAATACTTTAGAATAACACCGATTTTGTTGTAGTTGATGCTCCACATCTGTACTATTGTTCAAGGTTTATTTAAACATAAAATTTGATTACCAATAAGTTCTTTTTAAGGCGCTGAATGTTTTTTTAAAATGGATGTCCGCTATACCGGACATCGTACTGGACGTAAGTAAAAGCTACTTGTGATCGTGTAGTTTGTTTACATGGACGAAACATGTTTTAAACTTACATACACCTGTATTAATGCAAGTTTTCTCATTTTATTGCTTTATTATACTTAAAAAATAATTTATTTTAGTGATTTTTGATATTTTATATGCTACTTTTTTCTGTCTGTAATTTCTTTAAATATTATACCAGACACTTCAAAATTTGTGACAGATATATTTATCATCATAGCATACTATGTACCAAAAAAAAATATTTTCATACAAAAATTTCAAAATTCCGACTGAAGGGGTTAAAGAATTTTTGTAGTGCATGTATGTTACCAGCAAAGCTGAAAGTCTGCCTAGACCTCGAAGAGGGCGATATACCTTGCAAAAAAAAAAAAAAAGGCGCTAGAATAATATAAGGCACAAAGAAATTTCAAACTAAGGATAGTTGGCCGACAACTTTGTGGGGCCTGATCAGACGTTTAGCTGGCGAATTGAAAGTTGACTGTTTTCAGTCAACTTTCAATTAGTTTTTAGAATGAATCAGTTTAGTTTATTGAACCAGAGCGGTTGTTTAATTTTGTTGGTTTCATTGTAATGTCTCTTCTCCAGGGGTTCGATGCTATGACAGCGAAACCGGCTTCCAATGTGGTCCTTGCCCACGAGGCTACAGCGGTGATGGCATCACGTGCAAGCCTCTCGACAAGTGTGCTGAGAGCCCGTGCAGTGCTGGAGTGCGTTGCACCAACATCGATGTACCCCCGTGGTTCAGATGTGGACCCTGCCCAGAAGGATTTTCAGGAAACGGAACGCACTGCGAAGACCTTGATGAAGTATGTGATTTATCGCCTTCTTGCTGTTATTATCTATCAATGATAATAATGTAAATGCTGTTATACTATAATTGCAATGTGATTTTTATTATCTATCAATGAGTAAAAATTTTGTTATAAGTGACATTTATTTTTCATTCTATCTCTCTAGTAAGCAACACATTTTAAGAAACTTTATGGAAAGAAAACAAATTGGCATCTTTCAATTTATTTGGCAGTAATTCAATTTCATCACTTTGAAAAACATTTTAACACATAACCCTCTTATTAACTGGGGATTTTATATTCTGCGAAAAAAATCGACATTTCAAACCATTAAACTAAATGACTGTTATGGAGTGAATATATTTTCACCAAACGCAGAAATAACTCCTTAAGGGAGGAATCATGAAGAGACATGGATTGTAGAAATTGGGGACGGGGTGGCTTAGTGGGATTGCGTGCTGCCCATCGTCGAGTTCGATTCTCGGTCTTACCCTGTGTGTATTCTCTCTCTCTCCTCTCTCTCTGTGTGTCCAGTAAAAATTATGTTTGTGTCTGTCTTACTTGAAGAAGGTTTATAAGCGGATCCTTAAGACCAAGCACACAAGCCGGATAATATATCATGTGACCAATACATCCATCCATTGTAGAAATTGACTACGTGGAATTCGTGTTAAAATGAACAAAACACATTAAACCTTACTTAAAGACTTATCCATCAATGGTGCTGTTAATATTTCTCGTGTTCTAATATATTATTTAAAGTAAAGAAAAACATTAAATATCCAACTTTTCAGTGTGATTTGGGTGGTCCTTGCTTCCGGGATGTATCCTGCAGAAATACCAATCCAGGTTATCGCTGTGATCCTTGTCCTGCTGGCTACACTGGGCCATCCGTTGAAGGTATTGGATTGGAATATGCTCTGACCGTGAAGCAGGTTAGAATTTTCCTCTTCATTATGACTTTGTTACGTTCAAAGAGATTTTTTTTTCAAACCCCAGAAAATACTCAATATTTTTCTTTTAAATAATAGTTTGAATGAAATCAATACATTTTTTACTTTAAAAATTACAAATCTCCATTCTTTGATTTTTTTCTATTCATAACTTTTCAACGTGTACCTACTACTAGATGAAACATAAATATTGTTAAGTAATATTACTGCTAAAGGATATTTTTATATTATTTCATTAGAAAAAGTTTCATTAAATAATCGTTTGAAAAATCATATGAGAAAATCTCTACTATTTTTTTTGTCAGTGTAGGTATATAAAACAGAATCTAAAAAACTATATTTATCTCATCAATACATTAAAAAAATGAAGTCTGCATCACACTAACTTAACTAATCTTATACTACATACCTAAAATTTTTCAAATGAAATTGTAAGATAGATTAAGCAAAATTAATTCGAAACTGCTGCTTCTGTTTTCCAATATAGTAGATTTTTCATTAATCCTTTTGAGTTACTCAGATTTCTTACCAACGATAATCTTTTTAGGTTTGGCAGAAAGTAGTGACTTTTACAACCATTTATTGTTCTTTCAGGAGGCTAATGAGTTAGTCGTCACTGTTTAAATACTATGTATCATAACCAAACTACTATATTAAACATGTTAGTACTTTCGATAAAAAAAATTGTATTAATTTTACTCTTTACAAAATTTTTAATGCAGTTCATTTGTTTGCAGAACTGCCATGATGTAGATGAATGTAGAACTCAAAATGGACGCTGTGTAGCTAACTCCAAATGCATCAACACCATGGTAAGAAAGTTCAATTTTTATTTCGTAATTATGAAAAGTAAAGAAATCCATCTATGTATAAAAATCTTGAAATCATATCAAGCAAAAACAACTCCAAATACGTAAAAAATTAAAAACGTTTAGAATCTAAAAGCCTACGTTTTATAAATCCTTATTAATTCAACTTCTCTCAGACGATCTCTGAACTTTACCTTTTAAAAGCCTGTATTAACTTTCATCCAACCTAAAAGTTCACAAACCACTTAAATATAAAATACAAAGAGTAATTACTTTTAAGAAAAGTTAGTTTTGCTCAAATATCTTAAGGTTTTCCCTTATGTACAGACTAAATGGTTTCGTAAATCACTAAAAGCCTCATGTCTAAGAAAGCTGTATCAAATATTAAAGAATGCTGAATCTAATCGTTCTAAAGTACTGGTAGGAAATTGAGTTTCGAGTTACTCTTTCGAAGAAACCTTTATTAACTCTATTAATCTTACTGTAAAATATTTTTTATAAAGCGTGGTTAGAAAGAGTGTATCCTTAACTTTTTCTGTTACAAAAATAAAGGAATATTTTGTGATTTCTTTTTTAATTGTCTTTTAGTTCATCCCAATAAAGTAACAGGTTTGGAGGATTTGTCCAATTAAATTAATTCTTGGTAGTAAAATGGCTTAATTAAGAATTCATTAAAATTATCAGTCAAAATAGTCGTTTTCGACAACTTTCTTTCCATAACAAAAACTAGAAAAATAATAATTTTAAATACTTTTGAAAGAACTTAATACCTTTTATAAAAGAGGTAAATGAAAACATAACAAACTATTTTCTTGTTTGTAAAAAATAATTTTTCTAATTCTGTAAAAATCTGTAGAACAAATAATATAAAAATTGTAGAAATGTTTTTCATGATAAAGCTATTTATTAATTATTAGCTTTGAACATTTTTTTTATGAAAACATTTCGAATAGTTTAAGTAGTAATTTAAAGCAAGTTATGAGGGGTAGTGAAATAGATCAAAATGATAAAACTGCTGGTAACTGGTATCATAACATTTAAATTCTGTAAGGAAATCTGTATAACACAAAATACAACAACTCCATGTTACTATTGTTTTATGGTCAAACTATTTATTAGCTAATACATATATAGCTTCTGTATTCTTTCTGAAGGGTTCGTACGTGTGTGGAGAGTGCCGCGAAGGGTACGTGGGCAACCAGAGCGTGGGATGCCACCAACATCCGGGGTCTTGTCCGGACGGCACCATCTGTGACCCGAATGCCGAGTGCGAGTTGAGGAGAGGCCAACTCGGTTACCAATGCAGAGTAAGCAAAACAGTTCAAAGTCAACAACTGAGTTTTATATCTGCTAAAAAAAAGGTTTCTGTTTCTGGGAGTAATACCTTTCAAATAAAATGGTCAACTACAAATTAATTCAAGTTAACGATGTGGCGGGTGAAAGACATTCATCATTGGGTAGTACTACATACAGGGTGTCCCACGAAAAGTGGCCCAACCCCTTTAACTTTTGAACCCCTACAGATATAGTCATGAAAGTTGGATCTAGGTATAGTAAAGTGACCATGCCCTATCCGATGCGACAACTTTCAACGCCCTCTAGCGGAAACTTTAGGAGTTATAATTTTTATTTTAAAAACTATGTGAGGTACGTGAAAAAAGTCAGTGACTAAGTTGTAGAGCAGCATCGATTCATTATAAATCGACACCTCTACCACAAAAATGACTACAATAAAACTCATTAAACGCCCTTTTATTTAATTGTGGTTTGGAACACTCAACCTCACGAAACGCTTAACCGCTTGCTTGTTTATTTATGGTTTCGAACACTTAACCGCACGAAACGCTTAACCGCTTGCTTGTTTATTTATGGTTTCGAACACTCAACCTCACGAAACGCTTAACCGCTTGCTTGTTTATTTATGGTTTCGAACACTTAACCGCACGAAACGCTTTTGCATGGTAACTTGGTGCTTGAAACGCACTATCTTTTGGGATATAATAATTAAGAGGCTATTGAATTGAAATGAGGCTATTGAAGATGCTCGATATTCAATCTAGAGTCCAAATGTGCGTCGCAGACTGGAAGGACATAGAGCATCTGCGGTAAATGTAATCAGTTCATTTTCATGAGGAGTTTCGTGAGGTTTAGTGTTCGAGACCACAAATAAACAAGCAAGCGGTTTAAGCTTTTCGTGAGGTTGAGTGTTCCAAATCACAATTAAATGAAAGGGCGTTTAATGAGTTTTATTGTAGTCATTTTTGTGGTAGAGGTGTCGATTTATAATGAATCGATGCTGCTCTACAACTTAGTCGCTGACTTTTTTCACGTACCTCACATAGTTTTTAAAATAAAAATTATAACTCCTAAAGTTTCCGCTAGAGGGCGTTGAAAGTTTTCGCATCGGATAGGGCATGGTCACTTTACTATACCTAGATCCAACTTTCATGACTATATCTGTAGGGGTTCAAAAGTTAAAGGGGTTGGGCCACTTTTCGTGGGACACCCTGTATAGCACCCGATAGTTTAGTAAGACAGGCATTGGCCCCATTATTTTACGAAGTTCGTTTGCTTTGAAAGGGCCGATGCTTTATAAAGTTATTTTGATCATTGTTTTAACTATAGTGCTACTATCTACTCTTTAATATCTACCATAGGGACAACGGATTTACATGATAATGGTAAAGGAACCCTTGGATTCACTTTAGTATTTTCATAAACACAAGAAAAAAATTTAACGTCATTTTCTGACCAATTACTTAGCAATAAACTTTAAAATTTAGGGTGGATTTCAATTAAAAAATGCTCTGAATGTAGTAGGTACTATAAAGGATGTTAAAAAATCCGTTTTTCCGTCGAATGCTAAAGAATAAGTGAGGCGCCTGAAATCAGAATGCGACACTTAAAGTCATGACAGCTATAGAATAAGAAGAGTGAAAAAGGACTTCTCCAACTATTCTTTTCTTAAAACAAAAACTATAATATCTTTAGGTGTTTTTTTCCCAGAAGTTATCATCTGAAGGGCGAAAGCCCTATGTTTGAAGAGTGTATTTAAGTGGGCATTTTAAACTTTTTGTTTTACTGAAAATTTCGACCATGGTCAACTTTATTCTACTTTGTTCTTTGTAGCTTTTGATACAATGGTGAACATAAAATACGACTTCTGAAGTAAGGTTAATTAAATATTTTTCAATCCATAAATTTATTTACAAATAGCTTTATTTTAGTCTATTTCCGTAGAACGATGATGCAATTTATAAAAGACCAAATCGTTTTTAGAAAAAAAAATTAATTTTATAATTTGCAGTACTTTTTTATTTTGGCTTTATATGGAATTATTTGTCTTTTAAGATTTAAAAAAAAATGCAATTTATGTTTTTAAGTATATAAAGTATGGAATAAACCACATTAAACTTATGGATATGTTAATTGCATAAGACAAAATTCCTTCTATCTCCACAGTGTCGCATAGGATGGGCCGGGGATGGCCACATGTGTGCTCCGGACAGTGACTTGGACGGATGGCCTGACTTTGACCTTCGTTGCAGCCATCCCAAATGCAGAGCTGTAAGTTACGACTTTATCTTTGTAGTTTGAAGACTTTATCTTAGTATTAAGATCATCTTAAGCTGACTTAATATGTACAGTTAAAAAGTTTGTGTACATTAATAACAGAAAAGCTTTTCCTTTCCTAAAATGGCGCTCAGAACTATGTGATTTGTCAAAGCCCAATATGTGCTTGTCTTTGCTCAGCGGTTCCTAAACAAGCACATAACACTTTTTTATGTTATCAAAATATATATCTCTAAGAGCCTCTTAGGACAGAAGTTTGTAACGTAGAATTTAAGATTAAAAATTTAGATTGATAAAAAAAAACATTTCTGAGGATAAATTAAGAAAAAAGATTGATGGGTGATTTGTGAGTCAATAAACTTACGTCCAATAAATTTTTGAGGCTCTAGCTTTTAAATGCTCGATTTTAAAACCCAAAAAAATTTTTGTGCTTACCCTTACCCTCCTTTCCATCTATATTACGTGGCCGCACCAAGTGTATCGAGAAGCAGAGTTAGAAAACCACTGAATCTGCCAAGTCACTTAAATCGTTACAAAAGGTCTACAGATGGGAAATGAACTAATCATTGGAGTTATGAATTATGAAATCCTATTTCACGAAGATTATGTTTAGATTACACTTTTTCTGTTGATTTATCAATTTTAAATTAGAGACTCACTATTTCAGCATAGGCATTGTTAAAAGCTTTGTCTTCTCTGTACATCATCACAAAAAAAAAACGATATTTTTGTGTGATATAGTTGGACTCATTATCAAAAAGAAGTCAAAGATAAAGCTCCTAAATTTTTTTTCTAAACTTTTACTCATATTCTTAAGGCAAAAAAAAGAACCCAGAAAAAATGGTTATCTCCTTTGAGATTTTTTCGTTTTTTTCTGGTCAGCGTTCAACATTTCAGTTTTTGTGTTCTTATCTGTTATAATAAACGATTGCGTTCGAAAGAAAAAACTTTCTCCCTACAGCTTTGATATCAGGCTGTTAAGGCTTGGATTTTTATCCGTCTGTTATGACAGAAAAACTCAACATTTCTCCATTATTACGCTTAAGTGATAAAAGTCTGTCATAGGTTCGATTAATTCTAATTTAGTTAAATATATATTTGGAGTTCTTTTTTGAAAAAATGTTTTTAAATATAAAACTAGATTGTGTTATAAGGAAAAAATACCAGAGCAAATTAGGATAAAAATATTTTCCCTCCTAAATAATGTATTTTAAATTTTGTATGCAATTGTGTTTTAATTTAGCGATTCAAAACGTATGGCCGTATTTACTACTAATCTGACCGACTAACCGGTATTCTAACTTCTGATTGGCAGTTTAAAAAAAAGAGAAGCTACTTTTCTACCAATCAGAAGTTAAACTCCTGGTGGTCGTTTATAAATACTCCAATTGTGATCATTCTAGTATTAAACAAGAACAGAATAATATGATATGTTTAAAACACATATTCTCACTACCACTAAAACACAATGATAAAATCTCTTTTGGATCACACCTTTTCTTTCTATGAGATTTTTCAACGTTATCAGAAACTTTTCTAGTGATCTAAACAATATAGTTATTGTAAAAATATCTAAACACTTAAATGAATGCTGTAAAAATACTTTTAATTCAATTTTTCTTTCTTTACTTTCAAATTGGTTCGGATACAAAAATAGTAGCTAATTATTGCTTAATTTCAAGATTATTTTTTACAAAAACACTCCTTCCTGAAAAATTAAATCTATGAATACTATTTGAATTTTATATCATTCTACATTCCTACTCATTGAAAAGTTTGTAAAATGTCAAGATGAGTGTCTCTTAACTTTATTTTTTTTCTTCAGCATAAGTAATATGTTCAAATTATTTTCTATTCAATCAAATTTTTGGACTTTACAGAGCTTGTAGTTACAATTACATGAATTGAGT
Organism: Tetragnatha montana; assembly: GCA_963680715.1. Taxonomy (NCBI): domain Eukaryota; kingdom Metazoa; phylum Arthropoda; class Arachnida; order Araneae; family Tetragnathidae; genus Tetragnatha; species Tetragnatha montana. The sequence goes on along the minus strand of OY796680.1, from coordinate 40,495,702 downwards.
TTAAGTTATTCTGCTAAATAGTTTAAATCGAAGTGCTGGAAGTAGCTTTAAATTTATAAGACCTTATTTACAAAACAACACTAAGCTTTATTCAATTTTAATCAGTAGGTACTACATCTATACTTTAAAAGTCTTAGAAATGTTAACGACTAAGTGCTAAACCATTGCCTTAAATACTACACAAGTAGGATTTAATTGGCACTGTTCACTACATTTTACGAGTTTGCAATTAATTGTTATAAAAAAATAAGTCGATTTCATGATTCTCATAATGTGTTAATGTTATTATATAAATTCCAAATTAATTGAGTAAAAGTTTAAATACTTGCATAACTCGCCTAACAATTAATTTTAATGTGCTATTTCTCGGTATTACATCCCACTATCTAAATTAACATTCCTTTCATCCTTTTGGAATCCATTAACGCATTTCCCTAGTAGCACAGCTCATACAAAATATGTCGAGTTTACGTAACTGCAACTAGAAGTAAACAAAACTTGGCGATACATGACTAAAATTGGACGAATCTTGAACATTTGTGATGCCTGCGTTGTGAAAACAAGCATTCATACGTTCGTACTACACAAACAAAGACAGTCTACATTGGGTACACAAAAAAAAACAACCTCCATCAATCTTAACAGATGTAATAATGAAAAGAGAAACATTTATTTTCTTTGGTGGAAACAACACCCTGATGCAATTATGTTATTACCGTCATGGTATGCAGCAATCATAATAACGAGAGCAACACATTCATTGAAGTGTTAGTGAAACAAACATTTGTGCAGCGTGTGTTAATGCGGTGTGTTTGTTGCAGGACAACTGTCCGGTGACCCCCAACAGCGGTCAAGAGGATGCGGATGGAGATGGATTGGGCGACGCGTGTGACGACGACGCTGACAATGACGGAGTGCCCAACAATCCGGTGACGCATCTTTTTTATCGCTTGGACTCAAACCCAAAAGCCTTTCTATTTAATTTTTGACCCATTTCTAGCACAAAAAAAATTCCCAGTTTTATCTCTTGATAGTTAAATCTTAAAGAAAAAATCCAGAGAAAGCTTCCTTATGTGGGGGGATAATTTTTGTAGTAAACCGAAATTTGTATATTAACTGATTGTAATTACGGGTTTTATTCACTTAAACTAAGTAGAGTAGGTAACACACATTTTATTGTAGTATTTGTAATCCTATCTTATATACCTATTGCTATTGATTTGTTTAGGGTCAGTATTAAGTTATTGGTTCAGGCTGTAGCAATAAAAATAAAATACCCCTTTTTATTTGATGCTAAGAGTTTTACAAATTAGACTATCCAGTAGAGTAACTTTTAAAACAGTTTAAATTTTAAAGAAAGTGGTGCCAAATTATGAATGAATTAAATGTTAAACACTTTGCACCCTTGGGTGCACTTTAGGACTTTCTCATTCCTCTAGAACTTATGATGCATTAAATGAACGATACTATCTTAATTCTTATTTAACATATTTTTAGAGAACGACTGTTCCATTCCCTATTTCAAATTTAAATCAGTTCCCAACATTTTATTTTAATAAAAGTCATGCATATGTGGTGAATTAAAATGTCTTGGGAATTAAAATGGTGTGTCTTATTTTATTTTCACGCAGCAAACAAGAATAATATCTTCCATACCATGTTTATTTTAATGTTTAAGAAACAGTTTTGGGAAAGAAAACCAATTCAATCGTTCAAAGACATGCTTAAAAAGTTAGGAAAACAGTAAAATGAAATTGGACGAACATTTCCTGAGAGATTTATTTCCATAAATTTAACTCTTAATTTAATTTAAAACACCGATGTAAGTGAATAAAGCGTTTACTATTTTACGATGAATTAAAAATAAATTATTTTGGCATTCAAGCTCTAAAACCTAATGGAGATTCATTTCTGCAGTCACAAAATTGATAATGCTGAATGAAATAAATCCAAGACGATAACTAAAACTATTAAAACAAAGTAATTTTTTTAAATAAAATTTCCCTATTTCAGCCACTAGATAACTGCCCCTTCATCCACAATCCGAAGCAAGAGGACAGCGACATTGACGGACCTGATCGAAGGGGCGACGCCTGTGACAACTGCCCCAAGATCCCGAATCCGGACCAAACGGACTCGGATGGTGACGGAGTCGGGGACGCTTGTGACCAAGACTCTGATCAGGACGGTGAGTAGAGGAACTTAAAATCTTAACTATCGGGCTTTTGAGGAACGAATTGATAGTCGAATATAGCAGAAAATGCCCAATCGAGTTGGATCATTGAAAAGGTATCTCTGGTTGGATAAAACCGTTTTAGTTGTCTTATAGACAGCAGATGGGGTTGCTGGACCGATGAGCTTGGTCACTGCTATCAATTAAGGATTACCATTTTAAAAACCTTTCAAAATCAGTATGTCCAGTCTTTGAAACATTTGACTATCTTTAGTTTGAATGAGTTGACTGAGTTTTTGTTCTACAGAATATAAAGTTAAGATCTCGTCCTAAATGTATGTAAGGGAAAGTGCTATAATTAAATTCCAATTCCCGAAATCTGAAGCGCATTTATAGTAATGTTTAAAAGTATCGAGAGAAACAAAAAGGTTGATTGAGTGAGCATTAAATGAAAAAAAAAAATACTTAAAAAATATTTATCTATTTAAATTTTAATTTTGGAGATACCTACACCTATAATGAGATAATTAGTAGGCGCAGTATATATATCTGTATTTCTTTTTGTTTAGACACTTGCAAATGCTCTTATTTCTTCGATGAAATAATTATAATTCTGCATAAATGTGAATCATTACTAAATAAATGTATTACTACTTATTAAATACCACATATATTTATTAAATTTAGTTAAAAGCATTTTAATTGTAATGTTAAATTAGTTTCTTATAATTTCATGAACTAACTTTAATATGATCTTCATGGATGGCTTCTTTTGAAAGAATTAGAACTTGAAAAATAAATATGTAGTAAATAAAGCTATCTCGCGTATGAATAATTGAATTTAAAGTCAGCAGTTTCAAATTCTCGGAATTATTTGGTTTAAGAGATATTTTATTCCCTTATTTACTATACACTTTATAATAAATAAGGGATTTTATTATAAACCTTATAATAAATGAAAAAATCCCCGTTTATAACAACATTAATAAATAAAGAGTTGTAAATTAAGTGTTTTGATATTTTTAAAACGTAGAGAAAAGTATTTACGAATTATTTACGGTGTATTTATTACGAATAAATACACCGTAAATAATTCGTAAATACTTTTCTCTACGTTTTAAAAATATCAAAACACTTAATTTACAACTCTTTATTTATTAATGTTGGGTGTATTTAAATACGAATAAATATCTAGTCTTTACTATTTTGAAATTATTTCTGAAGGTAGTCTAAATACAGTTATTTTGAAGAATTCCATACCAACCTTATTTCATTACTCCTAATGGTGAAAAATTATAGTTTTTTTTTTAAATATTTAGTATTTGGTAATATGATTGAATAAAATTAGCACTCAGCAGTTAAGTATTTCTAAGGCAGTGAAAGATTTCTTATCCTTACAAAATTAAAATTAAACGATAGTTTTAAGAACTCTGTTTTTATTAGTCTGGTAAAATTTAATCTAATGCAAAATTTTTATATTTTTTTGTGATACCGTATAAGTGCTTTTATCTCAAATATCAAAGACCCAAAATGTATGATATTCAACAAAAATAACTGATTGAAGTTTTCTAACTGGTTTTCTCAGATTTACAAAACTAAATGTTTATTTTATTGCTACAAAAAATGTCTTTCTTGATTTAAAATTTGTTTTACCTACTTTTTTTCATTTTTTACATTGGAGTTTTTCCCAATGTAGCAAAATTTTGAATTCTTTAATATAAAAACTATTAACTTTTTGTTTTCTTTTATTTCTCGCTTTTGGTGTAATTATACAAATGCGTTAATTTTATTTTTAAGATACTTTAATTGAAAGACTTTTCAGGAAAGGTTATAAAGAAAAATATTTTTGCAAAGACGCACAATTTTTTACGTCTTACTTTAATTTTTTTTAACTATACGTACTTTGTCTTGTATTTGGATAAAAATAAACTTATATTGCACATTCAGATAGGTTTAAAATTCGATGAAAAAAGTTTAGACATCGTATTAAAAAGACGTTTTTTGAAAGGTAATTTTCATCTTCGTAACTATTTAAAAAAAATTAACCTCAAGGTTTCTAAATTTTTATAGCCTATACATATTAATCTTGTTTTTTTAATGCATGATTTTCCTTTGATCTTTTATACAGAAACGAGTAATAACCAAGTAATTTATAATCTTAATTTTATCCCATTGTCATTTTTTAATCATTCAGTGAAATGCTAAAATGACACCAATGAAGTTACTACTAGTAATGCTTTGAACATTGCAGTTTTATTGAGGAATTCTCCACTACTTTTTTATAACTTAAAATATATTTAAAATATGCTACTTAATACAAAACTATATCAACTGAATTTCGCGTGAATTGTCCTTGTTACAGCGTCACGCATACTGAACATTTAACTCCCCTTTAATCTGTGACGTAATTTCTGAATAGCCTCCAATAAGCAGTTTTGAAAGCTTTTCGTCAAAGTAAAACTTTAACAATGTTCTTATGCCCCAGCATTTAAAAATAGGGCTGAAAAAATTGAGCTTAAACATGTTTATACGTATAATTTATCAAAAAGTGTGGTTGAATACTTCTATGCCATTCGTTCAGTGAAGGTTTTTTTTCTACAGGCTTTCTCGACGGTGATGACAACTGTCCCCGTGTGACAAACCCAGACCAAAGGGATAGTGACGGGGATGGATTAGGAGACGTCTGTGACAATTGTCCCTTCATACCCAATCCCAGCCAGGTAGGAAAGACAACCTTCTAAAACAATTTAACACAGGATGACTGATACTATCAATACGTTTGACACATTTATTCAATGAAGATTGAAAACCCTGTATTTTTTTAGTCATCAGCTAAATAATTAATTCTTATTACTACTCTTATAATGAAATAGAAGTAAGAAAAAAACTAGTAATTATCTGTATTGCTGGTCAGGCAAGTAAAAATATGCTGCGTAAAACATGAGGGAGATACCAGGTTTAGTAAATGACGTTTTTTTAGTATCAAAGAATGATTCAAAAATTTCGCACCTTTCTTGTCAGTTTTTATTAAAATTTAATCTAGATTCAAGATAATTTCAATAAAGTATTTTTATTTACCTTTGCTCTATAATTTTTTTATATCAAAGGGGAATCTTTTTTTTATGGTTTGAAAGGCAGAAATGTGTTTTAGTTTTCTGATATTGAACAAAATTGGGATTGAATATTACTTCGCTTAACCTTAATATGAATGTAGTATTTATTTTCTGTCTATAGGTATATTATCTCTGCCAGTAAAGTTTCATGCTAAGCATCTATGAAAACTATTATTTTTTATAAAAAAAACCCAGTGTTTTGATTAAACCTTTAAGATAAGGGCTTATTTAATATTCAGGGAGAGCATATAATCTTTTTAAAATTTGTATAGACTGAGAAAACACTATAAAGTGCTTCAAGTGTTTATTTTGATTTCAGACTGATTTAGATAAAGATTTAGTTGGAGATGCTTGTGATAACAACTTGGATAAGTATGTTTTAAACTTTATTTTGAGAATTTAATATTCCAATACACCGTTCTTATAACTTAAGTGTTTGCTTAACCTTTTATAAAGCAATGCCCGCAGTAAACCTCGCTGATAGTTCTTTTTATCATTTAACACTTTTTTTTTAGCTATTGTCATTGAAGAAAAACATTTCAAATTAAAAAAAAGAAGAGTTAATTTTTTATATCATATAAGGAATTGTTATTATAATGGTTTTTATGGTTAAAGGGGCTTTTTCGTTCAGAAAGAAATTGTAATATAAAAAATACCCTACAAAATTCTTTTGAGAGTTATTAATTTTTAATGAAAAGAAGCTTAGGAGTATTATGTTTATGTTACCAAAGGCATTATTGAACCAAAAAATTATTAGATTCTTTCTCATATTTATGAGATTATCCAACATACTGTAAGATGTAAATTTTCTTTTCACATTTATTTTTAAATTATGAAATAACATTTTTTTTGCATAGAAATATTTTAAATGCGAAAGCTTTCTTTTTCTAGTGACTATGATGGTATTCAAAACAACGTTGACAACTGCCCTGACATCCCAAACAGTGATCAACTGGACACGGACGGTGACGGAAAAGGTCAACTTTTATTCCTTATATCCTTAGATTTAATGAAGCAGCAACAAATAAACCTATAAATTATTTTTAATTATCTATTTTATCTTGGTTGTTAACTTTTATAGAAGAAAAAAGTTGACTGCGTTATCCAAACTGTATGTGTTCTGGGAGATAATCTTAATTAAATTTAAAGAAAGCGAAATATGAGCGACCATTAATGCCATGCATGGATTTTTATCTGAACAATGTCTTTTTTACTTTCAGGTGACGTTTGTGACAATGACAAGGACAATGATGGATGGTCCGACAGCGATGATAATTGTCCTTTGGTACCTAATCCCGACCAGAAGGACACTAACCGTAAGATCGGCTCTTCTTTTTTAATAGTTTTTAAAACGTTATACTTCATTTAATTTAGTTTTCATTACTTACTGTTGACATATCTCTTTAAAATAAAATGATAGTTGTTCGTGATAAGGTAGAAAAATAAAACCGGTTAATTCATAAAGCAATACTAAAAGTCTTAAGACTTTATGGACTTAAATAACATAAACTCTAACTCTTAGATTGAGGAATAAAGAACAGGAGGCCCCAGGATAGTATTTTAGTATCAATAAATGTTTCTATCAATTCATTTAAGTTTGATCGTATGAATTTCGGTTGTTGAGTTTTTTGTATTTATGCGCTATCTCACAGTATATTGGGATATGTTTTTTGACGTCAACTAAATTCAATTCCTATACTCGACAGCAACGTTTCTTGAACCCAGTACGTTACAAATGCGGAAGGAGAAATCGGTAAACGCAAAGCCCGTTGGGTTGATAGGAGGAGTTTCGGTACGCAAAATCGTGATTGAAAAACACTATAATACATGGGCGTAACAAAACAAAATAATCATATTTATAAATTGAAGTTCTTCATTTCACTCAAAATTCAGACACTGTGATGGGAACTACTTTGTTTGTTAGTGACGTCATAGGGTCAACTTAAGTTGCAGTCTAGTATAGTAGCACATGCCTTTTCTTTATAACTAGATAGTTTTCTACCTCCACTTCATTTTAAACTAATTAAGTTCTACCTTATTAAATTGCTAATTACTTAGAGACCCTCTTGTAAGATTCTTGAAAATTTTCTCACCAAAAAAATAATCAAGTACAAAAAGTTTCCCGAAATTCCTTTTCAGGCACTGGGGTGGGTGATGCCTGCAGGCTGGACTTTGACGGTGACGGCAAAAACGACGACGAAGACGTGTGTCCGGATAACCGAATGGTGTACGCCACGGATTTCCGAGCTTACCAGACGGTCGTGTTGGATCCGGAAGGGGACTCTCAAATCGACCCACATTGGGTCATTTACAATCAGGTAAATTGTTTTTGAAAGATATTCAAATTTTACCGGCACATAGATTGTGATTTGCCTTTCAGTTGTTAATAATTAGATATTAATAGCTTGGATGTGTATAATAACAATAACTTTAAAAAAATAATTTAAATTGAATTACAATACTAGAAGCCTTATAATAAAACCCTATAAGAGTATATATAAGCCCAGATTTTGCAGTATTTGCACTGATTGATATTTTTTCACGCGAGTAATAGAACATTTAAAAATTGTGTAAGACTTAAGAATGGGTTTCACTGAGAAATGCTGAAAAAAAACTTGGGATGACAGACAGGGTGATTAAAACTGTGAGATTTCATGTTGTAATATTAAACCGTGAATGTCCGGGTTTTATAAATAAGTACTTACAAGGTAGGAGTTAAATAAGCGTGAATACCTGAATTTCATAATTAAGCAACCGAGTTTATATTTGGACAAAAAGGAGAGCCAGGCATTATTCAAAAAGTTTAGTTTATCAAGCTGAAATAGAGAGTAGTAAATAAGGTTGGTGATTTTTTGGAGAGGCTCAATGATTGGGATTCCTAATTTGGGGGAATACAGATGAAATATTCTCTTGTAACCCACAAATAAACGTTGCGCAATTGTTACCTCAAAAGAAATTTCTGTTCATGAGTTTGAGTTCGAATACATCTCTATGTTTATCCATCATTAAACACGAAACTCCCAAAGTATTTTAAATTGCTTTATAAATACCCCACAATCCCTCCTCCATTATTCATAGCACAAAACACACAATTTATTCAATTTATAATCTTCATACACAAAAACAGTTCCTTCACTGGCAAAACCATCCAAAAATGAAAGAACTCCTCTAATTCCAACCTCCCCTCGCTTCCCTAAGCAAATGCACTGCTGAACCCCGCGCTACAACAATGCATTATTCTAAAGGGGGAAATAACGAGGGAGAAACTCACCCCGTAATGAGACGAATCATTGTTATTTTATTTGTTTTCCCTACTTTTAGGGAGCAGAGATCGTCCAGACCATGAACAGTGACCCAGGACTGGCTGTAGGTAAGTTCATTAGAATGAATAGTTTTTCTGTTATATTATTTTGGAAAGATTTTAATGATGTAGGGTATGAAAAACGAGTAACAAAGCTGCGTAGCCCTTGGAATGTTATTAAAACTTTATGTCTAAATTTACCGGGCAAACGTAAGTAAAAGAAAGCAGGATATGGTTTATTTCTTAAATCATTCATCCAGAAATAGGATAAAAATTATGAATGATCTTTCACATTCGTTGTTTTAAAGTATTCTAAGGGAATAATCCCTTAATTATAGGATTCCACGCATTCGGCGGAGTTGACTTTGAGGGGACCTTTTTCGTTGACACTGAAATTGATGACGACTATGTGGGTTTTGTTTTCAGGTAAGCAACATTAAGTATTTTTTTTTAAATAATAAGATTCAACCGACGATAAAAAAAATAATATGTATAAAAATAATAGCATAATAGGTAGTAAAACCTCTATTAATTTATAATATCTTATTTATTTCATAAAACAATTGTAGCTAACACATAGCTAATATAAATTATAATTTGAAGGATATGCATCAACTTTTATAAAATGGTTAATGGGGATAGTACTGAATATTTTTCAAAGAATTGTATATTGAATACTTAATCGATTTTCCACAGTTACCAGGACAACTCCAATTTCTACACTGTGATGTGGAAGAAGAAGACTCAGACGTACTGGCAAGCCATGCCTTTCAGAGCCGTGGCCGAACCTGGAATCCAACTGAAGCTGGTCACTTCTGCCACTGGACCAGGACAGATGATGAGGAATGCCCTATGGCATACTGGAGACACCTCCAACCAGGTAAGTTTTTAGACTAGTTCGAATGTCAAAGAGAAGACTAAAATGCTACAGTAATACCCTATTACATTATGTTCCTTATTTTTCTTTATTATTTAAATTTTGAGGTGTATTGAAAACATTTGTGGTTCCTTAACTTCTTATCTAAAATGTGAGAGAACGCGCCTTAGCAACAGTTAAAAGCCCTACAAAAGGTTAACAGTTAAAAGAAAATACCTGGTCTTGACGTCACCTGAAAAAACACTCTTTATGCGACTTAAAACTTTTCTCTTCCTAAATCTTCTTTGTAATTCCAAATCAACCAACTTACCACAAAAATTATTTTAAAACACCACACAGTTTTTCGCACTTTTTATCCGATTATGTATAATACATTGTTTTTTAAAAAACTGCCTAACTGCAACGCGTGATCTAATGTCTAAATTTAATGGGAAATATCGAGGTACTTATTCGGTCTAATACTATTATAGCTTACCCTGAAAAACACGGAAACATAGACTCCCATTCCGTGCATAAAAGGATTGAGAACTCCCTTAAAATCCCCCACTCAATTCCTATCCACTTGCGGCACATTGAACGAACTCATCTTTTCTCCGTAATAACGGATTTTGATCACACGAGCTAGACGATCGAGAACCCCTCATCCCCGAAAAGCCTCTGATAAAACTAATTAAAGCCATAAAACAAACAGCACAGGCATTGCCCTTGTCGAATTTTATTATTGCCTCATCCCGTTCTCTGAATATTTGCCTTCGGTTTATTTCCTGAAAAGAAGTACCACCGTTGCCGGTGATCCCTTGGATTCGATTTCATTACCAAATATTTTAGAGAGACAGGGCGGGAAATATTTGCCTTGCGCAAATATTTGTTTAATTTTCGTTCCTCCTGCAAAACTATCCGCCTGGCGGAATCCGTGGGAAGTGAAGAATCTTTTAAAGTGGATCTTGACTTTTGCACTGAAAATCTCTCCGAGGAAGAAATGAAGCGTCCAGAGAGGGATAATGCAACTTTCGATGGATTAATTTGGGGATTTTCTTAATCTGGATCTGCATTGAAGAGGTCTTGTAACATTCAGAGCGGGGTGCTAAGAAATTGTAATGATCAGAAATTACTTTCTGACAAAATTTCTGGAAATATATTCCAACATTTTAGATAATTTATATATGTTAATCATCATTCCCTCTTTCTAAAACCTTGTATTCTTAACCTATGAAATTTTCCCTATTAATTTGAAATTTCCTAATTTTTTGAGAAAGCCTGTCTTTTTTAATTATGAAGTATTTCATATTTTTAAAGTTCATACAACATTATTTGGTGAAAAGTCAGTATATACTCTCAGAATATTTTGATTTTGGTTTGGTATTAAGAATCTAGGAATTTTTCATAACTGGGACGTGAAGAAAAGTTTACATATCATGACCTTGTTTGATATATTTTTTTATTAAATTAGCTTCTTGTAAAACCAATAACTATTTCGTAACAAAAATTTATGGATTCACTCATTCATTGGTTTATATTTTCTAATAAAATACCCTATTTTTAGTGTACATAATTAAATATAGAAGTGTAGAATATAATTGTTCATTTGCTTGTTAATCAGGTTCGTCTGCTGTGGAGGGACCCTAAAAACGCAGGATGGAGGGAGAAGGTGGCTTACAGGTGGTTGCTTCTTCACAGGCCCAAGATAGGACTTATCAGGTACTCTTTTCGTCCCATTAATATCATTGATATTACTTTCATTCACTTTCTAATTGCAATATTTAAGATGATGATGCTTTATTTTTGCTACTATAAATAGTACCTCTACTTATAAAATACTTAAACAATTTAGTATCTTATAAAGAAAGATCTGTAATCATCATAGACTAAATTTCTTCAACGTATGTTTTAAAGAACAATGGAACACTTTTTGTCGGCTGGTAATAATGACAAAATTAAACCAAGGTAGATTATTTTTATGGCAGGGTTTGTAAACAGTGCTTCTCTTATTATTTTTGGTTGTTCGTGAATATTTTTTATTCTTTCAATTTCTCTTTGGAAAGGTGCTAAGAATAATTTTCTCCTTTTAACCCTTAACATGAGTTTCTACACTCAAGAAATGTTAGAACCTCTTACTTTGCACTAATTTACTTAACGCGTAAATGTCATTGTCAGATTAGCTCTGTAAGAAAAAAAAATCTGTGTAAAAAACTTAATTAGCTTTGTTATAAACTGAACACTTAATTTTTTTAAAAATTTAGAGATTTTTCAAATAAACATATTATTTTAGCTATTTGAACTTAGGTTTAGACATGTAAATTTTTGCATTTTCAAAATGTCGTGTTTTATGACGGAAAACTAATTTGGGTAATATTTTACACTTATTTCATACAATTTTTTATTTGAAAAAAAAAAGTAAAAGCTTTTAAGTTGATATAATCAAACAAATAATAAATAATTCTTTTTGAATAACCTATAGTTATTGTAGAATCTACAGTAAATATAGGAAATTTAGTAAAAATTATTCGTCGTTTTTGTTAACAATTCAAAAACTATTTGCTTTTTTTTTTTTGAAAATTATCATGAAATCATATTTTGTAAATCTCAAAATACTTATGTCACTACAAAGTTAAAGTTTTCATACATTTTACCTATATTACTCATAAATCTATTCAATTCGTAATATATACTGTAATCTCAATAACAACTTTTATAAACAAATTCAAATTTTCTTCAGATTAAAATTCCAATTGTTAAAAATACTATGTACGCATATCCAAAACAGTCACAACTCCAGAACTAAAACATGGATAACAGGAGCACCAAAGTGTCAAGCTTCTCCGCGCGATAATTTCTTTCTTAATGGAAACTATTCAAAACTTCTTAAAGCAGAACGCTTGCAAGTTCTGATGAACTCGATATCTGGAGTTCCCTCACTGGCAGTTTTAGCTAACTTTTCTGCGGGAAAGATTATTCGGTTCGATCAAAGAGGGAAACTTTCTCGACTCAATCATGCGCGTAGTTTTGAAAAGCGAAACATGAGTTATCTCCGCCGATTCGTTTTACCTCACAACACCGATATTAGTTTTATAAGAGAGAAAGAAACTGGTGTGAATATTGAATTCCATTAGCAATACTTTTAAACTTTACAGATAGATGAATATTTATGTTTTGCAGCGATTACAATAGGTTACAAAGAATGTTTGGAATAGAATGAATAAATTAGTCGCTTACTGATGAGTTTCATGGATACAAAGAAATTTCTGAATTGAGAGTATGGAATTTCATATCCTTTTAGTTTAACTTTTGTGTTTGAAAGGTGTAGCAGTTAAAAAGATTTGAAAAATCCGTTTTCATGTCATGTTAATTGGAACGCCATGCTAAAAACATTTTGTATTTCAAAGTTTTAGCCTTAATATTCAGATTATACTTTTTGTCTGTGTGTCTATCCATCCATCAAATTTTATGCTTTTATTAGCCTTTTTGAAAATTGATGTTTAAAAAGGTTCAAAGTAGCTTTTTATTTTAAAAGTACCAAGAGTTTTAGTTAATTTAGTTTGTACAAAGGAAGTATAAAGGTTAATGATGCTGATGCTGTTTTACTCCTTTCAAACAGAATATCTTGTTACCATGATTGAATTGTCATGCAAGATTCAAAATACTCTAACAATTTAAAGTCAACATACATATTATGTATTAAAATCAACAAATTAGAAGGCAATTGATACCCTTCTTCAACAATGTTACCATTAAACAAAAAACAACATAATACTTAAGGGGATACAGTACCCAAAAAATCATGAAAATATCGATTTTTTTTTTATTGGCTTAATTCATACCATAGATCCTTCTGAATGTGTCTTCAAAATTTCAGAGCTCTATCTTAATAATTTATGGAGTTATTTACATTTTTCTGATGCGAGTCGGGAGTGTAAACAGAAATGCCACACCCACAAACCTCCACACACCCACTTTGGAGCTGCTAGAGATTTGCCTCAAATGAAGGAATAATTTCTTTTTCTGTATTTCTTTTTCTGTATATGATTATATTTGAACAGCTGAACTGAAATGAAGTAATTCTATTTAGAAGGTTTATTATTTGTTTAGAATTAGCGTTTGCGATCCATGTGCGGCTACATTCCATGCTTTATTGAGATTGTTTCGATTGAAAAATAAGTATATTTTGGATAAGGATCTTTGTCTTTTTTCTGCTATTTTTTACATATACATCTCATATATAGTATATCTCATTATTACAATGCCTAGACCTAAAAGGCAAAGAAAATCGGCGAAAGCCAAAGCAGCCAAGAGGTGGTGTCCTGATCCTAAGATGAACTCTGACAGTCTGGATGCAAACGTGAGGTTTAAAAAACTCGAGGAAACCTGCAATGATTTTTTGACCGAAACAAATCCTTCTGAAGTGCCATCCTATATTGTGGTGGACATCAATGCTATTGGGGAATTGATCAAAAATCAACTTTGTTCAGAATGTAAAAACCCTGGATTAAAACTTGTCCTTGGGCAGCCTAATGGGTTTTGTGAAACTATAAAGCTGATTTGTGACTTCTGTGGTGAAGATTTGAATGAAGTGAAATCTTCGAAACAAGTTGAAAAATGCACTAATGAACAAGTGAAAGCACAACCGTATGACGTCAACCTGCGAGCAACACAGGCCTTTCTAAGTTTTGGACGTGGTTACCAAGCATTGGAAACATTCTGCATGAATATGAACATGCATCTAATGTCGAGCAGAACTTTTAATGTTTTAAAAAAAATGCTTCACTCTTCTGCTTCAAGGGCTGCAGATCACCACTTTCAGGATATACGACGTCAAGTGAAGAGTGCATATAATTCTTATGATGATGTGACAGATATCGCTGTTACTTTCGATGGTAGCTGGTTGACCAGAGGGCACTGCTCCCAAATTGGCATTGCTTGCATCATCGACATGGAAACTGGTTACGTGGTGGATTATGAAGTTTTATCGAAATATTGCAAAGAGTGTGACTTGGCCAAGACTGACTTGGGCAAAGACTCACCTGAGTTTGCTTTTTGGTACGAGGGCCACAAAACCTCGTGCAATATAAACCACACTGGGTCTTCTGGTTCCATGGAGGTGCAGGCTGCCTATAAAATGTGGTCAAGATCAGTGAGCCTTGGATTGCGATACACCTCAGTGCTTTCGGATGGCGATTCAAAGTCCTACCTGTATATAAACGAGAAAAAGGTTTACGGTGATGTCCCTATTTTAAAAGAGGAATGTGTAAATCACGTAAGTAAACGCCTCGGAACCGCTTTGAGAAAAGCAGTAAAAGACTGGAGTTCTAAAGGAGTGACATTGGGAGGGCGATCCCATGGTAGCCTGAAAAAAGAAACAATTGAACGTTTGACTCAGTACTACAAAAATGCAATTATGGCAAATAAAGGTAGTGCTGAGAAAATGAAAGTGGCTATTTATGCCACTTTGTTTCATGCAATATCTACCGACAAGAAGCCCCAACACACAAAATGCCCTCAAGGCCCAGATTCTTGGTGCTTTTTTAATGCAGCTGTGGCTTCTGGGAAACAACCAGGTTCCCACAAAGATATGATTAAAACACCCGTCAAGGAAGCACATTTGGCAAAAATATTGCCTATATATCAGCGGCTCGCTTCATCAGATTTGTTGGAGCGATGCATTAGATGCATGACACAAAATGCTAACGAGTCACTCCACAACGTTGTTTGGAGCAAATGCCCTAAAATTACGTCAGCTTCATTAAAAAGAGTCGAGATAGCAGTTTGTAATGCTTTGTGCGAGTACAATGTTGGGACTTTGCAAACTCTTAAACTTGGTGAAAATGAAAACAATCTTTATTCAAACCCAGAATCCAGAAAAATAGCAATTTACAGGGACTATAGAAGGCTGTATCAGAGAAGACGCAAAAAAATGATCACTTACAAATTAGTGCAAAAGAAAATTAAACTAGCACGTAAACGCAGAGAAAAAATGGTTAGAGCACAGGAGGGTGTCACATATAAAGCAGGGCAATTTTAGCCTGAATGTATTTGACAACACAACTATATTTTTGACAGAAAATTGCATCTAAGTCTTTTGAGGTATGTTTTTTCTTCCATATCGTTGATTCATGAATAGTCGTAAGCTTGTTTATTACTCCATTATGTACTTCAAATATTAATATAATAATATAGTAATCCCAATTTTTTCACATAAGGCCATTACAAACATATGAATTGACATGTTGTTAAAGTTTCATCCTTTTCTGCGCCTTTTTTATTTTTCTATGAAGGAATGAAAACTTTAAATTGAATTTTCTCCATGTTGTGTTTTTCTGTATTTACAGTATTTGGAATCCCTAAGGCTTTTTATATAAATGCAATATAAGTCTGAAAATTTGTATATATGTTCTGAAATATATGTATTATAGAACTGTGCATGGATTTAGCTCTAACATGGTTAGATTTTTTTTTAAAAAATATTAAAGTCAAAAAAGCTGAATTTTTCAGATTTTTTTGAGTTTTTAGTACATAAATATTTCTATAAAATAAAATAATAATAATAGAAAGAAATCCATGCACAGTTTTATGAAGTACAATATAACAAATCAAAAACTGAAAAAAAAAAATGAAAAATATTCATAATTAAAAAATCCTTAGGGATTTAAAAAACAGTCAAAAATTTTAAAAAATTTTAATTTTTTAAATTCTTATTATTAAAATCCAACATTTTTTTAGGGGAATCCTTGTACAATACTATCCCACTTAATATGCAATAAAAATGAAAATTTTAATATTAAAAATAAAAACGAAGGAACCTTAATTGACCATAAAACACTGATTAATCTCCAACTCCTTTTTGTTTACATACAACATTAACAGACACGGCGTAATGATGATGCGATGACAAAAATCTGTCCTTAGGGTCAGCACATCTCCGATTGCAGTCCTTTAATTAAATCCTGGATGGCAAAATGCCTAAACTGCATTCGCATTGTGCCAGGGAACTTTATGGATTTTAATTAAATCCCAAATTGCCAAAAGGGGGGGGGGAGTAAGGATTTCGCCAGGACTTAAATTGAAGTAATTACTAATAGAAAAGTGAGTTTATAGAGAGGTTAACGGTAAAAACATTCTAATACCCTCACTACAATGTACTAATCTGTGGAGGCACAGGAGGAAGTTAGTGAAGAGTTAATTACGCGGCCTTTGTTTTGTGCGAAGGGATTATGCTCGTCAGGGCTGTTGTTTTCGTTCCCTTGCGCCGCGTGTTATTTTTGGTTCGGGGACGATTGCGAAAGGTTTTGGAGCCGTAATCAGGGAATGAAAATTTAATGGCTTAATTTGGAGATGAATTGATTGAGGCGGAAATTTCCCGAGTTTGCCCGTCAAGTTAAGCACTCGGATGTCTGAGAATTTTATGGGAATTAAAAAAGGATGAGTGACTTATGATCTTTATTGAGGCAACAGATTTATTGAGTGGAGAACTTAATGTTAGGTAGATTTAATTAAAAATGTGTAGAGATATATTTAAAAATGTGATAATTAAAGAGAAAGGAAGGTGGTTTCATTGCCGTTTGCTTACATTTATTTTAAAAATTTTCTGTTATCTTTTTTAAGATAAATTATTTCCACTAGCGTGGCTATAATATTTGATTTTAGAATTTACGAAAGTGTCTTATAAACGTTTACAATTAATAAGAGAATATGGATTTTAAAATTTAAAATACTTACGTTTTACTTTTTTTCAATGCATTTAAACTTAATACATTAAAAGGTACGCTATAAAGACCTTTTATGTTAAGAGAAAAGTCATTAGAATTGCAGATCAAGTATTAAACACTGATAGAAGCTAAGATGAATTATTTTAAAGATATGTAATCCATTTACGGGAAAAATTAGTATAATTTCTAAGTAATATTCAAATGTTGTATTTTCTATGTTATTTCATTTTATTAATTTCTCCTGAGTAAAACGTTTTGATGTTATACATTATAAGTAAAGGACATTACGGTACATATATGCATACTAAGTGTTTCATAAATGTAACACCTGCGATAGCTGTATATGTTAAAAGTGTCTCTCTTGTATTAAAACTAATGAAGAATGTTTTTTCTTTATTTAAGGCTGCGAATCTTCGAAGGTGAAAATATGGTTGCGGATTCTGGCAACATATTCGACAGCAAATTGAAAGGAGGCAGACTGGGCGTCTTCTGTTTCTCTCAAGAAGCCATCATCTGGTCAGATCTCGTCTATCGGTGCAATGGTAGGATTTTCAGCTTTTCAAATTTAATCCGTGTGCTTGCAAAAAAACACATTGTGGTAGCAGCATATTTTGATCAAATGTTTGCAATTGAAGTAATCGATGAAAAGACAACTTAGATTAATCTAAAATGGTTAGATAAATCAAATTGGTCATAACAATACAGATAGATACTCATCTAAAAAATATTTTGGAGTTAAGTAATGATAGCAGAAGTTTATCAGCATAACCGAGGCAAACTTTGCTTTGCTGCATACTGTGTACTATGAAGGAAAAAGGAGTTTTACAGTTACAGGTTCGGAGAGAGAGAGAGAAGCTAACGTGTTAACGGAGTTTTCTCAAATTTTTTTAGAATGTAAGATAGTTTGATTTGATCCAAAATGCGTATACTTCCTGTCACAGTTATGGAAATTCCACTAAATTTGATTGAACTGTCGTAGGCTATACATCAGTCTAACTGTGTATTATAGGAATTCGGAATTGATACTTTTCCCTGCTCAAAACCTCAAAATAGTAGTAGAGTAAACACATTTTTTCTTATTATTTCTAACCATTTCCTTCTTCATTGCAGAGGCCGTTCCGTCCGCCATCTACAACGAGCTTCCCCGTCAGCTGCAGGGCATGACGGAAGTGGACACCACGCGCAACAGCGAGATCATACAGGTGGGCAGGAGGAGGGTGGGCGACTTCCCGGCCTCATCCGGAGCCCAGATGCACGCCGACCAGCCCAGGGACGAAGAGGATGTAGAGGAGATAGAGGCTTGAAGATGATGGGCGAGTCGGCGAAATGGATGGAAATAGTAGAAGGTGGTTGGTGGGAGTTGGATTACCCTAGACAGGACTGAAGACTAAAGACTTTTCTGTTTTGAAAAAAAAAAACCTATTAATGGGTGAATTTATAATTTAAGAGGGATTGTGAAGGTGTAAAAGTTCAGTAATGCTAGAGGATTTATATGAATTGGGTGATTTTTCAATTTGGTTGAGGGGTTTAAGGCATTGTACTTCGGAAAATGTGAATCAGTGTTCTGTTTTTTATATTAATTTTGTTCAATGATTGTTCCATGATTTGTATCATGATTTGTATGTAGGATTAGCTGGGCGCGAGCGTCGATTTTTATGCCAAATCGCCATAAATTATCAAATATCAAAGCTTTTTTTCTTTTATTTTTTGTTATATTTGTATGTGCAAATAATAGAACGTTGCCAAATATAGGATTGGAGAGATTTGCGCCCGGCTAATACTAAAGTACCGTATTATTTTGTTTCATTGAATTCTTTTAATACTGTTTTATTTTTAATTCCATATCTTATGAAAAACACATAATATTACACATATGGTTAAGCACTAAAAACGAATTTCATAGGGTTCTTCTGGTGCATTTATTTCAATTATTTATTTATAGGTAAATGTTCCATTCTCGCATAAAAACAATTCAAAATTCAAATATTTCAGTCACACATGGGAATCTGTGAAGTTTGTTGCACATTTTCATTTAATTGGTTTATTTGAACATTATTATTAGCTTAATTTCATTGCATTTGCAAAATAATATTTTATAACGGGAATATTTTCCTCAGACTTAAATTCATTGTATTGATTCATAAAACTATATTTTAACTGTCAATAAAAAGGTAAAACCATCCAAGTGTCGTGATTAATCAATGATTTGACGAAATTCTTTAAATTCTACAGCCGTCACCGTTTTTATTATAATTAACCCATGAATTCATGAAAAAGTCAACAAAGTAACAATAATGTTTATACTAGATCACTGAATAAGACTATTTCGAGTATCCACCATAACCACTTGTTACACTTGCTCAAATGCATCCCAGCTTTCTATTTACGCATTAACAATTGAGAACTACGCACATTCCTCCACAAGCATCCGAATTACATCGCATTCAACCAGATCATTACATCCAGAATAACAACACACCCATCGCTTAACTATTCCCATTACATCGGCTTACTACCTTCCGCCACAACAATGGGAAGCCTCACAGAAGTACCCAACCGCCATAACTGAAAATCTACCGCATGAGAGAGATACAACCTTTTCCTCCTATCTCCACAATGGAACAAAAGCGCGTGTTCATCGGATTAAATCTCTCGAATTTCTCACCCGTCCCCTTGTAAATTCCGGGCATGAGGGCACTCCAGCCGCAGACCCTACCCCCAGAGACAAGCAATTGACAAACTCGCCGCGGCTTCTAATCATAGCTAACAGCTTCGAGGAGCGAGTTAGCGGACTCGGGATGTTGCTTTTTGTGAGGTTCTTTGACGCATTAGCGCTCGTTTTGAGGGGTCCCACGGGCTTATTATCTGATGTGGAGTTGAGGTGTCATGCTCCTGGAACTGCCTTTCATTGGGGAAGGTGCTTCTTGGGGTGTTGATGAGCTTTTATCTGGGGCTTTGATGTACCTTTATGTCTTTGGTTGTCTTTTTTTTTCCTGGATTGTACAACAACAACCCTTGCATTCGGAATATCTTGAGGGGATTTCGTGGTTCTCTAATAGGTCAAGTGGTGTAAGACCCTGTTTTCAAGTGGGTGGTGTGTATTGTAGAAAAAAACTTATTTTCTCACTATTAAAGAATATTACGTTCTTTAACAGTGGGTTGTGGTATTAATACTGACATTTCAAATTCATAATCTGTAATTCCTTAACAGTTTCTTGGGGATTGTAACCAATCAAATCATTAAGATCTAAGTCCCTTTGTGTCAAAAGCAATAAAAGAGTAAACGTGAAAAAGACACAAATAAAACTTTAAAACACAACCTTACAGCTGTTTCGGAAGCCAAAATCAATCCAATCATGTATGACTTCCTAAAGTTATGCCTAAAATATTTTTAGCTTTGGTAATTCCGAAAAATAAATGGAAGAAAATAATCATATAACTACTCAAAGTTACAGTGGAATAAAATGAAAATATCATTAAAAAGTCAAGTAAGTATTCTTTGTAATGAATACTGTACTCGATAACCTTTTTTTCCAAATAAGATGATTCATAATATTAAATAATAATGAATATTTATATGAAATCAAACTAGTTTAAATAGAAATTCAGTGTTACGTCGTTAAAAATAGGTACTTTATATAATGTCCAAGTTAGAAAATATGTCACTGAGGCGTTCATGATATCAAAAAGTTTGAAACTTGATGTAACAATATCTGAAAATTTTATTCCTTACTCGAGAAGCATAGTCTCTTGAGTATCAAAACTAAAAATATATTCCTTCTCTTCAACCACCATGCATGTCTGTTTTGCTCACATTTCAACCCCTCCCACTCAAATAATTCTATAACCAAGACATACCATTCCCCATCGAAAGAAATAAAACTTTTCAAAACTCAAGTGACGGCGTTTCTCTCTATCTCTACAATACCATCTTAGCTTCAGCAGCACACAATAGCGCTGTCTACAACACAGTCTCAAAAATAATGTCTCCACGTATTGATTACACGCTGGGTTTAAAATAACATTATCCTTCACAACGTCATTATCATATCGAGGAGAAAGCGAAACAGAGATGACGCCATTCTTTAAGAGTAAAAGACATGTTGTCTTAGACATAATGGTATTTTGAAGTGTGCGTCAGGCTGCATGAAATGTGGTAATGACGTGTAAGATGGTTTTGGTAAAGTTAGTCACGCATATATTTCAACCCATGATTTTTGAATTGTACTTTCGACTTCAATTTTTGGGAAAGTTAATTAAGCTGTGTTTTCAAAGGTAGAAGTTTTCCTGCCTACGTTTATCCTTACTATGAAAGACGTTTTGGAATATTTACAGCTACACTTATGATAATGATTTCGTATTTTTCTCTCTGTACTTTAAAATAGTCTCAAGTTTTACCAACACATTTATCTAACTGGCATTAAGTACTGAGGCTGTCAAAATAAATTATTTCATTATTTATAATTATTAACTACACTTTTGCTTCTTTACTGAGTAATTAGGGTAATTAAACTTTTTAAACTTTATCTTTTTATTCGAGTACAATTAGTATAGTTGAAATATTTATACCTAGATTGATGATAATGTTCTTGTAGTGACCTCCATGTGCTCTCTAATGTTATTTTTTGCTACTCTTCTGTCGAAATATATTTCAAATAAAAATAATAGAAACTGAACATAAAATATAAGCTAACAATTTAGGATTTAAACGTTTCCCATCAAAGCATGATTTTGAATGAATGAATTGCATTTGTAGTAACATTACATACTATAGAAATACATATTAGTATTCCTAATAAACTCAAGAATGTCTGACGAAAAATGACAATATTTCTTAAGGATATGTTCCCAGACATTCCTAAATGTCTAATCTGAGAGGTGATATAACAACTAATCGCTCATCATCCCTCTCAGTCAGAGAACTAGTAATCGAAACTGAAACACATCGATATCCAAAATGGAAAAAGCCATATTTTAAACGACTTCCCCATTCGCAAAAAGTAATAACAAAACCACCGGCAAAAAAACGAAACATGCGAAATTAAAATCGGTATCCCCACTCCCACAGAAGAGAAAAACCCCAGAAAAAAAAAAGTTTCATACACCAGTTGCCCGCGCCCGCGAAAATCGCTCTCATAAATAAACCAGCAACGGTCCACCTCTCTTCGGAATCGAAAACATAGAACAGCACAAAAAAAGTTCGAAAAAGGAGAAATAAAAAAAAATGGAGGAATCATCCCTCGGAAGGGGGTTGTCGAACATCTTTCCGCTCCAGGAGAATCCGGGAAAGAGGAGCGGCGAAAAAGTCGGGAGCGTGCCGTTATTGCGATGGTGGCACATCCCGAGGGTGCCATCAGGTGGCGCGTTCGGGATGGCACTCGCGTGGAACGCGCTCGCGCTTCGCTGGGTGTTCTCACCTGCAGGTGAGGGGCTGTCTGCATAGTGCAGAAGGGAGCTGTGTAAATGTTAGATCATTATTGAAATGGGGAGTAATTTTGATGAGAAAGGATCATAACTGGGTTATGGAAAAGGTTAGGGTTTCTCTCTCTTTCTCATTATTTTCCTCTTTTTTTTTCTCTGCATTTTTTCTTCTATATCTGTATAATTTTCTTTCCTTTTCTCCCTCATTTTATACTTATTCTTCTTTCAATCTTTTTCTCATTTTCTACTACTACTCTCTTTTTCCTCTTTTCTTTCTCATTCTCTTCTTCATTCTTCTTATTTCTCGTAGGGGCCTTTCAAATATTACGTAAGCACCTGAGGGGGGTTAGCTATTTTTTTTTATTTTTCCCGGCAAGGGGGGAGTATGAGTGATGCTTACGTAAGATGTTATAAACACTGCATTTTCAAAAATCTCTTGTTTCTTTTATAAATAATTTCAAAATTCAACCTAAAATAAGTTTCACAAAAAAAACGGCACTAGGAAAAATTTTAAGCATTTTTCACAAGGAAAGCTTTAACTACAGGTTAAGTATTCATGAAGAACAATGAATTTCAGAAATCTGAGCATTACTAAAGATTTTTTACAAAAAAAAAGAACAAAAGGGGGGGGTCTAATTCTTACGTAATTAGGAGAGGGGGGATCGGTCTGCTTATTATTGCTGACAAGGGGGGAGGGGAGGTCAAAAATGACCAAAACCTTGCTTACGTAACATTTTAACGGCCCTTCATTTGGACTTTCATTATCCTTTTATTTCTATTTATCTTCATTTTCTCTGTTTCTTAACTTCCTTTTCTTTCCTCATCAAAATATCCCTTTCACATCTTTCGCTTCATTTCTCTTTCTTCTCTTTCTATTCCTTTCTCGTCATTTTCTCTTTCTCCTTATTTTCTCTTTCTCTACGTTTTCTCCTTCTCTACATACTCCTCATATACTATGTTCATACTAATTGTTTTCTTACCGATATATAACAACACTTCTGTCAAATACGAGATCATAAATTTGGATCTTTAACATGCATGTTTTTTTTTTTCCTTTTCAAATTTTCGAGTGAAAGCCAAGAACAACAATATCCCTAATGATGAGTTTTGGAAATATTTTTTCTTGAAAATCTTTCCCATGTTATCCTCACTCTCAACCAATTTTGTATCAAATAATAAATTATTTTCAAATGTCTGAGTTTGTCTGAGACTAAATCTTAAATTTTTATTTAAAAAAATCTTCTAAAAGTATATCAGAAGAAATCAAAGCAACTGTTGCATACAAATTATTAATGTAGCAAGCTATAACTACGGCTTCTACTTCAAATCACGTTTATATACCAAAATCCTACCTTTAATCTTTTAAATTACATTTTCAGTGCACGCATTTCAAAAATTACATAAATATTTTCAATCTATAAAATGTATCCATGCTTATTAGATTTTGATACTTCTGATTCTCGGATATACGTTCCATATCTCATCGCATTAAAAAGAATTATTACGAATGCAGAGGTAGACACGTTAGTTCCAAAAAATAAGGTGGAAATATTTTCCTGAAAAACATTACGTGATGTCATTTAAAACATTCTCCCGCAGATAGATATTGCTATCAAGAAAGGGGAGAAGAATTTTCGGCCGAAACACGTGGAGGAATTTTTCCAGTCTATGTACTACCTGGATCTGATTCGAACTGAAGTGGATTGAGTCAGTCAGGTGATTTCTGGAATTCTGAGTCGATGGAATTTCTTCAAAAGTTGTTCTTTTTCCCAAACTTTAAGCAACGATATGGAATAAATTTTATCTGAAGCTCGAATGGAGAAAGGAACATTGTAAATCAGAGATCGGAAAAGGGGATATGGTATCTACTATATTTTGATGGTTGAATATTTTTGTTATTTAGAACAGGGGTTCCCAAACTTTTCCCATTTCACAGCATGCTTCGGAAAACCAGAATTTTTAGGATTAGAAGAACTGCCTAGTATTTTTTTAATATCTATATTTCTATTCTGATATACATGGTGGTGACAACAAGATATTTTCGCTCTGTTACTAAAAAGCTACTTTATGCTCTCCTTCGAAACTTCATTTTGGCTGGTATAATTAATTCTTCAAGTCCAATAAATGTTTTCCGACTGATAGGCCCTAATTTTAAAATTGTTAAAATATACTAAAAAAAAACACTTAATTGGATTTTAAGACGTTAAAATCCTTTGATTATAGGCACTGACTAAGGTTGAACATTAAAGAATGGCTGCATGTTTCCCCCAAGAAATTTGCACCCTATATAGCATAAGAAGAGGCCCACTGCTCTTTATTGATGAAGTCCGTTGTTTGAATCGTGAAATGAGGATTAATTGATACTTAAAAATTATGTCCTGAACATTAAATTAACAATGCTATAAATTCTCAATTTCTATTTTATATTTCAATGGGAATTGTGAAAATCTACTACTGTTAACTATTCTATGACTGAAACGGTTTCGCTCATTGGTTAATATCAATATGAAGATTTATTATTACATACTTGTGCTGTTATTTCAAGTGATTGTACAGCTGGTTCAAGTATTTTTTCCGAACAATCCATGGTCACCACTAAAAGAAATAAGAAAAATATTTTAAGTAAAGCACCTTTCCCTCCAAACTTAACTGTATCTGCGCCATTCGCTATTCTGTGACCGAAGCGGTTCTCCTCGATGGTCAGTATCGAAGTTATCAGGTGCGTGAGTTACTGGGTGTTATAATGACCAAATTTACAGAGAGGGTATTACTTTTCCGGGTTGGGCCCGTAAGTCCGTTTTATTTAACAGCATGAACCCCGAAATTCCAGGCTTTATCGAAATTTTCGGAAATCTGGAGCTCAACAAGAAAGCGCAAAATCAAGTCTAATAAAAGAAATAAATGCAGGGCTGCAACAGTAATAACTCTTATTATATATGAAGAGCCCGGTCCTATCATTAGTTCTTAACGCAATTACGTAGTTACTCATTCTGAAATAAATTTTTCGTCTCCGTAGATCGCGTCGCGTTTACATACGGCTGTTATAGTTAAAACATTCCCAATCGTTTTGTGCGTCATCGGGCGCGCTTTGAGTTTTAAGAAGAATTTCCTTTAAAACAAAAGAAAATCTTAAAACGATCCTGATTTTAGAGCTTTCTGGAATTTCGGATAAAAGCTTGTTACTCTAAACTCGAATAGTTTTCCGGCTTTTTAAGTTGAAGTCAGTAGTACTCCTGCTGCGGTCAATGATAAGTTAATTTCCTACATGACAATTTATTGTGAAATTATTTCCTACTTGAGAATTTTCAAAAGATTTTTACTAAGAAAATTCAAAGTCACCACTAAAAATATTAGAAAAAAGTTTTTAAGTAAAGCATTCTCCTCTCCTTATTAACCGCATATGGGCAGTCTCCTGGAAAAAAAACTGTGATATTTGAGTAGATTTTCTATTAACTTCCGTTGGATAATAAACCTGACTACCTAGCACGTTCTATTTCAGGGAGTGATTAAGATTAATAATCTGAAAACTCTGCCTTTTCAGGTTTTGACTAGATGATGGGAGGGCTTAATGAATACTTATTAATGAAGTGTTATCTCTTATCTCTTTATTAACTAATAGCTTCTTTAAAGGGTGTCATGCTGATCGTTATTATGGTAACTAATGAAGGCTTCGCCCAACTGATCTTTCCTCTGGTCAGCGGTCTCCTCTCAGGACAAGGTTGTTACAGAAATGAGGACTGGCCCACATTTTTTTAAAAGAATTTCATGGTCACCGCTTAAAAAATTGGGTAAAATATCTTAAGTCGAGCATCTTTCCATCTCATCTAAAGGTACCTGTGTTTCTTAGTCACCACTTATAAAATAAGAAAAAATATATCAAGGTAAATGAAATTGCAGGGGCAGGTGGTCGGGGTTTGGGACGGTTAACTCAATTTTTATTGATCATTAATCAATAAAGCAATTAAAAGTTTCTCAGTTTCCGTCGAAGACAGAACGGATAGAGACTTGGATTATGCAAAATAAACATGAACTCTTGCAAAAATAGTACTATTTTTTAAAGAATTTGACTGATACGGTTACAGTTAAGAGTTCAAGAAAAAAACAATAAAACCCCCTTTGAATAAGCAGGAACTAAATTTATAAATACCCAACTGTATTTATTTCCGAGTGCTATACCCGCTGAGAAGGCTCAGATTCGATCTGAGGGCCTTTTGGATGGGATACTGGCGGGCGAACCCACCAAGCCATCCGTTCCTGCAACTAGTCAGTTCTTCTAATTACTTTGAAGTTGATACTTTACGATTTAAAAAAAAAAGAGAATAAAATCCCGAGGATCGAACCCGCAACCTTCAGGACGATATGACATTGCATTAACCAACCATGCCATATATCCCTGCAACCACTGGTTTACGTCTTTAATTTAAAGTTAATTTACCAATTCAGAAATTGGAAAAATACTAACAAAAATACCACTCGGTAGATGAAGGGGTTCGATCCACGGTCCTTTCGACTCGAAGCATTACGCTCCATCACTGATGCACTAACGCACCAAGCCATGCCATCCGTTCCAGCTCGACTGAAAATTGGCTGATGTTGACCCGACGCCCATCGTACAACTTTAGGGTTTAATTTAACTTGAATTATTTTCCCTATTTTTTGAGTGGTGACTATAACGCAGTTAACGTTATATGCAATGAAAAGAATTATGAAGAAAATCTTTTTCATTATTCTTTAATTAATGAATGTGGAGTTGGTCGAATGGGGGGCAATGACAAGACAGTTCTTGGAGACAGCAATCTTTATTCTGACTTTTAAAGGGTACAGACATATGAGGGACAGACAGCACAACGATGAGATGACAGTTAACAGCTATTGAATAGATGAAGATGTGGATTGGGATCGAGCCTCCTCCGCGAGGTCTCTGCTCTGTTTGTTGCTGATCGCAGGAGTACGTCGTCTGCCACGGTTCAGTTGTGAGCCAGGATCCTACATGAACATGAATTGCTTTAAAAATTCATTTCAGTTAATCCTACAAATTAGAATAAACAGTAAAGACATTAAACAAATAACAGGACAATTTCACTAGTAACGTTTAAGGTCCCTATGACGTCACTACACGGAATCAGAAACTGCGTAAGCAGAAAGCCTGTTGCTAAGAGGAGTTTCGGTACACAAAATGTGATAAAAAGACGCGATATATACATGGGCTTAACAAAATAATTACAGATTTAAATTGACATTCTTCATTTCACCCAAATTCTGAAACCTCGCTGGGAACTACTTTGTTTGTGAGTGACGTCATAGGGTCAGGAAACGTTGCTGTCTAGTATAAAAGACTGATTTACTGCCTAAATACTGTTGGAATGGAGGTGCTGAAATTATTACCTTTTTCCTAATACTTTTAGTGGTAGCTATACTTATAAATCTTACTTTTTACTAAATCTTCAAGCATGTATTTCTCTCTCGAATTGTTAAATATCAATTCGAAACTTGAAAACGTGGGAATTATTTGGAGTTAGTTTAGACTCCTGAATCAGTTGCGTAAAACTGTCTTTTAATTTAGCATGTTAATTGTGCTCTTCATTGAAGGGATGGAAATAAATTACTGCAAAATTTCATAAGATCCAATGCAACCGAAACTTTGATAGTTTCTCTAAAAATAAAAACCAACTTTTATCAACATCATCCCAATCCTTGTTAATCAAAAACCCCAATCAAAAATTTACAACTCACCCAACATCATGCAAATCACAACTCACCAACATAAAACTCCAACGAGAGCAAAACCCAATCAACACAAAAACAACAAAAATCGACATTATTTAGAAATCCCCCTCCAAAACACCTCATAAAACATACGAGTAATCTCAAAAATGTATTCGCAACCCATTTTTACGCCCGTCCGAACTTTGAATAAACTGCGGGGACCTCACACCCAAAGTCAAGGGTCCATAAAACGACCAAAAAAAATAGTCAAAATTTTCACCAATGCTGAGCGAAGCTTGACTTGGTTCACCAGACCCCTGATTCCTTTTCATGTCTTCCATCATTAAATGGGGAGCGCGCATTAGATAATTCGCTGCTGCAGCCATGGCTATTAGTTTTTCACGTCCAGGGATGCTTGTCGCAGGGGAGTCGTGGAGGGTAAGTATTCGGGGCCATTGAAACACGAAGATTTTATAGCCGCTGTTTTGTCTGTTGCGGAGGATACGTGCCACTCAGCGTTGCACTATTAGCTTTTGGGGGCCGTACGCAAGTTTAAGTTTGCGACGACTTAGATTTATGAGGGATTTTTAAAGGATAATGCTATTCGTATTTAGTAGAGGGGTCAAACTGAAAAGGTTGTTAGAAAACGATGCAAGAGACTTAAATAAAGATAGCCGTAAAGATACTGAGAACTTTACTCTTTCAATAATAGAAATATGTCGTGTGTACAAAAAGGATGAATGTAATAAAACGCTTGTTTCAAGATATTTGATTTGAATGTGTTTTTTTACTGGTACTTTAATATTAAATTATCTTATTCATTCCTAAATTGATATAGCATTGAATACTTCTTTTTCTTGCTTTTTTAACATTTTAATTGAACAAGAGAGTGAGAGAGAAAGGTAAATACTGTAAAAGTAAAAATATATATTCTCTTTCGAATGAAAAAGGAGGTTTTTCTAACGCTTGGAAACATTTATGGTGCCCTTTTCGGTAAATTAGTCATTTTCTTTTGTATCAATGGAGAATTTTTTATCATAAAAATCATTTGAATATCCTTCTTAAAAATCTGGAAAATGTGCTTTGTTTCCAAAAGTAACTAAATATTGTTGTTTCAGGTAAAATTATTTTACAAATAGCAGAACCTATGTGTAAAAAGTTTAAATCCATCAATATTATTCAACTTACAATATTTCTTATATCA
Source organism: Tetragnatha montana (assembly GCA_963680715.1). Classification (NCBI taxonomy): domain Eukaryota; kingdom Metazoa; phylum Arthropoda; class Arachnida; order Araneae; family Tetragnathidae; genus Tetragnatha; species Tetragnatha montana. The sequence goes on along the minus strand of OY796680.1, from coordinate 40,466,207 downwards.
TATCAAAATTAATATGACACCTTTCTTTTTTATTTCAATGAACCTAATCAAATATATTCTACCATACCCTATTTCTATTTATGTGGAACTCCTCCAGAAATAGACTTCTGGAAGAGACAGGAGCCCTCCTGGAAAATCCCTCCAAGCCTTTACCAGGAAAGCAAAGAAAAGGAAGCGTTCCTGGTCATCCCACATTCATTATTTAGGAAGTATCCTGCCCACGGTAAAAGATAAATAAGAAAATTAGCAAAATTACCTTGTATATCAGAAGGAAAACCGTAGCAGATCATTATGGTAATAATCCCAACCGGCCGAAACTTTCTTTCGCGTTGCCATTCCGTGGAGGTAAACTTTTCCTTTTTATTGGATTCTTGAGCATGGGGCTCATTTAAAGCTCATTACCTGGTAGTTCTGTCTCGAGGGACGGAATCTTGTTGCTAAGCCGGATAAAGAAGATTGGTCGAATTTAAACATATTTTAATATGGTAATACACACAGGGGATCGATATTATGACGAAATACGCCATGAAAGTAGCTTTTGAATTTTATGTTGAAGATAAATTTTGATCAAGTAGAGATAAGTTAAAGTTTTGAAGGTTTCGTTGAAGTTTTCTAGAAGTGGTTTAATTTTTTTTTCTTGTAGTAAAATTAAATGTATATTTTAAAATAGACCATTTCAATCTAGTATTGACTCATTCAAGGAATTTAAGCTCAAAATAATGCTCAGTACACATTCAACTTAAATTTTTCTTCATCAACTTCAATTATTTTCGAAACTTCATCAAAACGTATTTATTAATTATACCACTTCCTATTTCTAAAACCAATTTATTATCTATTTTTATTGTTTTATTAGCTGTTGACTAATCATTCTCATTTACTGAACGCTTTTATATCCAAGTGATAAAAGATGAAACAATAAATACTGGAACGTTATATAATTTAATTTGGTATAACTTCATATGTAAAAATTATAATTCCATCGAAAACGAGACTTTGAAAATTTCTTCCAAATTGAAACAAATAACTGATATTTTGTAATCTGAAAATTTCTTTGTTCTTTAATTAACTCTGACGAATAAAAGTTTATAGTATAGTGTATTAGATAGACTAAACATAATCATAGTTTTTTTTTCAATTAACTAATCATTCAATGAAAACATTTCTCGTCTACTGTTGTATTATGCTTTCCCTATTGGAGACCAATTATGAAATATCCCGTCTAGCAACAAGAAAACGGTATCCTGAATCTGGTGTCTGAATCAGAACTTTTTATACAGGTATTAGGAACTTTTTTAATATGTTTGTTCTCCATTATTATTTTATATCCAACCTATATTTTGCGGGTTTTTTTTAACAAAAACTATAATTTTGTCATTGAATAATTCATTAGGCAAACTATGCAGTTTCTGAACAAAATTAAAATATTTTGTCACTTTATCTCCTTTAAAAACAGTTTAGTTTTTTACCCTCTAACTCGTTTTCTAACTTGAAACATAATTCTTAAATTCGACAGTATCACTTCTCAAGCATTTCCTATAAAACTTCTTCAAAAAATAGAAACCGATTCCTCCCCAAGGGTAATTCAAAATCCATCTTTACTCCCCAAAAATTGGCAACACATCGACGCTACCCCCCACAGCAGTGAATCATTACCTACCAGCGGTGTTAGCAAACGCTTCCTTATTTTTAACATCCCAAAGCACCTGCCTCCCCTTGTTTTAGAGGTCGATCAATCATTGCTATCTTGACAGACCTTAATAAGCCACAGGGGCTCTATCTCCATATGCCACTTGTTAGGGCCGTGTCCAAAAGGGTTGTTTAGCGTCGAAAAGAAGAGATGCAAACGCTCTGGAACGGTTGCTAATAACTCACTCCAACAAGGTGGTTGTTCGATATCGTTTGCATTTTCCCTGTCGAATGCACGCCCTGATGGAGGAGACACTTCATCGGATGGATGTTTTTTTTTTTTTTGGGGGGGGGGTGATATGGTCGTTAATAATGAAGTTTTAAACTTGTTTTGGAATTTTTGTAATGTGTGGTATAATGTCATAGGGTATTCTCAAAAGTTAGGACATGTAAGGAAAAGTATTTAAGGTGATAAATGGTCCATAAATCATTGATGATTTTTTATCAAGTAATGTCAAATGTCTAACACTTAATTTGAACTGAAATTCTTTTGTTAGTACTAATATAGTCCTCAGTTTGAATAATCACAATAAATAATAGCTCATAACTGAACTTCTCACTGTTTCAGAACATATGTTTGGAAGTCCAGTATACCTACTAAGTTTAATGGTAACATGTTAAGTGTCAAATTCAATGGAAAAAATATAATATTTAGGCTGTAAAATAGTAGAAGCTATGTCTAAATCTTTACAATATTTAATTTCTATAAAAGTATATGGTTATTTATTAATATGACATGCGTATATAAGACACTTATTTCTTTTAAAAACAAATGGGTGAAAGTTCTTCTCTTAAAATTAATTATCCCAGTTATGTATCAAGCATTTCAATATAATTTGTCTTAAACTTTTTTTTTCCCAGATAATTCCATTTTTTGTAACAATTTAGATTATTTCTCTTGTAACCGTGTCTCCTGAATTCCTAAATTCTTCTGCATACTACAAAAAAGGAGTTTAAACTTTAAATCTGAGACTCGATACATTACTAAATTACTCAATACATTTAATAAGAACAGTAATCGTAACATTATTCGATTTGTTTCATTACGGCAAACTACACCACACAACGAACCAAACATCAAACTGAACGTTTACTTAAACTACACAAATAATATCAACCGATACAAAATTAGAAAATATGCATCACATAAAAAAACCCAACTCAGATAAGAAATCACCCCTCTCTCAATGAATTCCCCACTCAATTCCACACATCACTCCCCCACCCAAAAATAAAACCCATTCTAATGACATCTCTAAACGACAATTAAGAACAAGACATTTCTTCAGAACGCAATGAAACACTAATAACAATAATTACATCTGTACCAGACATAATTCCCTCAATCTGTATAATCTTCCGCTCGCAGCGTGGGAGTACATCCATGCAATACATGCATTGCCCGTACACCGGGCGGTTTTAATCTCCCTTACACAATAACAATCACCGTTCTCCTTTTCCGGCAGTAATTAGCCAGTAATTTCTCCATTCCGCGCTGGGGGGGAGGGTAAAAGAATGCGCCCGTACATTTCGGGAAACGTTCCCGGGTTCGGGTTACGTGATTAATGACGTCTCAGCGGGTTGTGTCTCCGAGAAGGAGGTGAACAATCTGCCCGAATATCAACTCGGACAGCTTTATTTTTGGAAGTCTGCGTAAACAGAGGTATTGCTCGAGGGGTTTGGAAATTTCGGGAAATGTTCTGATTATGGATTCGGTAATTGCGAAGGTAGATTGTGAGGTGGATGGGGTATTTAATTCAATGAATGATTGATCTCTTGCGATCAAGTGAAGGTATTTTAAGCCTTTACTAGAATAGGGGTATCCCTATGTATTTACAGTTTCGGAATACATTATGCTTTTGAAATTCATATAAATTTTAAATAGTAGTTACAAAAGACAAGCAATAGTTTCCAAGGAGACTTGATTAAATCCCAAAATGGGAGCTAGAGCTTCTGAAATTTAAACTAATGCACTGATCAAAGTTTTGAACAGTTTAGAAGTTATATTTATGGGAAAAACAAGCATGGCAAAAATTAAAACAAAGTATCAAATTTATGAATGAAATAAACCTAACTATTTTATTTCAATAGGGTAATGGAGGTAAATTTAGAAAGAGATAAGTATAGTTTCGAATTTAAAACTTGGCATATTTGTAACCTTTAAAATTATTTTCTTCCAATAGTAATTAGATACTTAACTTTTTTGTGCACATTTTTAAGCAAAAATAATTGGAAACGTAAAACATCAAAAGAAGAAACACTTAATTATTTATAATAATATTGTAATATTTAGGGATGATGATACTTCAATAGATAACTGACGAATAAGTATTTTTTTTTAAATACAAAAACATGGAATATGAATTATCAAAGCAACTACCAAATAATTTTTTTAAGATTACATATACCTAATTGAAATAATTTGTAAGTACCTTCATACAGGATTATTTTTTTAAACCCATCCATTTCAATGATTCAATTAAATTTTTCGAAGCAAAGAAAAAGCTAAATCTTTTGATTGTTTATCTTATGAAGTTAAACTTCCCAGAGCGTATAGGTATTTGAAACAATTCAAGTTCTTAAAAGGACAGAATATGAACTTTTTACTTCAGGTTCTGCTAACCATCATTCCAAGAGAGTGAATTTCAAGGATTCTAACTTTTCTAATACGAGAATTGCTTTTTGATGTAGTACGATCTGAAACTACTAGTTGGGTAAGAAACTTTCAGGTTTCCGAAATTGCTCCATCCCAAAATGAAAATTCGAAGTCTTTCTGTGACTTATCGATGCAGAAATTGGTGAGAGGAGTGGAGAAATTCATGTGCTGCCGCAGTTCCGAAAATGAGGTCACTTTTGAAAAGATGCGATAAATTTTTGAAACTGTTTTCAGAGATTGCAGCGCATATTCTATCTATAAGTGAGGTAAGCTTTGATTGGGTAATATGAAAAATGTCCCGAGGTGTATGAAATGCAATCGTTTTTATTGCGGATTGAATGGAAAGGAAATTCATTGGGAATATTTATCATATACTATCTTTATTTTTATTACACCAGTTTACATAAATATCATCTATACTCTATCGAGTGGGAGTACGTTGGAAAGTAAATTTGTATAAGTTAATAGATAAAATCGGCATTTAAATAGGGTTTCTTGGTGGATTGCTGGTAACAAGCATAAATAGAAAAATTATAAACAGGAACTAGAATCTTATTTTCAATTTTCAATTTGGAAGTCTATGTCTATATTTAAGGTTCATATACAATATATTTTTAGAATTCAGGAAACTTAAATGTAGGTAAAATATAAAAATGTGGGGGGGGGCAAAAATGCAGGAGACTTTTTAAAATTAAACGACATAATTTTTGTTTGTTATAAATAGGTTTTTAAAAGATTGCAGTGGGTAGAAAAAATTGGGGGTAACTTTTCGGGGATAAAACTAGTATTATTATAAGGTGAATACAAAAATACAAGTTATACCAGTTTAAAGATGTTAAAAATTCAGTATTAATAAATTTAAAGTTTACACCATAAAAAAATGTTTTCATTAAACTTTATAAAACGGAGTGATAACTTCAAATTTTAAAGAATTGATTCGATGAAAATACGTACAATAACATGACTGCTAATATAAAAGCTAAAAAAGTAAAGATTTTATATAATTCCCTTTATTTCCGATTGTACAAAATATTAGAATAAAATGTTTTTAAGTTTTGAACGTAAGTATTTGAAGAGCTGTTTTCAGGTCTCTTGAAAATACTAGTTATTCCTAATCTAACTTCATTTCGAGCTATTTAAATAACAATTAACTTAAAAAAATTCTGTTTGGCATTATCAAGAGTGAAATGTTCCTAAAATTCAAAAATTAACCCTAAGTTTGTAAAAACATTGCTAGAAAAATTAACTAGAAAATGTTTTACTTTTAAAACAACTAACTACAAACAACTCATATTTTCTTCTAAGAGCGATTGGAGAATATACTCTGTTGCAGAAAACTAGTCACATATAAAACCGAGTGTATTTCAGATACTTTTTGTAGCTGTTAATTGACAGATTGAAGTCGAGGGAACGTGAGTGAACTATAACTCCGTTGGGATCCTATTAATAGTGACAGGATAAAAGTAAAGAATTATTTGTAATGAAATATTAATGTTACTTTCCTTGTTTATATAGGATTTTATGTGAAAGCAACTAAAATGGTTCGATTTGTTATAGCTCATATTTGTTTCCTGTGTAAATAATTATTATACGTATCTTTCTTACAAGGCAGCTTACATAAGGTTAGGTTAACTCAGTGTGGTAATGAGTGAACAATTGCTTTTGGAAATTTAAGTTCAACCTATATTATGTAACAAAATGCGTTAGTTTCTCAGAAAGTTTCAAACTAATACGAGCTTTAAAATTACTTTTTGGGATTCTTCGTAGGTCTAATTCAACAGGTTGCGTTTCGAAAAAATGCTACCTCGTAGTTCAGTTAGAAGTTAAATTTAGTTTGTAACCAAATTTATTAAAAAAATTATATGCTTGAAAACTATACAAAAGGTAAATTTTACTGAAGCAGTGTTGAAAAAATGCAAAATCTTTTCATAGTTATCCTTTTGTTCAAAGATGTTAAGAAAACATATTGTACACCTGTATTACAAATATGTATTTTAATTTTAACGAATTTCATTTTAGCTACAGTAATTAAGCAAACTCACCTTTTAAAGAACAGAAAATGAGAAGTGGTCAAAAACCTTTGAAAATTGCTCCAAAGTTAATGAACAACCCCCGAAATAAAAATGGGGACAATGAAACACTTCCCGTGGAAAATCCTTCAACGCTGTGTACACAACCCCCTTGTTAACCGGATTCTTATTTTCTGTTCCAGCCCACGTAAGCCTCTAATGCCGAAGAAATAAAAGCCTCCCCCCTTAATATTTAACGATGGCATGATTTCTACCTGATGAAGAATTCCGCTCTAATAGCGCTGGCTTACTTCTCTTTTTCAAGAAGCCAGCTCCAGCCAAGCGGTCTGCTTATATCGGAGTTGCAAAAGGATTTTACACGGTAAAAGTTCCTAAGTTTCCCTTATTCAAGAGTGCCTGATGCACTTTGTTGGGGGTCCAGTGTTAGTTGTTTCTCTTGCAATTGAGCTCAGAGGAGCCATCCCGTTCGGTGACGAAATTTCGAGATACTTTTTATTCTATTTTTTTTTTCATTTGGGTGAGTGCTCTGGGTGCTCTTTAAGGTTGAGAGTTTCGTTGAAACTCTATTTCAATGGACGAATGGATGCTAAGGAGGTTCTCTTAAAGTTCATTTAAACCGTGAGGAAGATATATAGCTGAGAATTAGAATAGTCAAAGTTCGTTTATTATGTTTATTACGAATATATTTATTATTTACTTCTTATATGATGATAATTTTACTAAATAAACTATGCAAATGCATCCTGGAGCTGATAATAGTTATCATGTTAAATATTTAAGATGCCATGCTTTGTTTTCTAATGCAAAAGTCTTAATTGTGTGAAATAGTTGTAAACCTGGACGTTCCTTCTCATTTTCTACAACATTAAATATAGTTTTATGCAATAACTTTTAAGTTTAAAAGTTATAAAAGTAAGAGGTGGATTGTAACAAACCAAAATTAAGAGAATAATTCTATTCTTGCTTAGCCAAAGTAAGTAAAAATGGCTGCAAATGATCTTAAGACCGGATTTTCTTTAGGTTCCTCGAAATGATGGAATTTAAGTTGAATAATTCGAATAATGGAATACCTAAGGGAATTCATAAAGATACTTGGGGATTAGTCTCAACATTAAATTTTAAATGCTATTTAGTATTCCCAATTTCTGCTATATATTTCAATCAATTGAGAGAAATGACAATTTTCAAGAGTTAAACAGTTCCATGAAAAACTGTATAAAATTATATACCTGAATATAAGTCAAGTAATTCTCAAAAATTGAATAATAGATTATTTAAACTACAGCATAATTTGAAATCCAAGCCCACCGATTCTCATTAATTAGTCACATTAGTTAATTGGTATATTAGTTATACACTAAAATAAATTGGGTAAATTTTTGGTTTATTACATTTTTAAGAAAAAAATACACCAACTTATATTTACTAATCTAAATTTGAATTTAAACAGTTACTGAGAAAAAAATTGTAATTTTTTTTCTGCATACTGCCTACTAGGAAATAAAAACCTGTTTTACAGATATCTAAAAAGCTCTAAATTCACCAAACAATAACAATAACAAACAATAACAATGCGATTAATAAATTCAGATTCAATTTTTAAAGTAAAAAACGAAGCATGCATATTTTTCAATAAAAATGTTTTGCAAATTTTTTTGCGTTTTAAGATTATTATTAGATTTAACTTTGATCGTTCAGATGTAATTAGTGACACGATAAAAATAAAATATCCATGATTTGATTATGTGAATAAAAGTACGATCAAATACACAGTATGTTATGGAATTATCTTATAGGAATGAAAGAATATTTACAGCGTAATTGTAAAGAAAGATAATTCTTAATTTATAAAATTATTAAAAATAGTTCCTAATCATTCCCTTCTTGAGATGGAGATCCAATTTCAAATAGCATGATTATTGAAAAACTTATGAGTGAAATTATATAAACAATGCACTAATACATTAATGGAATTTATAATTTTAATACTTAAAATTCTACATCCGTCTTCCTTTATTTTTCTTTTAAAATGGTTACTAATTCCAATAAAAGTTAGTAATCTATGATTTGTATGCTCATCCATTCCCATTTATCAACCATGAGAAAATACGGTTACTCATAAATTGTTTACTATCTATCCTACTGTTGGCGTTTATACACATTACATACTGCAAGAAAACTTCCAGACTTTGAAATATTCAGGAAATGCTATCGATCTTGGCTGGGCATTTTTCAACCAGCACCGCAAGGAAAACTATTTTTGTTCAGTCTGACAGAGTTATTTATATTTGCATATACACCTGATTTGTTTTTAAGCACCTCCAGAAAAAAAATAGGCAAAGTTAGTATGTGCATTTTTTAAAGAAAAGTCTTCCTCCAAAAAAAAAATTTCATGCGGCAGTCTCCTCTGTTCCAACTTTTTAACTTAAGAAAACGATAACAGAGCTTATTTCGATTTTTCTCTCAGAGGGAAAAAAGAAAAAGAAAAACTGTCTCGGGTCCTTTCTGAAAAGGTAAACTTCTAAAAAGTTTCGGCTAGTTAAAGGTTCCAGAAAAATAAGGATCCATCGCCCGCTACGCCTAGGTGAAAGTTGTATAAATATAAACCCACCCTCTCCCTTTTAAGTCGTTCCCCTCAAATGCTGGCAGAAGTTTCCCATAGATAAGTTCTGTTTCAGTTTCAGAGAAAAAAAATGCCAGGCTTTCACGGTTGGAAATAAATCCCCAAATTCTGTCTAGAAATTATTTTTACCTCCAAAAAAATAATAAGCTTGCAGAGGGAAAAGCTAAAAATAGCTTAATACGTCAACTGAGAAGATATTCCGTCATATTTTCAATTAATTTATTCAAATTGATCATGTTTTGAATATTCCATGGTAGACGGTGTCTTATATTTTGGAAGATCATTTTCTTCCAGAAGAATGAATAGGCGAGGGAATTTATATTTTTGATTAATTTTTCGAAGGTGAATTGCAAAATAGTACCGATAAGAGTAGTAATTACGTAAAAAATAATTTTTATTTGTCTTTTGTAATATTTGGTAGGTATGTATTAATTCATAATATAAAAGGGGAAAGTGAATATTGAAAACAAGATATTATAATATTAAATTTAATATTATAAGTAGCCAAGAAAACTACATTTTAAAAATAATACGTATTTTAAACAATAAATAAATATTATTATTCTTTATCAGACCATTTCTACTGACAATATGACCTTCAATAAAGTTTTCGAGTATTCACTTTCAAACATTAAATCGCCTCGTTTTGCCACATCACTACTCCAAGGGATAGAGCATAAATATCACCAAAACATTTAATTAAGCAAGCTATGGTGATTCCTTTGTTTGTGTTTTTATATTATTTATATAAATTTATATTCAATGTATTCTTTCTTTCTCTAATATTTTTGTAAATTTCACTCTGTACATTATGGAAAATAAATTATTATTATTATTATTATTATTATTATTATATTTTGATAAACTATTTATCAGAGAGAAGTTTTCATATTAAGGATGTAGTCAATAATAATATTATTTGGGGTCAATGAGATCTTAAAAGAGATCAATAAAGCTTTAGATATCTATATCAATTGATGATAGACAAGAAGTTTGGGAGATTTTTAGGGCAGATTGAAACTAAACAAACATATTGGATAAAATAATTTTGTGAAAATAAAGAAAGCTGTGTTGATATAAATGTTCTATTAAACTTTAGACAAGTTCGTGTTTCTTCACAATCCTTAATTGATAACAAATATGTTTTTAAAATTTTCAGTCAGTCCATTCAACAAAGAAATATAATTCTTAAAAAACCAGGGATGCAGAAAGTGTTTTTACTTCCAAGATTTCCCCCAATCCATACAAAATTTCCCCAAAATTTTAAAAAGTAACAAAGACCTACGAAAATTCAGAATTATCGTCGGTATCAAAAATATTTTAAATAAAAGTTCTATCTTTAAAACCAATAGACTTATTTTGTTACACCCAAGATACTTTTATTTTGTTAAACCCAAGATACTTAAGAGTTTTCGAAAGTGAACCTTCGATCTGTGATTGTGAAGGCGAAAATCGCCACGTAAATTTTTATTACTGTACTGAAATTGAATTCAATAGTGTACTTTTCTACAAAATTTCCCCAGATGGCTAAAATTTCCCCCGATCCTAGATCGCCGGATCGGACATATTCTGCATCCCTGTAAAAAACTAGGCGGTAAAAGTTTGTTAAAAGGGGTTTTTTTTATAAGAAAGTTTAAAAATGTCTACAAAAAATTCGCAGCCTCATTAAATTTGAAAAACCTACTCTATAACTAAACTCTCAAATTCCCACATTAATTTAATCTACCTGTTATGAAGTAAATGGAGCTATCAATCTCTCGACATCAAATAATAATGATCCACTTTTCTTGAAACAAAATGACACTCATTCCTCTTATTTAGGGAAGCTCAATTACATCAACAGATAACCATCGGTTGTAACGGCGGTGCAATCAATATGTACCACCCACTCCACACAATGGAAAATAACTCCAGAAACAGTCCCGATGTATAACTCCCGCCCCCACAATCTCCCCAAAAGATTAATCGCCCCTCTCGGAGTGACGGGGGTGGTACCATCCCCTTTCTGGGGGGAACCCCCTCAATACGCGAGAATTAACTTTCCGTCCCACTGTAATTGCGAAGCCTTCGTTCCGAGCGACCATTACGACGACGTTTAATTAAAATTCTTACCGGACTTTCTTGCGTTACGGCTGTTCAATTTTCTGTTTGAAAAGCGCACTGACAGTCCCTTTGCATTTCCCCTTGTTAGGTCCGATTGGATATTGACAAAGGGAACAGGGGTATTCTCTCTGTCTCTGTTCCCTATTGATTCCCAACCCGTTTCTTTCCTTGTTTTTTTTGTGGGTGGTGTTGGTGGTTTTAAGGTGTTCGGTGGAGAAAGTAAATTACCGTCACTGATTAATTCAAAGGTGATCAATCACGGTCGTAAAAACCGGGTGTCGGGACATAAAAAAATGTTGAGGTTTCGCAAAAATCTAAAGAACAGTTTTTCAAAGTTTGAGGAAGGAAAAAAAAAAGGATCGGCAGGTCTTCTATTTAGATCGTTCGATCTCGGATGGAAGTGTAGAACAACAGCAGTTTCCGCCTTTTTCTATTTTAGTTTTTCTTTTAATTAGGTCTCATTTGTACCGAGCCATCGATCTTGGTCTGGGTTTTAGGGAAATTGCTTTCGTTAACTTCAATAATACTTTTGTTTGCTTTTAAGGATGGAAATTCTACTCTATATGTTTAAGTTATAGTAAAACTTTTTCTAAAAATATATTAGTATTTTTTTATCGTGTTTGAGCAGAAAATTTTGAAATTGAAAAGGTTGTATAGAGGGTTTCTTCAACACCTTTAAGCAAAATTTTACTCGTCATTTTTTTTCAATTTAAATTAATTCATATTATGTATTTGAAATGTCTGACAGATCTAAGGTAATGATGAAGGGATATAAAAGCCCATGATCTAGATTTTATGATATTCATAGGAAATGTCGTGGAGAGAACATGATCTGAAATTACTGAAGCCATAGGAAGTCTAACTTAACTGTGGGAATGACTGACGGCCATCTTGCGTAATGCTTAAAAGATTTATCCAACTTAACAACTTTTCTCTTAAACTATAACTGGAGACTAACTTCATGTTCCATGAAACTTTTGCATGTTTATTTCGCACTCTGCAGAAGACCTCTTACCTCTGAATAAAACATGAATAAGTAAGATGGATTGTAGGACAATAATTTAAAAGGGATGCAAATATTTTATTTGAAAACTTAGTTTAGTAATTTTATATTTTAATCTAAAATAAAAAGTTTCATGAAACATAGTAATACTCACCGGTAAAAGTTTGTTTCTTCTTTTTAAAACATGTATTGGTTACTTATACAATGCATTATTCAAGATGGCGGCAAAACTTCACTGTTGCTTCAACTTGAGTATTGAGTTCTTATTGACGATGCTCTCTCCATGGTCCTAGCTCCATGGAAAATGTGATTAAAACGCTATTTAGAGTTTGTGATTTTGTCCTACCTGACTCTGAGAAAAGAGGAAGCTTTTAATGTACCGAAACGGAGTTCAACAAGTATTTAATAATGAAATTTTGCATATAAAATATTTGAACAGAAACTTGAAGTATTACTTTGCAGAGTAAAAAAATTAAATATCAAAAAACATCTTTATGAAGTTTTTGCTTTAATGATGAGTCTTGGACTGCTACATATCTTGTAGGATTACAAGATAAATCCTATGCGGCTGTAATGTAAACATTTTTATATACATTGCACCATTTTAAAAAATATAATTCTTCTCGCACATCATCAGCAATCATCAAAATTTTTTATCTCATACATTACCTATTTAAATTTCATTTTGCCAGCTGTTAAAGATATCCTGTACTTGTTTTGCATGTCTATTACCCCTTTTTAGTTATCAAATGTTTTAAGGTCGATGAACCATTCTTTCGAAATTATATTTTTACATAAATTGAAGAGAATATGAAAAAAATCCAAAATCTTTAAATATACCACATTATTACCATTTTAATAATTATAAGGATTACTATACTAGATAAGCAAATATTTCCAGGAATAAGTTAAAAATATGAATGAAATATCTACAATTCCAGAATAGTATTATTTTTTCAGGTTAGGGTTAGCAGCATTTATATTCAGATTAAGGCTTTAATGGCTCTCATTATGATTCCGTTAAACGATTGTCTTCGCAGTATCAAATATTCTGAAATAAAGTTCCAAATTTTCTCTGGCTGCCCTCCAAAATTCAAGAAAAGATAGCCCATGTTGGCATGTTTCCCGTTAAAAGTCAAATAGTCAAGGAAGCCAAAGATTTGAAACGGCCCTTTGAACCCTTGCCGTTTTGTTCTACATTTACTCCTATCACAAATATTTCGTTTTGTAGAGCATAAAAACAAAGAAAAGTCGCTGTTATTTGGGTCAATCACTCGGGTTCTAGATTATCTTATAAAGGAAGGTACAATGTAATTTAACAGATGTTGAGAGGTTCAGTTTGGTTAGTATATATTGAAGTATGTATTGAAATATACCTTCAGATTTTTCAATGACCGGAGACCATTTCAATTCAAAAATTAATAATTGAAGTAGTTTAGTTATTAAAAATAAATTTATGTTTTTTTTTATTTATTTTTACGGATGCATTCAAAAGTGGAATGAGAACAGTTTAAAAATACGCTTTAATTTTACAAATAAACACCTGTGGGGACCCTTTCGGTAGTCCCTGATGTAGTAGATGTTCGCAGTTTAATTTTTCCGAGTTTTATCTTTTCTTAAATTGAGGGAGGAGTTATACTTTATTGCATTGAAATTAGATTTTTACAGGTAGCTAGGCTAGAGACGTCAGTCCTCTTGAATTCGCAAACTTGAATTTGGTAAAAATTTTCTCATTTTGAATAAGTTATGCTAACGGACTTTTTTTCTCATTATTATTCTAATTAGGTACAGAAACTCCAAATTATAATAAACGAACTTGATTTTTCATTATTTGAGAAAACACTAGCCTTAAAAACCATTGGTTGAAGTACAAGTACATATCAATTTATGCACTAAATTGGTTTAATATATCTGCAGAATACTCATACATCAAAACTTCCATAGAAAAATTGACCTGCCCGTAAAATCCATAAGGAAAATGAATAACTTGAGTCTCCATCAAATAAGAAAAAGAATCGATAATAAAGTTTATGCCGAGTGATCGCAGAGAATAACCAGTCAAACATTCCATCCACTGTTTCCACTGAATTCTAAATTTAGATTTCTAGCGTTCAGTCTTTTTCAAGAACACAATTCCCTGGAATATTTTTATCCATGGATCGATTTTCGAGACTTTAATGTTTAATTTCCTGCTCCATCCCATTCTCCTTTAACAGTCTTTTGTTGTGCCTTGAGCATTGGGAATGCTCTTGGTCGTTTCACATAAAGTGTTGCATCATACAGCTGTTTGTTTTCTGAAGCTTGCATTGAATTTTATTTATCAATTGAAGATAAATTTGTTAGAATATCATGATACTTTTTTATGTTTATGTAAAAAAAAGATACAGTAGAGCCCCGATTATCCGCGAGAGCCCGGATTTTTTTTTCAATTGATTTTTTGATTAGAATTTTGAAAATTTTACTGATTTAGATGTAGAGCACTGTTGTACTGTACATATTTTAAAAGTTTTACATATCATGTTTTTTTTGTACAGTAAAACATACTCTTTATGTTAAAATATTTTTTCGTGTTTTCACCTCATTTTTAGTCTTTTTTCGGGTTATCCGCGATTTTCGCTATCCGCGGTACCCTTGCCATCCAATTCCGCGGATAATCAGGGCTCTACTGTATTTGTTTTTTTTACAAAGAATTAAATAAACATTGTTTGCAATGTTCTTTTGTATTTTGTTCCTTTAAAAAATAGAACTCCTATTGTATACTTCAAGAATGCTGACAGTGGTTTAATGTAAATCGCATAGTTCAGATTTTAATTTTTGAAAGAATAACATTTGACATTAAACTCATATCCATGAAATTGTAATATTCTTCTTTATGCTTAATGCTTTCTACACTTCTAATTGATTGAATTTGTAAATTTTTACGACAAATTTCTACTTGGTAACAATTTTTCAAGTAATATTATTGTGATACTGCGGAAAAGTAATTAATTTTACAGTTTTACAATTTTACAAGCACTGCATTAGGATAATGTTTTCCATTATTTTTAATCATGAATGACTTATTCCTAAAAACATAATAAAAGATTCCTAAAAACTCATTAGCATCAAACTTTGCATAGTAGATATTTTGTACAGTATTTAGTTTAGACACGTACTTTATCATAATTTACACACAAAAAGATGAATGGCTGATATTTTCTTTGGTAAATAATATCAGTGTAATAAAAACCTTCTAGTGCTTTATTTTTTGCCTGCTTTGCTGACAAAAATTCCAAACTTATCTTTTTTTTCCTAGTTTTTAAAATTAAAAAAAAATTATTTCGTTCATAGTATAGGTCATTTTCAAACACACTTTGAATTTGAAACAATTTATTTATCCATACAGTTAACCAAAAACGTAATGCAGCTTTGGAAAAACAACTAAGTTCTATAAACTTTTTCATCCTAACTTCTGCGTAAGCATATACCCTAAAATTTTTAACCAACCACACAAAATCACATCCGAGGCGAAATATTTATCATTCAGCAGCATACGTATACTCACCATACCACCGTTCTCAACTAAAAAAAAATCACGTTTAGGGGAAAGAAATAATCGCAGCAGATACGCCCATAAAGGCGGTTTCCTTCATGATCTCCGGGGGAGAAAATCTCCATTCCTTCATTTCCGCCTCCCTTTCCTTTCGGGAAAAACGGGAAATTCGGAAACGATACTATGGAATTACTATTTACATATATTTGGGATCCGGGAAATGAAAAAGGAAAAGTACGTGTTCTTCGCCTTTCAGGGTATTAGTTTCGCGCGAAGGCAGGTTTTTTTCTTCCGATTTGTCTTCTTGAGGATTCAATCAGGTTGAAACACTTCGCTTATTTTTTGCTGTTTGAAGTTTACTCGTAATCTGCTCTTGATTTGTGCTTGGATAGGTATTGTAGTGGTAATTATTGAGCTTTCGGTGATGATGCCTTTAGGATATGTTGTGTGGGGGACAGAAAAAAACGGGCAGGAGCTTTGGAAATGAAATTTCAGTAAGATACTGAGAGTAATCTTCTTTTTGGATGGTGGAGAGAAAAACTTTCATAAAAATGTGACTTTTGTGTATGATATAACAGTTCAGCTTAGTGAATATATATATATGTTACGGGCAATGTGATAAATTCAGTGGAATTTATGAATGAAATTTATCACTTTGCCCGCCTCCATTTCGGGCATTATTAATAATGCCGGATTAATCACTTTGCCCATAACATATATATTGATCATTGAATTGAATGGATTAAAAAACTCATTATCCATGGACTTAACTCGTGCTTTGAAGTTTTTTCAAAAATCCAATTCAACTAATATTTAATTTGGATTCTATTCATATTATTTCCTTATTTTAAATAAATTATTTAGCTAAAGGAATTAAATTTAGGTTTAAAACATTTAATTTAGATTTTAAGAATCAAAGATTCTATTTATTTGTTCTTAATTTAGGTTTAGGAATAAATGAATAATTAAAAAATATTTAAAGATTACATCTGAAATTATTGAAAAAAGTATTAATAATTTTTAATAAATATTAAAAAAACATTTAACTCACATTTTTTCTAAGTTTGGTTCTTAAAAGTATAATTGAATCGGGTGTATTTTTAAAATATATGGGTATTCAAAATTTCGTTTTTAGGTGAATTAAAATATTTTCTTTGTATCCTATTCAGTTACAAAAGTACAAAAGAAGACATGTATCTATCTAACGATACACAACTTCATACTTCTAGATCCTTCAAACATCCTCCCCAAAAAATTTAATGGTATCTATCACATTGAAGAAGAGTTACTCAAACTCTACTGGAACCTGAACTGGTCCCTAAGTTTTTGATAACAAAATTAAAACATACATTCGTTTCTATTTAAAACGCACAAATGCAGAGCCTGCACCTTTCTGTCTCTTGCGATCTCGGTCAGAATCAAACTCTGGATTTATCGACCAGAAATTCGTTACCCCCAACAAGACCGGACTCGAAACAGTCACTGAACCATCTCGAACATCCCCTGATATACGACGTAATTTCAATCGAAGGCAACATGCACTTAACCTACGCCTTGTTTACCCTGGGACCGCTAGCGACCCCCAATTGCTAAACATTTATTCCTTTCCCCTCTTATCACTGCCCGGGCCGAAAACGAATGGGCGTCATCCCTGTCTCGTTGGGGAAGCAAAAGGGGCAATCTGGGGATCAAATAACCGGGCTTGGAGACTGGCCCTTAATTTTGAAAGTGAGCTGAGTCAAGCTTGAAAAAAGGTTTATGTTGATAAGGTTTTTTTCCCCATAGTCGTTAGCCTTGATTCAAGTTGTGATAAGAATGTTATGGGTCTCGAAACTGTTTTTGATAAGCATGGACATTGGAAAAGTTAGTTCAGGGCTGTGTAGTTCAACTGTCTGATACAACTGTGGATTTGGATAGAAAGTACTAATGAAATGAAATGCAATAATGGAAATGTGGGATGGGAAAAAAGAAGAAAATATGATACTTCTATGGTTTTAATTATTAATAAAATAGAGTTTCAAGAAATCAGTTCCAAAAACAGAATTGTGAAAGAAATTAAACCATGTCAGTATTTTACTATTTTACTGAAATTATCAAAGTGGAAATTATGAATATGTGTTCATTATATTAGTCAGTTTTTAACCTAAGTTAGATATTAGCTAGTGTAGTGATATTTATAGCTCTTCTACCAGGATAGCCAAGATTTTGAAGAAGTTGAAAACATCAAACACTTTTATCACCAATGGAATTCACATCAGTTTTTTTTTCTTAGAGCAATAAATTCTTTAAAATATCCAAATTGGCCTGCCTTACTTTTATACCAAATAGTATAAGCCCTAATATTCAACAAGAAAAAATTGTTAATACTTTATTTCAGAGAAATACAACCATTATATATAAAAACAAATTTAGAATGGCATATTAAAACGTAATTACTTAACTCCAATGAGTTAAAAACGAAGGAAGGAAACTAAAATAAATATATCTTGGTTCCATAATTCCACCTGTATGTATAGGACAGTGGCTTTTCTGTTTGTAGGGATAGGGTAATTCCTAATTAATAGTCTAGTGATTTCAATTATGAGTTTAATATGAGTTAACCAAGAAATGATGGGAGACCTTTGACACGGTCAAGACGTGAATTTTTTCATGACATTCATTATCTTAATAAACAACAATTGATTATTATATCCCGAATATGGAAGTGAGCATGACTGTTTAAAGGTAAACAATTTTTTCATGTTCTTCATGTTAGAAAAAAAAAACTTGATTTGCCTCAAATTCCTATATTTTATTTCTCATAATATGAGTATATTTTACATTTATCAAGGTAATAATGTTTGCACCAATGAAAGTTTTCTGAATGTCTTGACTTGTGCCACTATCCAAACCATGAGCGAAAACCCCTGTCGTGGTATACACACATAGACCGTGAATCAGAGGGTCGAAGGGGAATTTATAAACCAAAAAAATTATAGACATTTTTTTCAGTGAAATAGGGACAGCGGGAATATGAAACTGAGTTATGATTGTGAAAACTCGATTCGGTCGTCGCATTTTAGAGGCCAATCTGGAAAAGATGTATGGGTGCTGGAGGGAGAATGTATTCGCTATGAAATACAAAGGAAGGGTGGGGATAGCTTTTATATTGGGATAGATAGGAAGGAAATAACGGGTTTAATAATGGGGCTTGTTTGCAGTTGAGAAATGTTGGGAAGCTTGTTGTTTGGGGATATGGATCGGTTCAAGGTTATTGTTTTTATTTTGTGGGAGTCACAAACATTTTTTATGTTGAAATAATTGGGGTGAATAGATTCAATGAGCTATATTTCAGGTGGGGATTTATTTTTAGGGTTGTTTGTTTCAGGTCTTATAATCCATTAGTTTGAAATTGCCAATGATGATGGTGGTTTATTTTTTTTCTGATTATATTTGATATTTAAACTTCAGAATATAAAATATCGTTGAAGTACGAACATTATGGTAAAGATAAACATGTACTGATAATAGCTTTCTGCGCTAGAATATAGCTTAGGAACTAAAAAAAAATGTGAAAATGAAGAATGAAAATTCTGATGCCGCCTGAAGGCTATTTACAAAAGCTCACCCAAATTAGAACTTTGATCCAATGCGCATGTGCTAGGACTTATTTTTTTTTTAAATTTTAATAAAATAATAACTGGGGATAGAACCCACGAACTGCCGCATGCTACGAAAGCCACGTTTTCCACTGCTCCAGCGGATATACAGTAACTTTAAAACTTTTTCAACCTTATTCCATATTTTGGTACTCACGCATGCGCATTGAATCAAGTTCTAAATTGGGTGAGCTTCTGTAAGTACGCAACCTGCGTATACGACACTATAATGATAATCCATTCATATTTTATATATATAGTATTCTAATACATATATTTTTATCCCAAGAATATTCATTACACATTTAACAAAACCTGATTTTAGATCTTAAATGCGCTTGCAAAATAATGATTTGGAACGGATTTAGGATTTTTAAACTTTTTATCGTAAAATACAACGGTTTTTTAACTTTTTTTAACGCATTGGGCATTAAAGAATTCTTTATTTTCTGTATTCTAATTTTTAAAGTTTCAGAAAATTTTACAAGAAAACTGCTTTAACATTTATTATTTAGAGAAAAAAATACATTCCACACAAGTTACAGCCGAAAAAAAGTTATTTTAAAGTTCTTCTTTGAGTATATTTTTCAGTAGCTATAATCTGGTTTTTACCTTTTCTTTTTTTCTGGTTACATGAACAAGAGTGACTTCATAGATCCGAAACCGTATACATTCAATGAGCACGCATCAGATACATCAAACCAAACCAAAAACAGACACAGACCACTTTAAAACCGACGTCCGATTTTTCTCTTTTTAACGCAACCAAAACTCCGAAAATAGTCTTTTGTGGATTTTTCCGGCCGAGAAGCCGAGCAGCAAAAGATCAAAGAACGCGATGTTCCAATTCCTGGGAGGGAATTCCCGGTTGAAAGGAAGAAACATTTTGCTTCGATCTCTTAAGAACCAACCGATGAAAAGGGAAATGATCTATCCAGCAGCGTTCGATGTAACAAAGAGTTAAGAATGATCCGATACCGAAGAGAACACTGTAAAAATGTAAAAGTACAGATAAAAGCTGTAGGAGGGAAGAGCGTGTATAAAACTAATGGAGTTATTTTAAGTCGGGATGGAGATTGTTCCTGAGTATAGGGAGGAAAGAAAAGAACCTAAAAATATTTGTGCCCTTTTTATGTCGTATATTTGTTTTATAAGATTAAATAGAATGATTTCAAAGTAATGGAACCTTTTTTTTTGTTGAATAGCTTCATTTGGAATAAGAATAGATGGATGTCAAGTTTTTGTGACATGCTTAACTTAGGAGATTTATTTAAACATAGGAACGTAGGAATTAAACCCGATTTAATGTTTTTAGATAGCTCTGTGTCGAGTTTTCTTTAGATGCATGTGTGTAGTATCAAACATTGTAAGTTCATGATATTTTTGGTAACAAAATACAACTATATCACTTATGAAACAACATATAACTACTATATGTTTCATTAATTCAACCACAAGCGAGAATGTTTAAAAATGAATTACTTTTCCCCGAAAATTAAACCCTTGTTAAAAAAAGATCTGATCTGAATTAAAAAATCAAACTTGATTCATTACAAAAAAAATATTTTTTTATGCTTTAATTTTAACTTAAACGGACGGTTTAATTGCTTTTCACCAATGATTTGATTGATTTATTTCTTTCATCAGTGGGGAGTGATAGTACCACTTTCCATGTTTGAATACTTTTTAACCAATGCAAAAAAATCGTAAAGAATAACCAAGGATTCTGAAAACATATTTTTCTCTCGTAAAAAGTAGTATGCAATAAAGTCGTTTTTTATCAAGCCATATTTGAATACTTACTACCTTTGCAAAGATTGCATTCTTCTTGCACTTTCTTCTGGTTACTGTAAAACTACCTTTTCCTTCATAATACACTATGTGCGGAAAAACCAACATTTTTCAACATGAGCTGGAGAAGACAATATGGTTATTCCCAAACGAAATACGAAGTATATATCCAAGAAGTTGAGAGAGAGAGAGTGTGTAGAGAAAAACATTTTTTCATTGTTTGAGAGTTAGGAGTTAAATGGTCTTCGTCATACCCAAACTAAACACCCCGTAAAAGCTAAAATCTTATCTCCCCCCAAAAATACCTCCCCACTCCTAAAACACCTCCTCCACTCAAGCGACAAAACCTCCATCGAAATAAAAACCCCTCTCTCCCGCCCACAAACTCCTCACATTAGCTCGAAAATTGTTTCTCCACTACCAACAAACCCCGCTACAACTCAACACCACTCCACACCTTTATTTTTATACATCATCGCCAACTGAAAAAAAACCCCGCCACAAACAAACTCCATTTGGCGAGATAACCGCGCAAAGCACCTCTTCTTCAAATCTACGTATAGCGATTTTTCCTCAAGTCCCTTTTATGACGTTCCCTCTTTTCCAGTTTTCCAGGATTCTTATCCCGGGGAAAAGGAGTTGCCTCCCGGCGACGGTTGTTGTTGTCAGTATCTGCCGGTATTAGGCGAAATGGACCGTGGGTTTTCCAGGACTGATAAGCGCCAAGCCTGGGCATAAAGATAAGGCCGCCCCCCCACTTCTACAGCGTTTATTGTTGTTTGCCTGGGCAGAATACCGGGATGTGAAATCGATATACAAGACATTTGTTAACTTTTCAATTCGGGCAGCCGAGGGATTCCCGAGCAGGGTTCGGGCCTTTCCGGATCAACGACTCGGAGCATGTTGTTGCGACTAGTGATGGGCAAAATCGATACTTTGAGTTATCGATACCTACTTAACGAATCGAGTACATTTCGAAATTAAATATCCATGCTTAAAGTACAGTAGTTGAACAGTAGAAGCTTAAGTACAGTACAGCTTAAGTAAGTTACAGCATAAAATACAGTAGATAATATCTAATATATTTATATTACACATTATCCGTCACCTTCGGGAGCACAGAGCTTGAATTATCAGGGAAGAATGAAACAAAGAGTCCTTTATAGAGCTTAAAAGGATCCCATCCCATCCCAT
Source organism: Tetragnatha montana (assembly GCA_963680715.1). Taxonomy (NCBI): domain Eukaryota; kingdom Metazoa; phylum Arthropoda; class Arachnida; order Araneae; family Tetragnathidae; genus Tetragnatha; species Tetragnatha montana. Next base: position 40,443,948 of record OY796680.1, on the reverse strand, counting down.
AAAGTATTAATCAGTAATTCAGTAATTAGAGCATAAAAGTTATTGTTTCTCTTAAGAAACAAAATTTATTGCAAAAAGAAGAATAAATAATGTTGAACAATTTAAAGCTACTTATTAAATACGTAGATTAGAATGCATATGATCATGTAAATGTAAGTTAGTTATTTCAAACTCACACGCATTAATTTTAAGTGCAGTTAAATTTTTGTACGTTATCCCTCCGCAACTGAATTTAACCGTAACTGGATCTGAAATCTTGAGCAGCATGCATCAAGCAGATCGCGTTTCGCCGAGCTCGAGAGATCAAGGTAATAAAAACTTTAATAGTTAGCGGTGGTTAGTAGGAAACTTACCGAAATTGCTCCAATAATGCGCGTCAAGGCGGGCTCTACCTTGAAACATAAAACAAAATTGACGACTTTCCTTCACCAGAATTTAGGTTTTATGCCACAAAGAAACGTGATGTCTACGGGTTTTCAAAGAAATTCACAATAAAGCCTCACCGAGAGTAGATTTCGAAAACGAAAAAAAAAAAAATATTACTGATTTAGAGTGAGAGTACTTTAAAGTTACATATTAGTATTCAAATTTAGGAAATATTAATGAACGATATTGTGTTGCTGAATGAATCAGAAATTATCGAACTAGTCAGTATGAAACTAGTAAACTTGTGTAAATATATATATATATTTTATTCTTTTTGAACTACAGTTTAAGAATAGAGTGTTTTCAGATGACGTCACGACCAGTTATTTTCTTATAACTGTTAACCTTCTGTAGGACTTTTAACAGTTACTAAGGCGGCTTTTATGTATGGGATCACGTGATTGCAAATGCTCCAAAAGAACAATTCCACGGCTAGTCATTTTCTGTAACTGTTAACTTTCTGTAGGGCAAAAAACTGTAACCTTCTGTTGCTAAGGCCGTTGTTAAGTCCGAGTCATGTGATAGAAAAAATGCTTTATACTATTATTTTTTTTGTCTCTATTCGATGGCAATTTAAATAGAAGGAAGACACAAAAGTAAAAATTTTTTAATAATTTACTGCTGTTATTTTTTAAATGCAGCTGACTGATAAAAATGCATGGATAATTGACATAAATTAAACTTTATAAAACATATATATGTATTATTTCGAAATACATTTAAAATATTTGCTAGCAATGTTAGTCTTAATGAAGATGAAACACCCCTTTTTTATGCTTAACTTGGAAGGGCTAGAGCCCCTTAGTGAGCATGAGCAATACTTGTATTTCTATGGTTTTGTTCTTTTAAAAGTATGAACACCATCAATCCACTAAAAATAACCCCCTTGTTTAAAACTCTCGGTTTTCCATCTCCCCAACCAAAATAACTCAGAAAATCCCATACAAGAAACTCAGAATAACTCTTCAGTAAAAAAAAAGACACTGATCCCCCATCCACCCTTAAAAGGCATTCAAATTGATCAAGAGCCCAATTCAAAACGGGAAAAAGCCTCTCCCGCAAAATATTCTCATTACCAATTTCATTTGAGCTGCGTTTCACCCCTCTCACTTTTAAGGAGAGGCCCCCGATTCCGCAAATTGAATTGGATATCGGCATTCTTCTCCTTCGGAACAATATGATCTTAGATGACGGAGCACACACCCTATCAAGGCCCTTTTAAGACACCCCTCAACTCCACTCTTAAGCTTAATTCGGATAGTGGTGTAAGTCAGGTCTTCAAAGAGAGGTCATTGAACGGCGATAAAATCTGAGATGCTTGAAATGGTGCGCACTTTCGTTCGATATCCTATTTAAAAATCCGTAAACTGATTTAGTTCAATTAATATTAACGCTCTTGAGGGTTTTAAGTTACTTCAAATATTTTAATTTACCCTTAACTTTTTAAACAATATTCAAAATAACACACAAGAGCCTAGATGTGAAATCTACGTAATTCTTGATAAAAATTATGAAATTGCAATGGAAATCATATGGAACATACATATTCTGAAGTAATGATAACCAGATAACAATGTATCTTTAAATTATATTTATAAAAATTATTCTTGTATTAAGGGGGAACCCAATATTTCTGAATTACCCTTGTAAATAGTAATAAATGTTGTGCTTGTAAAATAAATAAAAGTAAGGAAAACCTATATTTTTTTAATATGCTACGAATCATGATTAATGAGAACAGATGTGTCTGCAATTGGGGGGATATATTATAATAAAAATTACTTTTTGAGCTCAGTTTGAACAATAATTTTGATATTTTGCCCTTGAAAGAAATCGAGAAATGATTTAATCCAAAACCTTATAGCCCTCCTTTTTGTTTTAATTCTTATAGCACCAACAGATAATGTCATACTGTAAAATGACTAGTAATAAAGACTAGTTATAAAGCAACATTATCTTTTGTTATCAAAGTAACGCTCTATGAATGAAAATTCCCTCCAGTAAAAGAGAATCATTATTCCTTAGTCTTCCCATTTAAGTGACTCAACCCACTTTCAAAACCAAGTTCTCAATTATAAACTCAAATCGATAACTCCATAGGAATAGGCCAGGAGCAGTTTGTTATCCGGCAGTTTTCTTACAACATAATTTCTCCTTCCTTCCCCTCACGCTATATGTTCCCCAGTCTTTTCTTCGATTGAAAGGGGGGAAATGGTTCCCATTCAAATCGAAAACGCCCTCTAAATCCAGTGAAAAGGGATGGAGATGACTGCCCTGATGAGAGCCGTGGTTCTTTTCAGAATGAATGGCATTGGCTCTGGAAAAAGCGATTTCAATTTGCAGGTGCTCAAGTTATCGTTGGCAATTACAGGTTTTCTCCCAACTGATCCCACATCTGATTGGAATGTTTTTTTTTTCTTTTTTCTCCTCTGTGCTGCTGTGTGTCTGTCTCTTTTTGACACTTTTTTTTTCTCATCCGATGAGATAAATTTTAGGAAAGTTGGCGCAGACTGAAATATATATTTTATGATTATACTATGAATGAAATGGGATTTCGTGTGTACATAGTCTGGCATCGGGAGGGTTTTATATAGCTCACAGAAATTTTATATTACTTTGTTTTTCAGATACAATTCCGTTAACTATTGCCGTGTTGTGATTTAGACGCCAAATTTTCAAATATTACCAAATTTTTATGGTTGTCATTGAAATATAATAATATTTTTTTATCGGTTAGTTTGAAATTTTTGGCGATGTTTCTAGTATTTGGCGATATTTAACGGGACAGTTAACGGAATTGAACCATTTTTTTAGACATGACATTTTTAAACAAAATTATAAGGAACATTCTAAAATAAGACACCCACTCGCTTTTTGATTTAAAGCAAAATTTTTCAGATGAATCACAAAAAAATTCCCATATTATTTGCAAACGAAATAATACAAGAGCTGACAGAACGGCTTCTGGGGTCGTCAAAACAATAAAATTGTATTTAAATTAAAATGTCAAAAACAAATGGAATCCCTGAAAACAATGGATGTAATGTGATACATTATCTGTCAATAAAAGATCGAAGTTACTTAAATTCAGGTTAGATTTTGTTAGAAAAACCTTTTTACAACACACTATTTGATAGTTAAAATATTTCTTGACTTCTCAAACTAAAAATCCTCTATTCATTTCAGTTTCCATATTGTCTCTCAACAGAAAAAACAACAACTTAAGAATGGAATTCAATTTCATTTTATTTTGTCTGCAACTCTTTATCAGACACTTAAAAACAAATCTTTCGTATCGAAGTTCACAGACAGATAAAACAAACGATGGATCTTCACTAAAACCAACCATTTAAATCCAATCAGACCCTCCATCTCCCTCTAAAACACCCGATAAGTCAGTTAAATCTTCCAGAAAACCCCCTTAGGTGGAGAATCCCGCGAAGGTAATCCTTCCAATCTCTCTCCCACGCAAACCTGAACCCCCCCCCCCAAAAAAAAAGAACAACACCGACAGCAGTTCGAACGTCACTCTCACCCCAGCCAGACGATACCGGGAAACTTTAAAACCCGCTGTCAAAAGAATTTGTAAAACGGCACGAGAAATAAAATTAAGGGGAAACAGTGTCCTTAATGCGTTGCCGCATTAGGAGACGAAGAAACGCACAACCAAAATAATAACAATATTCTGCGGAGGATACTTCTTTTGGGAAAGTTGAAATCGATATCACTTAGTGCTGTGTGGAGAGGAGGACATTAGGAGGTTTTGTCCTGAAGGATATCAATTATTCATGATCTGGCCCGTCCTGAAATAGGCTTTAATTGCTCGCCAGCCCCAAGAATTACTCCCGTTTTATGGTGGTTGAGCCGGTGTTGAGGAATTTCATCAATCTGAAAGCGGGGGATGGATGGGAGAAAAAAGACAGCGGAAAAGGAATCAGCTGGATTCTACAGCAAAATTCCCGAGGACGGTTATTTTGAGACTGTGACAAATTTGTCAGTGACGAGGTCTCTAGATTATAGATTGATTTTTTTAGGGGAATAAAATATACTAATGAAACAAGGTGACGTACATCATATCGCAGGGATTTCAGGCTTATTTTCTCGATTATCAATCGATACACTTGCTTCAAAACGTTCTAAATCAAGAAAAGTTGGTCATTTGTGTTAGCAATTCTGTTTCTATTAGGTCGATTTGACTGTTAATATCATAGGCTAATAGGAAAGGTTCCTAAAATTGAATTGTATTGAACAAAGGAATTTAATAGCACTTTTTACAATTTTTACCAAAGTACGGAAATGCGAAGACTTTTAAAGGGATCGAGACTTGCGGCTAAAGCTTAGTTTTTCTTTCATTTGCATTTTTTTTTTTGCGGCACTAATCTCGCTTTCAATGAATTTTACCATGATATCAATTAAATAATAAAATAAATTATACGGAATAAATTTCTTAAGCATTCATCAAACGTGTTTGAAAAAATACCACCGATTTAGTTTTTTTTTGCTCCACTCTTAGCACGGCCATTGCTGTAGTTAATTCGTCGAGTGGCGAGAATGAATTTTAAAATATTTATGGAATGTTTAAAAATACCAATAATTTACAGTGTTATTACTATACTATTGTATTTACTAAATATAATAACTAATAACCCCCTCCTAACAGAAATTTAGATCTCAATGTTAATAATAACGGAATTTCGTCACTTTTTTATAATGTGTATTAGGTGGAAATAAAAAAGGCATATTTAGGCGGGGTATTCGTTTTTAAAAACAAAGTTAAATTAACTTACAACAAAAAAAAAAGAAAATGTTGTAGCAAAAATTAAAAAAAAAATATTACATAGAACCGTTCTTTATTGAGTGTTTTGTGGTTTTGGAAAGTTGTAGAGAAAGATGAGGAATGGGAAAAAGAGGATGAGAACGGTGTAAAAATGAGAGGAAAAAAGGAAAGGAATGTTAAGAATAAGAATTATGAAAGGAAGACAGGAATGAAGAAAATGAGGGGTTTAAAGATGATGTAGGAGGGTTAAGAAGGATGAGATAATGTGGATAAGAAGGTTAAAGATGAGAATAAGGAGAATACGATGGGAGAGGTGAAGATAATGAGAGATATGCAATAAATGAAGAGGATAAGAGATGATAGGATCAAGAAGAGAGGATCCAAAGAATTATTACGAAGAGAGGATTAAAAAGATGGATGGAGAGGCCGAGAGAGATGACAACAAAAAAAATATAAAGAGGAGGGGATGAAAACGATAAGATGAAGAATTGAAGATTGAGAATGAGATGAAGACTTTTGTTCCGGGGAATGGTTGAGTTGACGTCATTTTTAAAGTAGCCCTTCAAGAGTACCTTTTATACGAGGCGTTTTAGATCACTTACAGGTAGGATTTGAATCTTAGTGCACTTAACAATGTCAAATAATTTAATTCAATAATTTAATAATTTTTGAGAATGTTTCAATGTGAAATGTTTTAAATTGCAAAATTAAGTAAGGTTCAAGATTAAGGGTTTTTGGTTTCAAGGGTAAAAACCAAAATTTATTTAAAGGAATTTTTAGGTGCATGTAAGCATTTTATTAGAGGAATTATATTTTACCCAATTTTTAGTTGGTATATATAAGAAGTATCACTGCAAGAAAGAATGACGATTGTATATAAAACAAAACATTGCAGGAAACATTTTTGTTTTAATTAGTATTTTAAAATAATACTAACTCAAAACAAAACTTCACTTCTGAGATCCAACTGTTATTTGGTCCTATAACAGCGTTAACTCATACCATGAACTTAAATTAATATAGAAACTAGAAATGATTTAAGTTACTTTTATTTAAGAAAAGTATGATTAAAGAACTAATATTTAGTTAAACTTAAGGCTAAAATAACAAATAGGAGAAAAATAAAGTCTGAAACTTTATATTGAAAATTTTATAATGGTTTCTTTAACCTGTTATTTGATATTAGAATGTAAAATGTAGCAAGTATATAAATCGAAGTTAACACAAATAAATAAGACCACTCCCAGAATTGGACAGGTTACAGTTTATTAAATCTAAAGGACATTATGTAAAGGGAAAACATTTTAAAAGGTTTTTATCTTATATGCTTAGTAGTGGATTTATAAAGCACAGCAAGTGAAATACAATTTTTTACTTGCTTGAAAATTGATAAGAAATGGCAACCAAAGAGTTTTGACATGTCTGCAAAACTGCATCTCCTGTTTTGCTGACCAGATGTACGTACATCAATCATAATACAGTATTTTACAGCAAACATACTTTATGTACATTATTAATTTTCAAGTTCCTTTGTAATGATCAAGCACATGTGAGTAAAGCTGTCCAAGCTAAAAACCTATGTCGATGATGTGTTTATTATGATCTCAAAATTTGAAATGGTTTGTTTAGAATTTGCGCATAGCCTAACAGCTTGGAAAGCTGATTTGTAAGATTTCAACTACCTGCTAAATAAGAGATTGTGTTTTTGTTTTGTCAGAGAAAACTGAAACATAAAACCTGTAGAATCCCAATCTGATACACCAAAAGGGTATAAATTGTAAAATAAAACTTCAAAAATAAAAATTGCAAACATGAAAGTTCAGAAATGAAAACTAAACATAAACATGGTTTGAATTTGAATAAACAATGGGTACTTAGAAATGGGTTAATCCAATTTACCATGAATATAATCTATTCAAGAAATGAAGATAACACTACTTAATAAAATTTATTAAAACAGTAATTATTCTTGGAAAATTTACTTCATTGCCATCTAAAATTGATGTTTTATCTTTAAATTTTAAAAAGTAACAATTTGTGATATCAGACTGGAAAAACCCAGGTTTTATTTGGTTTAAACTTAACCTCTCTTTATTTGCAGTTAATTATAAAATCCTCATCACTATTAATTACAGAAACACTTTTAAAAATTTTAAGACGTAATATCTTTTTATCAATGTTATTAATTTTTTCAAATTTAAATCAAATTTTATGCTTTCATATCAACTTGCTGAGTATAAATTAAAAAGTTATCAATTTAAAAAAAAAGTTGAATTCAAAACATAAAAATTGGTTTCAGGTGATACAATACTTTCACGGCTAAACTTTAAGAAGCATAGTACATCTCCATGGATTTGAGTAACTGATTTATGCTTTCAGTCACAATATAAAAAATGTGTCTAAATGTAGTGTTCACTTGCAAACTCTCATAAAACTGCAATTTGTGGTTCTGATACACAACAAAACTTAAAACGATAAATACTCAAGTCAAATTTTAAGCTTCGTGTCAGCATGTTAGGAAAGTGATCATCGTTCATCTTTTTTCACATTAACCACATTCAACACATATCAAACAGTATTACACCACAAATATGCTTTACAACTGAACTTTTCTCACTACACATCAGACAAGGCACCCTCTTTTCTAAATCCAAACAGCAACTGAGTTTGAGGGGGATTAATAATGTTTAGGGTTTACAGTATAATGAAAACTTTAATAAGTTAGAATAACCTATTTAGAATATTTGAATAACTCTCTTTCTAACCCATTTATGCTTTGAGCTTCTAAACTGATACTATCCTTCATATTTTTTATTGAAATTAACTTAGTCCGTCTGTAAAAGACAATTTTAACAAAATTTCTACCTGGATATCCAAATGATACAGACGATAAGTACATAATATTACCGATATTCCTAGATGAATCAAAGACAAACTTCCTGTACTAAATTTCTCAAATCCTTTTGACCCAACAAGCATAATGATTTTCTTATAAAACTTTGCTTACTGCAATAAAAGATTTTAGTTAAAACTTCATAAACAAAAATAAATTTAGAAAAAAAAAATCCCTAACTTTAACTAACATAAAAAATAGTAAGCATTAAATGGGTTGAAAGTTACAAAAAATATAGTGTAATCTTTTATACATACCTTAAAATTAGAACATTAAAGTAAAATAAACTATTGCTATGTGATGTACAAGGTCATTGCCACTTGGTCCACAATTTAATATCCTGATTTGATAGCTGTGTACTCTATGGAACTTATAGTAGAGAAATGCATGAACATATTTTTAGTTTTATACACTTATTTATAAATACGTTTTCAAAACACAGCACCTATTTACAAGCAAAAAACGTTGACTAGAGCTGAATGTAGGACAAATGAAACATAAGTTAGCTTTACAAAATGAATTCTCAGCAGAATATGAAGAAATAAATTGATATGTTTTTAGTTTACACAAATGAACGTTTGGCATACTAGAACTCATGAAAATATGGCATAACACAATTGAAAAAAACATACCTTCAAAGGCACACTAAACAACCACAAAATAAAACTGAGATAAAAGCAAGGTAGAGATGTAAACCTGAAGTACACAAACAAGCATTATTTGGCAGTATTCAGTTTAGTGATCTCCACTAAAGATTCATACTTTAAGAGGACTGGTTGAAATAAGTATCCAGTAAGCACTAGCAAAGAATAAATCTGATATGGAAGCAGGTTTAAGGAGTATTTGATTTTCAGATGAACTTTCCTCAAAGCATATTCAATTTTCTTAAATTATGATTGAAATATAACACACGATAAAAATATACTCTTTGTACTTAACATATTTATCAGCACATAGTTGAGCAAATTCAGCACTTGAGATAAGTATGTATTACAAACACTAAGTATCCTCACTGAAATCAGATGAGTAAAAACCAAAAAGGGGTTTGACAGAAAAGAAGACAAATAGTTTCTAGTCCACTTAATTTTTTTTCTATGTAGATTACTTTACTAAAATATCAATTGATTCACAGAAAATTCTCTGATACTACAGCTGATATTGAGTATTAAAAAAATAACTGACTAGAAGATTCAAGTTCAAACCCTTTTTCGATTCAAACTAACTTTTCAGTTGAATACACATAGTTGAAAATGCTGTTTTTGCTAATTTTCAAGTAACAGAGAACTGAAGCATTCAATGTTTTTTAAGCTTGCCAATTTGAATTTGCATTTTGGATGCCAAGTTTTAAGAGTCATTTTCTAATGGATAACTTGCTCTGACTATCACCTGAATTAAACGTCGTCACACAATGTCTGTCTCTTTCGTTTAGCACTTTTACAAGGCTTCTTTGTACTCAAACCACGGCATTCCGAGATCCCTGTCAATTTAAAAAACAAACAATGAAAGCAGTAGGAGCAAAGCAACATGGAAATGCAGTAGAAACATTGTAGCAGATATCACGGTTAAACATTCTTTTACAATGGAATAATATTTTTCAAGTCCCAAAGTCCATAGTGAAAACAAGCTTCATTATGCTATGTTATCTTTAGTTTCAGGCACTAAGTTAATTCTTCAGAAACATACACAGCATGATTCCGAGGTGAAATAAGGGAGAATCGGAAGAGATGAACGTCATTCAAAATAAATAGTAGATCAGAGAGCTCGTAATTAAACACTTCTCACACACAGAGCACTAGCTATTTAACAAAAATACCAGTCGTCTTCAAGCCTTGTAGTAGTTAAGTCTCCATCAGGGGGATAGGGAAGAGGACCCGAACCAAAAAAACTTGTTTAATTGTTTTGTGACTAGTGTATAGTGAAACCAACGCAGTATGTGGCTTAGCAACAGCCTCAAAGTGTCGTCATGCGGCACTAGCACACACCACCACACCATGGAAGAGAAAGTGCAGAAAACGAGAGTTCCTTTTATATATTTTTTTAATGACAGACACAGTAGTAAAGCAACCAGGGAGGAAGTGTCCACCGTTTCCTCTGTTCTTCTCGTCTCCGTCCACAGCACTCAAACCCTGATATGGCTAAACAGGTTTGGTCACACACTTTTCCTGGTTTAATGCACATCTATTATGACTACATATATCACTGCTGAAGAGAAGTGAATGATTTGTTGATGACCGCCACTTGATACTGGCCGTCAGAGCCGAGAAAAGACTGGAGGCACCATTGACATCTTTCATCGTTTTCACAGATGTGACACCGCATTGGTTCAGATGTAGAGGGGAGACTCTTGACCAGTTAAAAGTCTGAACATAGATGTAGGCATTGTTTTCATATGAATCTGGAAGACAAGAGCACATGTTCAGTAACTAATAAAACTGCTTTAATTTTGCACAAAGAAACCAATGAATTAAGAGTTTATTTTTAAAGCTGAATGCATAATTTTTTAACTTTATTGAATACCTCCATTATTTTCTCAAAACAAGACCAATTTTATTTTCAAAAATAAAATTTTAGTTTTTCCACTCTCTCTCTTTATAACTTCTAGAAAGTATTTAAACCTTGAAGATTAAATTTAAAAAGAGGCTAAAATAGAACTCAACACTTCAATTTCTTTACTAGTTTAATAACTAATTGGTTCAATTCCGTTAGAGTCCCCGCTAAATATCGCCCGGTTCTTTTAGACAACAAAAAGTAGAACTATTCATAAATAATTTCAAATTCCTGAATTAAAATGTTTAATTAGATCAATAACTATTCAGTTTACTAATAAAAGTCAGAAAAATTTGTGGATATTTGGATATATTTAGCGATTTGGATATTGGCGATATTTAGCGGGGACTCTAACGGAATTGTACCAACCAATTCTAATAACTTAACTAATTCATAAAGATATTGCTTGGGTTTCAAATGTTTTAAGAAAGTTTTTTTCAGGGTATTATGAATGTACAATTTCTACAAGACAAGACCAAATATTTCTACTCACTTCACCAACAGAAGTAGCTAGTAGGTTGACTATTTTTTCATGAGGCACAGCAACAACACTTTGTCCATTTATTTCTATAATTCTATGGCCTACGCGGACACCTCCTCTCTCAGCTATACCTCCTCGAAGTAGACTACAAATCTGAAACAGAAAGGAGTTGTTTCCATAAGCAATCCAAGCACTATAGACTCCCAAAGGATGGACTTCTCGAAATTTTGGGTTTGGTACTATTAAGAACTGAAAATAAAACTTACAACTCCATTTTGAACACTAAAGCCTAATTGATATTTCGTGTCAGGCCTCTTGATTTTGACTTCCACCACTGGAGCACAAGGTACCACAGTTAGCTTAACCACAGTTTGGTTTTTCGTGTTCTGAAAATGCAAAACAAAAATCTTATCATTATCATGAAAAAGTATATAATTGTTCAGTTAATTAGAAAAAAATGTGAATCTCATAAAAGAAACAAAAGTAACCAGAAATCAATATTAATTTAACTATGTATAAAAAATCTAAAGATCTATAACTAACCTTTATATAATTTTGACATGTAGATAAAGGCAAACCAACTAAGCTTATTCCATTAATGGCAATTATTTGATCCCCTATATTGAGTTGGCCACATCTGGCAGCAGGTCCACTTTGTGCCATATTTGCTATAACGACTGTTGGCAGCATGGAACCCCAGCCTGATTCTACTATCACCATACCAAGAATCTCACCCTTCTGTTTAGGAACAACGACCTGAAAATCAATAAGATTGTTCATCAACTAAAAAATAAACAAAAACATTTAACATTATTAGTTATAATAAAAAAAAAGTTCAATTTTATCTAAGAAAAAAACTTTTGACACTTGGCTAATTTTTTAATCACTAAAATTTATTTAAGAGTCTTAATTAAAAACATCATGAGCAAATATCTTACTTCTTTTTGTTTTTCTTTTTTGGCAAACATTTCAAGCTCGTTTCCAAATATTTCTTGGGAATTGAGCACTTCTTGGTAGTCCATTTCTTTGACAAAACTACTATCTTCAATGCCATTTGCTTTCAAGAACTCCATATAAGCCACTTGGAAAGCTTGTCCAATAGACTGAGCAATAAATTGAGCCTAAGAAAGAAACATAATTAAACAAAATATAAACTAGTGAGATAGGTACAAGCTTAAATATAGATTAAATACTTCAAGTGCTTACATGACAGAAGAAGAATAGTAGAAGAATATTTTAAGTTTTGAAACTGGAGTAAATATTACTAGGTTATTTAATAATTCACTGTCAACAATTCAAACATGATGATTCGAATAAAATTAGTAAAAAAGTTAAATTTCGAAGCTGAAAGAAGAAAAAATCGAATTTGACTTTCAATGAACTTTAGTACACAAAAGAGGCAAAAAACAGTCCTTTCAATGTCAACTTCCTAGTTACCAAAGAAATCCAACCCCAGAACGTCATGAAAGAAACCCAGACAGTGTCCTGCGAGAACTTAGTCAAAAATGACAATTTCGCGATCGACAAACTTTCCAAAGGAACAGGAACTTCATGCATGGTTAAGCTAAGACGCTAACAACCGGATGATGAGCGTGCTTCAGGCTGTGGTAAATGACCATTGAGCAATCCAGAAGAAAGCAAAACTAAAAGAACTCACGAATTTCAAAATAATCATTCTTCCTCTTCGCCAATCGCCACCTTAAGCTCTAAAACACCGATTTATACACGATTTGTGCACATCAGAACCATCGCCAGAACAATACTTTTCAAGAATTAAAGAATAAAAATATACTAGAACAGAATTGCGCAATTCTTTTTTTTCTTTCACATTCAAGGAAATTAATTTATAAATTATAAAAATAACTAAAACTCCTTTGAACAGCAATCAAAAACATCGCTCTAATTCGGGTGAAAAAAAAAGCCGAAGGGCTCTCCAAAACCCCTCGTTCTTATTCGTTGCTTACACAGCTTTATTTTCGTATCAAAATTTTTATCCAGAGAGTTCTATAAAAATCATAAAAGATAACTGCATTTGATTGCTAAAAGTTCCGATTTTTCTTGGAATTCCGCCGACGCGCAGAAGATTTTCAATCAGAAATTTGCGCTATTATTATTAGGTACAGTTTAAAAGCTATTAATTATTATTATTACTGTACCGTCATCAGTGGTGCATTTAGAAAATAATTTCGGGGAGGGAAAGGCTCAAATATCCCTTAAAGTACTAATTCAGTAATACATCGTCAGGTCTTCGCTAAATTTTCGCAACGGGGGAACGATCTAAAATTATTTCTAAGCCCCCTTTCATGCATTATAATAGGTTATATATATATTTATATATATATATATATATATATATATTTAAATATTTAAGAGGTAGGATATGTTAATTTCTGAACGCAGATGCAATGTCAAAATGTCAGGAAAATTTCAGGCTATGCCAAAATTTTATAAATTTGTAACACATATAAAATAAAAAAGTCCAAGAGCAAGTAAGTCTCTGTAAATTCAAACTCAACAAGCAGATTTTAAATTATTAAAACTATCAAAAAAAAAAAAAAAACTTCGAAGAAATCTTCCTGAACATGACTATAAAAGAGCCAAACACCAGTATACTCCTTCACCCAATGTCCCAAGTCTCCAGATAATGCTGAAAAAGAACACGAACCAGAGCAGAGAAGAAGAAAGAAAGAGCCACTCACTTCTTCGGACTCAAACACGTGACAAATCATCTTTGGTGTGCGTTTTATTTTTGGCTCGCTGAGATCGTCCGGACTGTTCATGACTCTTCTTCTGGCCATCAAGACCACCAGGTCTCCGATGTCGGCTATGTAAGATATGGCTCGCAGAGCGTGGTCCATCATAATCTCCTGTCAAAGCGAGGCTCCAGTTACACATAGGCATCAGATTCAACGATAAAAAGCATATATAGAATAAGCGATGTAGAATATACTAGAAGAGTCTCTCGGGGTAAAGGAGGACACTCGCAATACAAGGAAAAAAAAACTGGTGGTAGTTAAGAATAGTTTTTCAAACAAATGATACAAGATTATAAATTACTTTACCAAGAAAGAGAATACGTGGTATAAACGTAACTAGAGAGTTCTATTTTATCGCAAAGAAACAGACCGAATTATGTTTTAAAGGATATATCCATAAGAAAAGCTTTTTAAAGTAGTTTGGTTTAGTTTGATATTAAAAACACTCAGTATTTACTTAAAAATATAGTTACGATGCAAAAGAAAGGGTTAAAATTAGCTCCTAGTGCGTATGCAGAACTAAATTATTGTTAAGATTATTTTCTAAAATAGAAACCAATGAAAAGACGTCTTATAAGGAAAATGAACTCGTGGCTGGTAAAAGGTTAAGCTCAGGGAAAATTCGAAACTTACCTTGAGATCAGTATTTAGAACCATTATTTTTTCGGTAGAGATGAAGAGGTCCACCTCTGTGCTTGGTTGGGTTTCTCCTTCTGGAGCCTAGAAATGAAAAACAAATTTGAACCAAGGGGGGAAAAATTAACATATTTGGATATCAGGTCTTTAAGCATTTTAAAATTTAAGTGAACATGCATACAACATCTGAAAATCCCTAGGGAAAAGAAAAAAAAAATAAAGTTGACATCGATGCAAAATAAGTTACATCATCAGGGTGACATAACCATGCAAAAATAAACAGTGCATAATAACATTGGTTGAATATTTCTAACAGAATAAAATACAATGCACTATGATTATAAAAAAACACTTTCATGCTACATGAGGCCCTAGCAGGCTATAAACTGAACCCATCGGAAAGAAATTTTAGGCATGGTTATTTGATGGCCGATAAAATTAATTAACTATTTATTGATAGGTTCAGTTGACAGGCCGCTATGAAAACACACACGGGGAAGTTTTTTTCACACCCCTGTATATAAAAGATAAGATTAGACCGTTCAAAATAAAATCAAAAGCAATAAACCTGAAATAAAAAACATATTGAAACATATTGTGTTGATGGTCTATTTATTGTAAGAACAAACTTAATAATAAAGAATCTGAAAAGTAATAAATAAAAATAACGATGGAGGTATCAATGCTGATCGCATCTCTAAACGAGACACAAACTCTACAAAAACCAAGAATTCACATGCAGAACATTTGAGCCAAAAATTTGGAAAGGGGTGTAGCAGTAAACTAAAAAATGTGAAGCAGGAAAGATATTCTACAGTTTCGTGAGCAGAAACTCCCCAAAAGGGATGGATAAACACTGCTGTACAATTGAAGAGCTTAGTTACAGAATCTGCAGTATTATTATAACTATCCAGGAAAAGCGCTTTAAAAAATTATGCTGAATGATGTAACACAATAGTGAAGTAAGTTTTCCTGGTTACGTTTTGTAGTTAAGAAATATTTAACTGGTTAGTATAAAATATTTCTGTTTTATCTAAATTAATGTAGTAGTTCCATTGCTTTATTACATCAGATTCCATTGAAACGTGGATGAAACAAAATCACTGTGCTTGATATTCTAAAAAAGTACTTTATAGTATTTCTCATTCATAGGTGGTAAAAATGTGTGACGAATGGAATAGAATACCACTTCATATCATATCAAATAATGTAATAGAAAACTCCAACAATATTTTTTATTATTCTACATGAAACCTATAGGATTGTCATAATAATAATAATATAATTATTATGTAAAACAAACCGCCTAATTATTTAACGATGAAAAAATAATTCATAGTTTTATGAAATGGTTAACATTTACTGCATAGAAAAGCTTAAAACTCAGGGCCTGTATTCTCAATTTTCTGCATAGAACAAACGAAATACTAAAACATTTAAAGATCGAATTGATATTAGGTACTTTACTCCTTGCTATATAGCATCCACGAAAAGTATGAAACAATAATGTCATGGGGTTGAAACAAGTTAAAAGTTTGAAATACTCAAATTTAGACAGACAAAACACGCAGGTATCACTGCAAGTGCCAAAAAAAGAAGGTTTAGTCGCAGCAGATTCTTTTCCTAAGCTCTTCATTCGACAGTTACTCACAGCGTGGGGGCAGAGGGAAATTTTCATCTGTTCCACTCGGTCCTCGACATCATTGGCCGAGGTGTAGGCTTCGCTCCCGGTATAGGGCTCTTCGGAGTCTCCTTTCACGGCCGAAACGTCGTTTTTACCAGTCAGTTGGATTCGGGCCGGGTTATGCTTGTGGTGGGAAGGAGACAAAGGTTCAAGAAAACAAGCGCGACTATCATACTGGTAGTATATTAAGAAACTAATGCCGAGGTAATAGGGGTTTGGATCGCAACCTAGGATCTATTTAAGAATGGATACAGGGAAAGCGATTCTAAATTCATTTTGGAAGTGACGATTCCATGTTAAAGTGGGCGAGATTCTACAACAATAAACTATTTCCACTGACATTCATTCATCATCACCTAGCAAAATTTACTAGTATAGGGACAGTTATTGCGTAGTAGCACGGTGAGACGGTTATTCTTTTAAGTTTCCCGTCCTAGTTTCCTAAACAACGACCTCTTCATAAGCCCATCTTCGTACAAAACGAAAGAAGTTACGAATATATATCACCTCCAAACAAATTTCCCACATTTTTGAAAGTTCAAATATAAGGGTGCGAATGATTTAAAGGAACTGTTATTTTTTGATGGGTGTTTTCAAAATTGGCGCCTAGCCCATTGCTATAGAAACGGTTAAGGGTTAATTTCCATTGGCAACGCGACGCTTATATTACTCGAAGTCAACTTCCCGTTGACAGTGGAAAAGAATCCAAATCTTCACCTTTCTTTTATAACTTTTTTACAACTTTTAAATCTCACGGTACTGGTAATAACTTAAGAAATTATGAGAAATTTATACACATATTTTTATGATTGAGAGCTGAAAGCGTTTTTCATGAACGGCAATAGCTTTCTAAACGACAAAGGCTTCTGTGTATTGACAGTTTAAATTAGGAAGTCCTCCGTAATTGATATATTTCAAAGTACGGTATTCTTTCTTTGCTTTCGATGCACGGTTTTTCTTTGAAACACACGTTACATCGAACGGAGATGCATATTTTAGGGAATAAAGTATTATCTATAGTTAAAATTAAACAATGAATTTAGTTCAGTTATGGTTATAAAAATAATGCAAATTTAGTATGTATGTACAGAATCCTTATAATAGTCCCAGTAATTATCAAAACAAAATTTAAGAATATACACAAATATGACTAACAATAAGAAGTAAACACATTTCGTAGCAATTGCACTTACCAAAGACTATCCAAAACGCGGCAAAAATGAGAAAAAATACATGGAATTAAAAATCAAAAACCTCTTAAAAAACACCAACGCAACTAAATAATTTTACGAGTGTAACACATTTATGCTTATTAATTCGATAATTCTTATAATTCGATAATCGGAGGCTTGATCATTTGGTTAAAAGTATAATAGCGTTAAAAGACAGACACATGAAAACTATAATAAGAATACCTTTATCCTGGAGACCGCCTCCTCTGCCTGCATCATTCTGGTGGCTTTGGTGGGTTGCCCTTCGCACACCAGTTGCGTCGATCCCAGGTACCTGGCCCGAAACAGCACACCCTCGATCAGCACTGCTGGTTCATGAATCAACACTGAAAGAGATAAAAACATTTCAAGAAACAGTATAGAGGTAAGTGTTTAGGGAATGCCGAAAAAACCCTCATGGGGCCGCCTGTCACATGGATCAGAACAACTTCATTACCCTGATCTTAGTAAAGTTTTTTTTTTAGAAAAGTTATAAATTTATTTTAATAAGTGAATAAGTGTTAAGATTTTTAGCAAAATATGAACATCTTTTGTTCTACAAACTCAAATATTTATGACTCTTTTGGAATTTAAATTTAACATGTAAAATGTCCAATTTCCAATTATATACCTAATTATAAACAAAATCAGAAGTGCGGATTTAATGAATAAAAAAACGACAGTTAACATTTAGAAGACTGTTCAAGTAGAGTATTTCTTGACCTAATACTTGGACATTTTATTATTATACTTTAGGCATGCTTGAGTGTTAAATTCGAAATAGGCCCTGGCCATATGTTAATATTAATAACCGTTTTAGAAATCCTGAAGATAAATCATATTTTCAACGAATGATTAAAAAATTTTCAGTTAATAAATTAAGCTTGAATTTAAAAAAACATTCTATCTCAAAACTACTATAAGTTCAGTAAGAAAGTCTATTCTAAACACAATATTACTTGGCATGCATTCTAGCATTTACAACTGCACGTGAAGAAAAACAATTTTATTTTACTTACACACAAAATTTGACTGAAAAAAAAAATCGACAAGAAATGGCCATAACATGCAATCGCTCTTCAAAAATAAAATTACAAACAGCAAACTCATGAACATGCATTGTAGTTTTGGTGCATTTTATAACCTAAAATAAATTTGTATTTTAAAGCAACTCTTCAAAATGCCAAACAGAGAACAAAGGATTTTAACGCTGAGATTTTGAACAGTTGTAGTTGGTGCTATAGACATTTTGATTATGAATCATGCTCATACAACGCCTAACAATAGTCTCTAAACAGGTTCAGTGTTGAATCAACACTGAAATATGTCTTTAGTATGTTAATTGACCTAATAAAATACAAAAATGTGTCCATCACAAACCATTGAATAACATATCTAGTACATAGAAACATGAAAAATGAATTGCATTCTTTTTATAAGGCATTTTTATTAAAATTATAATTTAATATACTTTACTGTTTGATAATTCAAACATAATTTATCTACAACAAAAAGCAAGCCATGCCAACATCGAGAGGCAGTAAGTCATGCTGAATTTGAACTTTTTGACTCACCATAGAAAAAAAATGTAGATTTCCAAAGGTATCCAAAATTAAGTGAAGAAAGAGAACATTTATTATGAGAAACAACAGGTAAAACTTTTATAGCAAAAGAGTAAGTTTTAAAAATAAAAACATTAATTTGAAATACAATTTTCCAAATTTGTTTGTTCCCAAATTTTCCAAATTTATCTTTTGTAGACTAAAAACTAATAAGACGTACTAATAAATATTTAATATATTTTAATCTATACAGTTTAATTTTTCTTCTTCAATAAAAAAAACTATTTAAGCTTAAATTAAGTAAGTTATTTTTTTATTTGAAAGGAAGATGATGACTGAAAAAACCCAATTACAACAAATATAGATTAACAACTTTGTAAACTCTTATAATTATTGCTAATATTAAATAAATATCAATCACCTTAATCAATTATAATTACAGAAAGAAAGAGGTATCTATGATATCAGTGTCATTCTTTTAAAAGATCACTTACTAGTAAGCTTATTGCAAATAAACTAAAGTTTTAGATTACTAATGAACATCAAACTTAAGCGTTGAAATAAAGAATATCTATTAATAAACACGTAAACTATAAAAATATGTGAATAAATATAAAGCTATTTCATATTAATTTTTTCTAACATTATTACACAAGACAAGAAATAACTAAAATAATATTGACCTTCTTTAGACGTGCTCTTTTTCTTGCTGGAGGAGTTTCGAGCCTAAAAGAAAAAAAAAGACGTCAGTATACTTAAAAAACCAATATTAAAGGAAACACAGTGGGTAACCTTAAATACATAAAAAAAACATAATAAACACATGTTGTGACCCTATTTGTGTTAGTGAAATTGAAAATTTAATTTTTTGGTGTACATATCTTATTGCAATATAGGTTTAGGATAAAAACTTTTTTAATCAGAATCTATTAAAAGCACCCAGGCAGGTATAACAATTAAACAATACTTAAATGCAAAATATCACCCAAAAGGATGATATAGAACATAAAAGCTTCTTAAACTGTTTTTAAAAATTTTTTATAAAAAGTACAAACGAAGATGTTTTTCTACTTTTAAATTACACCAAAAGTAATAGTTTTTATTCGTAAAACAATTAGAGCATTCTAAATATTTTGTAGCTCTAAAGTTTTAAGAAAATTTTCTTCTTCAGCCCTGTCATTTTAAAAAATCTTCTCAGAATGAATAATGCTAAAATAATACTTCACATTTTTGCTTCAAAACTCAAGCATGGATATAAAATAAATTAAAAACAATATAAGACGATTATTAAACTTATCTTATTAAACGATCCGAAAAATATTTTTTAGACACAGAAAATAATTACACAAAGTTTGTGTTTTTTCAGTTTTCATTTAATTTCTCTCAAGCCAACTCACAAAACTCAGCACATAAATCTTCCTCAACGAAATAATACCCCCACCGTTCATTTAACCAGTCTTACCAAACGATAAATAATCCCAAGACACATCCCCCATTCATCTTAATTTTTACTCCCACTCTCAGCCTCATACACACAAGCAACCAAACGTCAACGGGATGATAAAACAAAAAAAGTTACAATCGCGCAGGTGGCAACACGTCGGACGGAAAAATCAGTCAATTTATCGTCTTCAATACCTTCGGACGGACGGATATTGCTCGTTGGAGAGAAATACTGGGGCCGTAACAGGGAAGTTATTATCATGAAAGCAAACGCGAAATGAACACACAGTGAGCAGTGAGGGTTTGCGGATATATATTGGTCCTGCAGTAGTGCTCAGCGATGAGAAAACGGTTACCTATTTGTGGTGGTCCGCTTTTCGGTTATGCTTGCTTAATTCATGGCCTGGCTGGGTGCATTATGAGAGAGGCACTATTGCGCCCGCACTAAACTCGCTGGAAACAAGATTCTCGTTTTAGGCCGAATGTTTGGTTTATGGTCATTTCGTGTTTTGTTTTGTCTTCCTAGCTCTTTTATTTCTATCGAGAGATTTTACGGTTATTTCCTGATCAGTTTTATCGGTCGGAGAGGATACACATCATGATGCTATATTTGAAGTCATAATCATGAAGGTATAGATGTTGAAAAAAAAAACTACTGCTGTATTCTACTTCTTCGTTAATTAGAGAATTTTCTGAACATTTTACAGTTCAAAACAGCAGTAGCAATTCCTTTATCAGTTAGTTATACCAGAAGTCCAATTGAGATATGAGAATACGAAGGGCAAACTCAACTAAAGAAAGTTCTCGGAAAAGTTTCCCGTAATAGCGATGTAGATAATTTAGTACCATTGTCTGCGCGTTTTGAAAGGAAACGAGGGGTAATTTCAACATAATAATAACATCAATAAATAATTTTTTAAGAGTTCATATTCAAATGATAAATAAAACTTTTACTCAATGGCGAGTTTTCTCAGCGCATTCGGAAAGGTCACATATTTTGATGTTGTTTGAGGAAACTAAAGGAGAGGTCGTTCCTGGATGTTGGCTTTCCACCCGTTAAAGTCCCCTAGTGGTGAAAGGAGATTTACAGGTGTACTGCTGCCTTGCTGGAAAGTTTTCATGCCCCGAAACAATTATGTATACAGAAGTTCGTATTGTGTTGATTATTTTTTGAGGTACTTTGTCAATTAAAATGCTTCTAAAACGCAGCTCATAGGTTCTAATCTTAATCTAAGAAAGGGGCAATAATAACACACAAAAAATACGTTATAATTGGTAATGCACAATATTATATACAATTGGTAATGCTCCATAGATTAATTCTATGAAACGAACGTATTCAATGGATTTTTAAGTTTTCTGGAATAAAACTGGACTTATTACTTATAAAGTTTGTTTTTGTAAAACGCATTATTTCTCTACGCTTATTATTACGTTAATACCAATAGATATTTTAATTTGGATAGCATTATTTCTCTACGCTTATTATTACGTTAATACCAATAGATATTTTAATTTGAAATATAAATTAATAACATATCTACAAAAAATATTTTATAATTATTTTATCTCCAGCACTTTGATTCATTCATAGATTTTAACACTGTAATTTAATATACGACTCGAAGACAATAGTTCTAATAAAATAATTCAGTTTTAGAAAAGATTTGTTCAAAAGACTCCCAACGAATTCAACTAAAGATTTTATTACAATATCCACCAATGTAAGTACAATATTAGACATTAGAAATACATAAAGTAATAAAATAAAATAAAAATCGTTTAAGATACTGACGTAAGAACCTTCTTAAAAGATTTCCCAAACCGACTTTCTGGAACACGTTTTCGCTGTAGGGAACTCATTCAACCGTATCAAGAGAATGTGTTGATTCATCCCATTAACTTTCTGATTGAGGAGATACCATCAGAATTAACAAGTTATCTATCAATGGAGTCAATGAAGGTGAAAGACAATCATGAGAAAAGGAGTGAATGAATTGAAGGGAATTTGATACGATTAATATTCACCATTGATAGCAGCAACCGATAACAAATACATCGTTGGATAAAAGTGAACGTACACTTCAGAAAATTAAGAAATCAAACACCATGGAGAACATTTAACGATGACAAGTGAATTGTGTTGTTATATAAAAGAGGAAGATATTAAACTAATGCTTCTTGTATTATGAAAAGTAATCAATTCCTCTATAGCAAATCCTGTACATCTTTCAGCATCATTAACTGATAGTAACGCGTAACTACATTCAGTAAATTATAATTATCTTTGACCAACTTACGTTTAATCTGATTACACAAATACAAGTTTATATAAACAACCAAACAATGCTTAGTGATTAAGTAAATGACAAAATCTTAACTACTAGATTAAAAACAATCGAATTAATTCAATATGTAAAAAAGATTTGGATCGTAAAAATCCTATAAATTTAAGATACATAATATCAAACAGTAAAAATTTGTTTGTAAGCATTTATAGGTCAGAGATAAGTTATTTGGTAGTCTTAAATATGTACACAGTCATTCATAGATTTCCCCTTGTTTTGCAAAGATAATTAATAGATAAACTAACTATTAATTAATAGATAAACTAACTATTATTTATTTAACTTGCGTATGAACTTTACTTAAAGATTGAAGTAGAGTTGACTCACAGAAGAAATGCAACTCTGCGTAAAATTAAGATAAAAGTTAAACCAAGTCAAATTAGATCTAAGGAAACATTTACAAGTAGAGAAGAATAAAATGGTTCTCCTGTATTAAAACTAGTGGAGAAATTGTTATGTATATAGAATTAGCTAACGTAACCTGAGGCAATACAGCGTTTTAAAAAGCGATAACTAAAGATAAAGCCTAAACCTTAACACAAAATTTTCTTTTAATGATCATAAACGGGAATGCTCTCTTCCTCTAGCATTAGAACCTAACTTCTAAGCACCCAGCGGAGAGAAAAAACATACATCGGGATTAGTGTGAAAATGGCAGTACTTAAAAGCCCGAGGTGTTTCACAGATTAAAACCGTTATTTTTTTCGACCATTACCCGTTTGATTTCTATACTAATGAATGAAAAGGTGAAAAGGCAATTAAAAGAAGGCCTGGGGGAGTACTAGGGATTAAGCCTCTACCGAAATTAGTTAAGTTTTTTTACGGTAATCTACCAGCGTCGACTTTTTCTGTTTCGAGAAATGTCAATGTATACGACCTTTTTAAAGAGATTTGTTCATTACTCGAAAAAGTTTACAAGGAAATTAGCACAGTATATAGAGAAGCACGATAGAGTTGAATTTTAAAAAAATAAATTGCATAGGGCAAGTTCCTTTCCCAATTAAGTGCAGCGAGGGAAATCAGTTTACACTTTGTTTGTATAAATATCACTACGTGGGTATGCAGATTTTAACGCCGCAGGTTGTAAAATAATCTTTACGTGTTAAAAAAGATTAAGTTACTAAGGCAAATAGAAAATCGAGTTCTTTAGAAAAATTTTTCTAGAATTTGTTGAAAAATGTTGATAATGAAAATTCCTTTCTTTCTTTCTTACTTTAATCCATGTCCGATGGAAGTAGAATATACTAATACAAATATAGTAGGAAAATAATAAAAACTAATTTTCTCTCTTCTTGAATTACTTAATCTTAGAACACGAATAACTTGAAAACTGCCTTTAAAATTCAATAATTAACCACGTTTTGCCTAAAATTTACATTGGTGTCATTGTAAACACAATTGACTCTTGTAGACTTAACAGGTATTATACCAAACAACCCCATTTTTTTGGAGATAATTACTTAAAAACCAAAACAACTCCAACGACACAGTTCTCATAACTCATTTATTTACTGAATTTTAGCTTAAAAATTTCTTGGTTCAGAGAGTTGCTACAATTAAGCTTTAAAAAAGTATAAATTTCTCTACATTACTTCCACTTTAAACCGAAAATCTTAAAATTGTGACTATCCGAAAACTATCCAACAACGCAGGAAGGAAATTTAGGTTTTGGTACTATTTCCATTTTTTAAGCCATCGAATTCAACAGGCAGCAATCGTTGCTACACTACATTCCCCACAAAAATAGCATCGAGCATTTCCCCTCATTCTCTCCAAAAAAAAATGGTCAACACGCGGACTTCATCGGAGACAAATCGAATTCGAGTGGATCGAATTAGAATTTCCTCCATTTAAGGGGGCAAGAGGAGGAAAAATCGTCAGGTTTCAGTGGCGCGACAAGAGCAGGAAGTGACGAAAAAGAAAAAAAAAAGAAAGAAAGAAAAGAAGAATCGAAGCTACACTTACGGAATCGGACTCCATTTAATCGATGGCCCAATAAATTCGCCTCTACCTCTGAAAGAGTTTTATTTTTTTTTTTTGTTTTTCTTCTTCCCTGCCCATTCTTTGACTCGGGATAACAGCTGTTGTAGAGAGATAAAAATGTCGATAATGCCTCAAAATAAAAACGGAAACAGCCATACGTCACCGGATTCTTCTCCCCTATCGTCATTTATTCGTATCTCGCGATCATTCACTTTTATTCTGATTTGGGGGGTTGTGTGATATTATGGGAAGTGAGATATTGACAGAATGACAGTCCAACCTCCAATGAAAATTTTCCCTAGTACCGTAATGAACCCTTTTCTCAAATCCGAAATCCCCCCCTCCCCATTCGGCAGGTTTTCAAATTATTTTAGGTAGCTTAATTTTTTGTCTTGGAAAATATTTTTCGTTTTTTTTTTCTCACAGGTACGCACAGGTTTCTCACTCATACGTATGCCGCGCCCGATGAGTTCCTAACGGCGGGAGTTTCAATTACCGTGCAATACGATCTGAAAAGGGATTGTTTATTACTACATACAATTTTCGAGAATGGAAATTGCTGATAGGGAAAGAAAGCTTTTAATTTTATAGGATTTTAAGCAGACCCAGTTAATAGCCGCGATGTTGCCTGCTTATTTATTGTGCAGAGAGCTACGTTAAATCTACATTTTTCTTGTCGTATCGGTGTTGGGAGGGTTTCCGTAGTTTTTCCGATGATTTCCGTATGCCGCGCCCGATGAGTTCCTAACGGCGGGAGTTTCAATTACCGTGCAATACGATCTGAAAAGGGATTGTTTATTACTACATACAATTTTCGAGAATGGAAATTGCTGATAGGGAAAGAAAGCTTTTAATTTTATAGGATTTTAAGCAGACCCAGTTAATAGCCGCGATGTTGCCTGCTTATTTATTGTGCAGAGAGCTACGTTAAATCTACATTTTTCTTGTCGTATCGGTGTTGGGAGGGTTTCCGTAGTTTTTCCGATGATTTCCGTAATCCGTATTAAGAAAATAATCGTAGAAACTACGGAGAATCCGCAGTACTTGGTAGTCGCTGTGACACACATCAATCGAAATGGAGTGAGTTTGTAATTGAGTGAGAGAGAATAACGAGGAGTCACAGGAGAAAAAAAGGAAACATCAGAAAAGATATTGATCTATTGTGTGTAGGAGATTGGTTATTGAGTGTTCTACTGAAGTTTATTATTAGAATACGAAGATAGAGCTTAATATTTATTTCAACGTAGCAAGAGATTTACGAAACGACTCTCGCACAATTATTACAAACAAAACAACCACCTTCACACACACAAAAAAGGATTCGAATTGTGATGGATAAGACCATTCGGCCGGAAAGGCCAACGAAACGAAATTCCATCTAAAAACATCGCTCGGATCCCTCCCAGCTCAGATGTCCTCTAAGAGGGTTGAAACAAAACGAATTTTTCATTCTTTTTTTCTATCTATTTTTTCCCAGTCGATTCCTTCGAGAGGACACCACCCTCAAACACAACGGGCGCTTTTCACATAAAAGTAAAATAAATGCATGTGGGTTCCCTGAAGACTCGTTCTTCCTGCTTCTCCTTCGGTTGTTGGAGAGGGGGTAGACACGCCCGTTTCTTCGAGAATTCTCCGAGGAACCACCGAGGGATTCGTGACTCGGGTTTCTGTTGCCAGATTTCTTGGGGGTTCGGATTTAACCGGTCAAACAAAAAAAAATTGCAAGTTCGTGTGGAATGCGGAGAGAGGAAACATGGGATTGGACGTAATCAAATATTTAAAGGGTTTTTTTTACAATAAAATGGCGCATATAGGGAGGTGAAGTTATTAACTAATAAGATATTTGATGTTGGAGCATGTAAATGATTCATCTTACATATCTAACCGAGCACAGAATAATCCTCTCAATTCCGTTTATTGACTAAGAGCAGTATGCGATGTTTTACGAGCCTATTATAGAAAAAAATTCAGAGTCGGTAGTTCTCTATTGAATGACAGGTGTTTTGATGTATTGCTGGATTCTAAAAATATGGATAACAAAATATTTTAATTTTAGAAAGAGCACTCAAATGTTGAAGTTCTTCAAGATGGATACTTTTGGAAAAGTAAAGAACCAGAAAAATAGAAGGGGATTTTAAGAAATAGGAAAAACATTTGTTGTTGAGATTATAATGAACGTCGAGGTAATGTTTCAAAATAAAATGAACATATATTCGAAGGATTAGGTGACTTTTCAGTATATATCTAAGGATTACCATCAACGATTATAGCAAAGAATAAAATGCATGGATCTGATAGAGAGAGCTGAATGGTCAAAACACAGAGATGAGGTAAAGTCATGAGGAGGAAACCCTATTAATGGGAAATCAATATACCAATAAACCTTATAAGATCACCATTAACCATAAATGCGCTTAAGTGGAGACTCGGATAGATCCTTAATGCATCTTCAAGTGTCTTAGTGGGATAATTCGGCAAATACCCCCTTCACTTTTCCCAATTCACAAAAAATGTAATGGCCAAAACAAACACAAGAATATGTCTCATTAACTATCATGCGTATGCCATCAATTTCATTACGCGTATAAGAAAAATAAAATACTATTAGTTAAAATGCAGTATACTTCATTGTCATTCTGTTTAACTTAATGGCTGAAATCCACGCTAATTACATGTTAAACTTCAGATCAATAGGTTGGACGGAGTGAGTAAAATATTAAGCTCCAATGGGTTTAAATAAAGGCAAATGTTTCAAAGAAGTATATAGGAAACTATTCTGAAAAGAGTATGAACTATAAAAATTAGTGTTTATCTTTGGAATCAACCCTTTAGTTACTATTATTCTAAAATACAAGTAAATATTTCATATTATATGAGAAAAAAATTAAAAAGTTAATAATAAAAGTTTACAGTTAAGTCGTGACATCAGCCCAAGTCGAGTATACTTAAACAAAGTAGTTCCCATCGTGGTGTCTGAATTTTGAGTGAAATGAAGAACGTCAATTTAAAAATATGATTGCTTTGTTAAACCCATGTATATGTAGCGTCTTTTTATCCCGATTTGCGTACCGAAACTCCTCCTAGCAACCCAACAGGCCTTCTGTTTACGCAGTTTCTGCTTCCCCGTAGTGACGCCATAGGGCCAGGAAAAGTTGTTGTCGAGTACAGTTAAAGCGACAAGGTTCTATCCTCGACTCGGCCAGTCGCAGATGGAACACTGTCGAAAGATCGATATGTAAATATTTCAATAAAATGACCCGAGAGATTAGATCCATCAAGAAATTTAAAAAAATGTACACGTAAAACGCGAGAACTTCTCCAAAAAAAACCCAATATGATCTTATAGAGAGGAGCGCCTTCAAAAGACGAATGAAACTCACCTGCCCAGAGGCCGACTCCTCAACCTCCACATCTCGCATGGAGGGGCTATTTCGCGAAGGGATCCCTCTGATGGTAAGCAGGGGATCCGCCTATCACGAACGCCGGCAAGGAAAAAGCACGCATCTCGCTCAGCAGCGCACCTGCGAGGGAATGCTTGGCGAGTAGTACGGCAGGGAACAGACGCAAATTGCGAAAAGCCAAAAACTCATTTGAAAAGAAGTTGGGAAATGAGGATAACAGATGTCGGCAGGACAATAAAGATGGATACTGTAATTAAAATGTCGACATTGTGAAGCAGAGATGATGTGGTTTTGGTTTCATTACTATTCGAGACTTCCACTACTTGCCAACAAATGTGCTGGTTAGAATGAAACGCAGAAGTCCACTGAAAGTACTAGTAGTTTTGAGTAATTGATGTTATTCTCCTACGACACCTGTGTTGTTCTTATGGAGAAGGGCATCTCTTACAGGCCACCTATTAAGTTTATGTTACTACCCCACAAGGTAAAGGACCTTAAAAGAAATCCAAATCCTCACTTATCACCAAATTTTGTATTTTTCAACTAATACCATTTTCATCCTGAGCAGCTCAATTGTAAGACGGAAATTTGACAATGTACGAATAGAAGCTTGGATTCATGCATTAATATTGTTGCAAGAAACTTAAAATTTACTCTATTTTGCTTTTTATTAATTACAATTTTCATGTACGAAGAATGTGAAAAAATGAGAGGGTGGACCACGATATCCAAGCAACATGATTTTGCAAAATGATCTTAAGTAAGTATGGTAATACAATCGTTTTTATCATGAAGAATAATTCCTATCAATACATTATGAAAAAAAAATATTCGTTGCAATGATACTTAACTATACAGGTATGAACTTATCTCAGCAAAATAGCATTATAAGTGTTTTTAAAGTTTAATAGGTATTTAGAGGTATTCCGAAATAGCTTCTTTTGAAAAGTATTAACATCCAGCTGCAAGTTCTTTCTACTAATACCACTTAATTATTTCTTTTTTTAGCAAACTTTCCCTACTCCGATTTAAGAGACTGATTGAAAGGCGATTCGGCTGAATCAATACCCAGAGGCGGTTTCGTCAGGTTCTCTGAAAGTCACAGTATGAACTTCTTCCCTATACACCTGCCGTTGATTCTTTTTCTCAAAAGCAGGTGGTTTTATGTTCGAGAACAACACAGAAAGACGCTATTTGCATTGGCTGATGTGGCTTTCTTAGTATGGTTCTTATTTAACAATATGATTTTAATAGGATGGTTAGTTGTGCAAAAAATGGCTTTATTTGCCTTTGGTTATGTTATAGAGACCATAGAGAGTTACAACCTATCCTTAGTAGCACAGCTTATACCAAATATGTTAAGCACGAAATTTGGCCAGATATAACCAAAATTGAACGTATCATGAACGTTTGTACTGTTTGGGATATATGTCATTGGTTGGAAAGAAAATGTCACTAGTGTAAGAGGATTAGAGTACCATAGCCTGGCGAGAGAGATACAGTTGTACAGAAATCGCAGTTAGAGGTACATTTTTTTCCCTAGAACTAAGTTACGAAGCCATGTGTCATTCAAATAGTGTTGAAGAATGAAAGAAACCTATACATGAGTCGAACTTGGCTTTATCAGCAACTCAATTATTGAAACGTAGAAATCAAATTAGACAAATCTTTAAACAAAAAACATGATAGGCTCAGCCATAATAGGATGGTTAGTTGTGCAAAATATGGCTTTATTTGCCTTTGGTTATCTCTATTGCTGCACTGAAACTAATTAAAAATTGAGTAATAATTTCTTACGTAAATGTTATTCATTGTATATTTACCTGGAGAGTTAAAGAAGCATTGTTCAATTTATTTCTGGGAAAAAAAGACGCCCTATATTGAGACATGAATAGAAGGAGGAGTTAAAGAAAAGATTGGACAGAAGGCACGGACACGGATATTCGCGTTAGTCAAACACTATACTTATACTGTCACTGACACTCATCCTCCATTTTGGGGACAATATAAAGCCAAATTATTAAGGTGCCTGTAAGCACATACCCCCTACCGAGTCTAGGTTATTAAAGACCTGCCATTGCACATTGATATCGCTGTACTTAGGATTAAAATAGTTGATGGGAGGTGATTGACAACGACTCGTATATTTTCTTCATTATGTATATTGATAACATATAAAGTTTTCTCGACATTTTTAAGAACAGAGAAACTATCAGAACTCTTTTTCAAAACAATTTTCTCCTTAGCAATAATAATCTTTACTAGGATGTTTAAAAACATTTTATTTTGGTTTGTAAAAACCAAAGCTCGATATTGTTGTTTTATGAATTGGAATAATGAGGTGGAGCTCCTAAAATTTTACACAAAAAAAAAGATTAACAAAACTTCTAGCTATAAACAAGTTGGATAAGTGTTTAGTATCCCCCTTTTAGAACCAAAGCTACTCTTCAAATAGTAGGGTAAAATAAATTTATAAGGGATTGAATTATTAACGAATTTCAGTTTTTCAAATTTTTATTCAATAAAAATAATTGTAAGAGAAACGGACACACTATAATATTTTACTCATTAGGTGGGCTTAAGCATTAGTAAGGCAAGTAGGCGATTAATTAAGTGTAAAATTAGACAAAGCCATTTTTACGGAATAAACTAAGAACAACAAACTAGGGGTATAATGCGCTTGAACTATTTTTCCAAAATCCACCATCAAACGAAATTTCAATACGAAACGTATAGACGATTCCCCCACCAGCACAAGACCATCATCGATAACCATAAATAAAAACCTGCACACCTTTCACCCATTATCGACTCTCCCACCAGAGCGACAACACAATGAAACGCATTTATTCAACAAACACACGAAATAACAATCACTCATCAGACGGACTGCCGACCATCACTCATCAAAAACATTCAAAGACAAACGCTCATCCAGCATGAGTGAACGACCCTCCCGCCAAAGCCTCTCTTTCTGCAACAAATCGATCATCATCGCGACTGAGTCAACACGACACTGCCGGAATCGATACACCTTTTCCGGCAGGTTGGTGAAACTCGCCAAACCAGCCAAAAAACCTGGCTAATTACCAGGATCAATGCCTCCGAGTGATACCTCCAACGCTAATAATTAAGTCCGACAACGACATTAATGCAGAGTTAATTAATTATCACTCCCTCAAAAAAAAAAGGTTTTTCCGATAACAAGACGACAGTCGGTTCTTGCAAATGGACCTGATGAATGGAACACACAAAGGGGCAGTGGTCCCCCAACATGTAACACTTGATCCGTAGATCAGAAACAAATTAAGTCCTTCTTATATGACGGCTCAATTCCCTGCGGTGTAACGCTTAATGGAGACGTGCAGGTTATTAAGATGGATTCTTCTGGTAGGGGAGACTCCAGTGAATTGAGCTGTCAGGAAGATATGCGCGCTGAAGATTAACGTTTGTTTCATCAGGCAGCCATTAAGGATTTAACTAATGATCTCATGAGCAATTAAAAATTGTTATTATCTATTATGTTTCGCTTAAACGATCTTTAAACTTCTCCACTTTGAAAGGTTTTCCAGCTTAATTTCAAATTAACTAATATTGACGAAAATGTACAATTTAAGAACGACGGTAAATTAACATCCTTCAAAAATCAAATACCATTTCAATTTTCTAAATTATAGATTTCCCATTACCTTTAGCTATTCTCCTAATTATTTTAATTTTATTTCTAAGATATTAATTAGCTGTCATCATATACGCCATAGATGGCCTTAAATTGTCAACTTTCAACCAGTTAACACACACTGCACAACCTTTTGATCTTCAGACTTCCATCATACTACTTTGATATGAGTAGGTGAGGAGATTTGTTCCAAGAGGCAAAGGTGAATAGAATATGAATTGTCTATACCTGATGGGTAAAACAGCTAAATAATGAAAATTTCATTTAATAAATGTTTGTGTTTTGATATGACGTCACGACGAGCGGAAGAAAAACTAAGTTAACAGATTGTCTGTGAGCTCTCATTGGCTGGCGCGTTCAATTCGAAATGAATGTACTACGCCACGAAATTGAAATTACTAAAAATACTTAACATTTTACGAAAATTGTGACCCAAAAACCAATATATGTATGGATTCAACAAACTGTAATCATATTTCTAAAGTGAAGTGTCTGCTTTCACTCCCGGCATTCGGACATTGCTCTGATGGGAACTACTTTGTGTGCTCTCAGTTTATTTCTCCATTGCCAAGTAACGTTGGAGTCTAGTTTAGGCTAGTTAGTCAATTAACCTCATATACAAAAGTCATCCCACAATGTCAATTCTTTACACCCTTGAGTTTTAACCCGTTCAAATGCTACTCCAACTAGTCAGACCACAGAAATGACGAAGCATCAATGTAGCAGTTAAAGCATAAGGTCCACTTCAACGAAACACTCCACGCCCCAAAACTCAACTGTATCGATCCCGCTCACTCAAAGTAGGCGCGGGCAGGACCATAAATTCCACCGCCGCAACATTCCCAGCAACAATTAACGCGAGAAATAAAGTGATTAAGGATCGCTTTCTTATCAGGCGGGAGCCAGGCCGCCGGAATGCAGAGGAGATTCCCTCCCAAAACCACCCGAGAAACAAGGCCGGAATCCGGCCGAATCGGGTTACCCCGCCAGAGAAGTCATCCGGTAACGAAACGATCGCAAATTGCGAAGTTATAAAATTTTAGTGCCCCGAGATTTATGAAATAAAAGCATTCCGGGGCGTTTGTAATTGTAAGCCACCGCGGATATGCGATGCTCTCGTCGAGATTTTAAGTCGAGGGATAGGTTTGATTTAGTGTGACGAAT
Organism: Tetragnatha montana; assembly: GCA_963680715.1. Classification (NCBI taxonomy): domain Eukaryota; kingdom Metazoa; phylum Arthropoda; class Arachnida; order Araneae; family Tetragnathidae; genus Tetragnatha; species Tetragnatha montana. The sequence continues at coordinate 40,410,957 of OY796680.1, read as the reverse complement.
ATTTCGAAATGCGATGCGGGAGTTTATGGAATCGATGAGGTTTTAGTTACATTTTATTCGAGTCGGATAATGCGGCGAGGCATCGTGTTAAATGGATGGGATGAAATTTTCGAGTAATGATTCAGAATTTAGACTATGACCACAGCTGCTACTTAGTTATTAGGAAGATTCTAGCTAGAGTATTTGATCATTGAAATATTGGAAAATTTATTCATTTTGTTCACAGCGGTCTTGTAGAACTTAAAAATTTGAGATGGGCTATTTTATAATAAGCTGATATCCACAGACAGAACTTAATAACATTGTATTTATAGATTACTATGTAATTGTACACATTGATAAACATTTTTAAATTGCAAAATACCGTACATTAGATTAGATAGTTTTCTCTATTTTTACAGCACTTCCTTTTGTTTAGGTGTGTTTGTGAAGTCTATCGAGTCCATATCATAAACATAAATGGAGATTATTTTTTAAAATGTGGTATAAAAAACAGAATATGAGAACTCGTATGGGTTATTACATTATTTTATATTTAATGAATGTGAAGAGATTTAAATGAGAATAAATTACAATAGATACATCTACTGGCATTGAAGATACTAAAGAATTAATATAAAATATGGAAACAATACAAGGAATAATAAACTAGAGATCCTCCATAGATTACAAAGCACAATAACACCAAAAACATTCATAAAAAGATATATAAAATTAATATATATATAAATAAAGATAATATGTTTCAGCCATATAATAAACAACCAACACAATAAACTGAAAAATTCGGATACGAAAATCCTCCCACAAAATATTTCGTTACGACATATCCACCCACTCAACACTCTTGAAGCACACAATACGAAGTTAGATCCCGCTTTCATAATACTTTCACCATCAACAACTTCTCTTTCTACCCACACAAAAAAGGGGGGCTAACGCAATTATTTCTCACGGAAGTTAATATATAAGGTGGATGCACGCAGTTTCCTATATCAAACTTCCCATTACAGTGTGGAACAGCGCCGCTGACAAAGAAAAAGCCGAGCACACACAGCCGACGAGGAGTAAAAATAATATATAGTATAAGCTGCACTTTTTTTTTTTCTCCTCACGATTTTCAATTTCCAAACTTCGCTTAAGAGGTATAGAAGGAGAGTCGTTTACAAATTGCTTCCAGAGAAAAGCATGAGTGAACATTAAAAGTACCTTCCCCTCTATATAAGTGCACAGAGAGGGATAAAAAAATAACGAATTCTGGTTTCACCAGAAAGTAATAACGGGAAGTTTAGTTAAGCGGACAATTTTCGGCTCGGGGAATGGATAGGGCGGCTTTAAAAGCGCGTCGCATGTAGGTGAAAGTTAAAAAGTGGTTTTGGCGGCAAAATTATAAGCGTAATGGGAAGGAAAACCGAGCCAATTTTCAGAAACGCCTTTTTTTTTAGCAGATATTTTCCAAAAAGTTCCATTTTAGGATAAGATCTAGGCTACTGTTAGATTAAAACTATTAATCCTAGATGTGTTTGAGATTTTTGAAAAAAAAATATTATGAAATGTAAACTAAGACCATGATTTTCATTTTCTTTACTTAACAGCCAATTTTAGAATAAAAATAAGTGCTCTATAAGTTTGTAAGTATATATAGTACTAGTTTTCTAAACTAGAGGTAATGTTCAAGATAACCAACATTTTCATAACACAACTAATACCTAGCCTTATCGGGAAAAAGTAAAGGAGAGCCGAAAACTAAAAATTTAAGACCTGAAGATTACAATTTTTGACAATTATATTCAAAGTAGGATGGGATAAGAAATTAAATAGAGTTTTGTTTATGATAACATGATTCTTAGCATCCTCATTGTAATGAATGACATCGTTTGAAGTATAATTTATTAACAAGAAAATGATTCCCATTACAGTTAAATGGAAAAGAAATAATACAATAAACTGTATCAAAATAATCTGTTACTTAAATTTAAACTGTTTGGTTCTTCAATGTAATATCTGTTATCGCAGTTTGATTTGCTACACCGTGAAACAAGAATGAATATATTTCTAAATATTGTTTTTTTTTTTCTTTAATGACTCACAAAAGCAAAACATGCGACTTCCAAGAACGAAACATGACAAAATAAAATAGCAACTAGTCAAAGTAGCATTCAACAACATAAGTCATCCCAGATAGCACAGAAAGATTGAAAAAAGATTGAATCAAACTTAAGCGCTCAAGCTTGATAAACCTGAATCAAACTTGAAAATTACGGTAGTTTAGCAGTATTTAATGTGTATAGTTGTACCACGGCGATCTTGAATCATATCTAAATAAGGATTGAATTTTCATGCTTAAAGGTAACATTTTTCAAGATAGAAGTTTCAATGATTTTCCAAATTTGAAAAACGCTGTAGTTTAGCTGTATTTAAAGTATACACGGCAAACTTGAATCATATCTAAAAAAGGATTGAATTTTCATGCTTAAAGGTAAGCAGTATTCAAGATAGAAGTTTCAATGATTTTCCAAATTTGAAATTTCTGGTCACCTTTAAGCTTGAAAATTCAACCCATTTTTTAGCTGATTATTTCAATGATTTTCCAAGTTTGAAAATTTTGTTTCAGTTATTGCTTAGTTCAAGCCTGAATAATGCTTATTCAATTTTAGTTTTTTTTTTTTTTTTTTTTTTTTTTACTTTTCCCTCCCGCGTTATAATGCGGGTGGTACTCAGTTTTTTTTTTAAACTTTATTTTTTATTGAGTACATTTTCACAAGCAATAAATACAGTTTATGTAATACGTAATTAGTACATTGATATCTCATAAAAAATAATTTTAAAAAATAGATAACTCATAAATTCTATAAAAAAAATCAAAATATTTTAGTACTTTTAAAATAAGAAAATACATGATACCATAATAATTTTGTTACTTTTTTCGATCGGACCTAAGTGGAAAAAATATCAATAAATTATGAAAGAATTACAATAACATTGGTACTTAAACACTGTTTTCCCTTGTATGAAGCTACCAGCTGATTCCTTACCAGTTCTACAGCCTTTCAAATACACTTCTCTGTAAAAAAATTCTTAAGATAGTTTTTATCAAATGCAGAAACTGAAAGAAACTTACTTTTAAAATATTAAAGAAAAAAAAGGGCTGAATATTCTTTCCTTTTCACCGTTCTAATCTGAAAAATAACCGAAAACTAATTAAAACAACTGATGAATTTGAAAGCTGCCAACAAATAGTATTGCGTTAAAGACGAATATACTACAACAGGGCTTGTTAACTACTGAAAGAGGAAAAATATAATTTAAGAAACATTAAAAAAATGAATGAAACTTTTCTTTAATTAAGCTGTATCCCTATCGCAACAGGTACAATCTAAAAAGACACCTAAAAGAAATCACGTTTCTAAAATTACTGAAAGCAGAAAAATTGTTAATATGATTCCTAGGATCCCATTTTCCATCTGAAAATTAAAATGTGAATTATATTCACTACAAATATTTACAACATGGCTGGTTAACTCCTGAAAATATATTGTTAGGTTAATTAGGCTGCAACTGGAAAAGAGAAAACAGGGATAAAAAAAAGTACCATAGGATCCATCTGCAGTCTGCATCTGAGCCGCGAACAACACCGTCGGCCAGAGAGAGACCCTTCCACCTTCCAAGCCTGCCCTGCAACTGCATACGAGCGAGAGAACGTGAGTACGTGAGAAATGGACACTCAGACACTGGGCGGGCGCCGAGGAGGGCTGGGGGGCTGGGGTGAGAAAGGTCAAACAGGAGGGAAGAGATGGCCCCAACGGTATCCTGACATATGCGGTCAGCTTCCCCTGAGCCCCCTGCTGTTTATGGTTATCTCCCGAAATGGGTGCAAGACTCGCTAAATGATTGCCGTATTTGGCGAGATAGCCAAGACTGAACTATTCCAATGTTTTTATCTGCACGCCCCCCCCCTTGTGTCTCTCGTGGGAAAAGGTCTCCCCAATTCGATTCGGTTGAATAACTGTAGCATTACACAGAATAGCCTTTGACATTGACATCCTGTTGAAAAGGGTCACGCCTAATTACCATCCCATTTCTTGCAGTAGCATATCGGCCAACGATTTTTAACCACAAGTGTAAGGACTTCAATAGCCACGTGTTTACATTAAAAATTGAAACTAAACTATAATTACAGTATTATGGAAATATAACTTAATTTGTTTGTTAGATTTTATAAAAGTAAATTTTTTAGGTTCAAAATGATTGGCAGTAGACCAAATTTGTTTAAAATAAGAGAATTTCCTTTGAACGGTACTACATGAGGTAACTAAAATGAATTAATCTAGTACCGATTAAAAGAATGATTCATTTTATTGTAAAAATACAGATTTATTGATAGAATTTTTTGTTAGCTTTGAGACTATAAAACACATAGCGTAACAGTTTTGACCAGTCTTTAATTATTTATCATCTTTAATTATTTATCTGCGCTTGTTCCTAAAAAGGGAAAATTCCTAATATGACATATTGATACTGTTCCTATTATGGGATATTGAGACTAACTTCTTTTGCAAATTATGTCTATTGATAATGATAGACTTATTTGTTTGCATAACTACCATTACGAATTAACAATTTTTAATGATATTCAGTACATTTAGCAGCTTGGTACTTCAAAAAAAGGGACTTAGGGATCACAACATTAAAAAAAGCGACTTACTGAGGAAAAGGGACTGATTTTTAAAAGCTTGTTTCTGTGCATAAAGAAATGTACTTTATTTGGTATCCATTACACACACAAATACATCTAATAAAATTAAATAATAAATACTGAATTGCAACTTTAGCAGAAGCAGAAATTTTATTAGAAATTCTACTTAATTCAATTCAACTGTCTTGTAATTCAAACTGAGAGAATGAAACATAACACTACAAAAAAGCCTGCAAATGTACTAAAATTTTCATCATACCTAATTTTTAATTATTTTACACTTAAGAACCCTTTCATCATCTCAGTTTTTAAAATAAAATTTTTAAGTTTGCTTAATTAATTTTAGTTTACTTTTTAAAAAAAAAGGGGGAATCCCAACATTCTTAATATGTTACCGTACCCTAGAAACTAAATAACGCAAAATTAGTACACACATAAAATAAAATTGTAAAAGATTTTTACAATTTACACTATTCACAAAACGTGTTTTTCGGGAGCTTTACTATCACCTAATTCCATTGAGATCCCATCATAAGTGTTTGCCATAAGTAAATAGGTAATACAAACTGTTTTTGATAATTTTTACAAATTTTTAAAAATCCCATTTTTTGAGAAATTTAAATTTTAAAAAAATTAAATGGTGACCTTATAATGCTACACATCATAGTAAAGCCTCACTCAAGTCTGCCTAATTGTGGCCGCTTAAGGGCAATTAAAGATTTCCACACAAGTGCCATTTTTTTAAATTTTAAAGTTTAAAAAATATTTGAGGCAGGCCACTGAATTTTGATATCATTTCATAACTATGTATTGCTGCATTTTCAAAAATTAAGAAAATCTGAGACCAGTGTCATAATATGGAAATTTATTTCTGAGCCTTTTATGTGTATTGTATTTAATTGGTCCAATGTAGCTTTTTAGCACATTCCTAGGTATAATTTGCATCTTTAAGAACTTAATCTTAAAAAGTCACAAGTAATTATGTTCTCACTAACGAAAGGAGGGCATGGGGGGTCCTCTCCCAAAAATTTTGTGGAAACTAGACTCTAAAAAATAGGTTTTTAACTAGTTTTGGTACCTCTAGTACAAATTTAAAAATTTTTATGATTACATTTGAAATAAAAGGAACTTTAGGGACCAAAAGCTAAAAAAAGGGGGATAAAAATTGGATATTTAAAGGCTTTTTTCTGGAATTAAAAATTTCTACCAACGACTATTGGCTAAAGTTACTTTCACGAATATATTGGCCTAACTAAAGGTCAATGGTTTTATTTCATTTTCAATTTTTTATTTATTTTATGGTTTTATTTCTGATTTGCAGGATATTAATTTGGGTTAGCATGATCAGTGAAATTATTTAACTTTAATTTCAACTTAAAAATTCTATGTGGTTTGTAAAATTTTAGTAAGAAATTAATACATGAATAAATAAAGTTCCTTTAAAAAAGTATTTTACGGTCTAGAAAGAAATTCTTTGCTTTAAACAATCGATTTCCAATTTATTATATGCGAGGAATGGTTCATTACAAGTAATGCATCAATGAACATTAGTTGTAATACTTTCTTCAACACTTTTTATGGCGGTTCATAAGTACAATTGGTTCAGTTCGTGGGGAGAACAAAGAGCTTGTTGTAAAAAAATTTAGCAATGGTCGAAATGTGATTTTATCTGCCTTTCATAAAAGTTAAGAAATGCAATTTTTTCCGTTATCACAACAGTCTCCCCTTCGGGATTTATTTATTTGTCCTATTTAGTTTATTAACAGCATGGTTTGATATCACATGATGAAAGAAGGCTAAAATGATTTTTTCAGAATTTTTTTGATCAAAACTGATGTGGAAATTTTTTGAAATTTGACTCAAATCCTCAAAATGGCGGCACTTAAAAAATTGGTACGACTGCTAATAACATTAATAACTTTCTTATTTATCGTCTGATATATATATAGATAAGTTTGATGTCATTTTAAAGATAAAAATGCCAACTAAATGATAAAGTAAAAAAAAAACTCCACGGAAACAGTGGATCAACTATTAGAAAAACCCATGAAAAGAAATTATAGAGGGATTTTTTCCATTTTCTTTAGGAATTTTTTAAAGGTAAACCCCCACCTTTCAATAGATAATTATAAGTAAATTGTAATTATAAGTTATTTTATTGGTTTTATTTTTAAATCATGAGCTTTAAAATTCATCCACGGTGTCAAGCATTTTAAAGCTATTTACATATATACCTCATTACCCATCATGAAAAAATGCTATTCGAAAACAAAGGTTGGAAATACTCACCTAAGAACTACATAAAAATAATAACCAAGAACTAAATAAAAATGCTTGTATTTAGCCTTTGATTAATGGCCTATAATTAATCATATCTTATAAAATTTTTAATTCAAATTGATTGTGAAATTATTCAATCCTTTTATGTTCTAAAATATAAAAAAATAAAAAACTAAAAGCAAGAGTTTTCATAATTAAACAAGACCCGAATCACACAAATTGTTTTTAATTATTAAAGACAAATACAATTTAGAAAGGTTCAAATCAAATATTTATTTGCAATAATTCAGGAACTTAGGTGTTGTATTAAATCAATATTAATGTAATGGACAAGTAAGTAGGATCTATTTCAGGTTTAACAATTCAAAATCTTTCGAAAGAATGCAAATATTGAATAAAAACTCTTCAATAAATAGTTATAAACATAGAAACAAAAGATTAAAATTTAGAATACAATTTAAAAGTTTTTCCCTGTGAAAAATTTAATTTTTAGAATATTGAAGTGTTTTATTAAGAAATTAAGTTTAATTACAACATTTAAATTCATTATTTTTCATTCTGTATCTGAAGACTGATTTCATTTATGCAATGTAAAGGAAAATACATTTTGGGTACTCTTGGAGCATTATTTAATTTTTAGGAGACATTCGTACCTCTGATTAGAAAAATACCTGACGTTTTTTTAAAAGTACTGATCTAAAATACTACGTCATACTCATGTTCGGCAACAAAGCAAAATTCTAAAAGCTGTAATTAACAGTTATTTAGTATATTTTTAGAAATGTAAAACACAAATTGCAATAGTTAATATATTTACAAGTAATCAATCTCTAGGTTACATACAGTTAAGAATTTCAACAAACATATTTTTATGGATTTCAGAACAACTTAACGCTTTTAATAAAACCTTTTCTATTTGAGATGTAAGTAAATAAATGCAATAACCCTAAAAAGTAAAATTTTCATATATAAATACTTTTTATACTGAACTTAAACACCTTGATATGCTGTTCAATATAAATGTTTTTTAGGCATTTAAAACAGTAATTATATGTAAAACACTTTACATTTCCTGTAGATATAAAAAAGCACCCAAACACACAAGAGAGAGACTAATGGTGGATGAAGACAATATACAAGCAAAACTTACTTTGCATTGAGGTGGTTTTTCTAAATCCACCAATATTTAAATAATTTGCATAATTCTACAATGTACAACTGAAAAATGTATTCTACAATTGAAGAATGTACTAAAAACAATCATTTCTAGCTCTGGAAAAAATCGAAATTGTTGCATTCATTTACTAACATATCAAGAACAAAATTTCATTAAAAAGTTAAAATTCTTCTGAAATTCGGAAAAATGCGTTTATCAAAATAATTATTACGTATTTACACATACACAACTGAAAATCCTGTATTCCTAAAGTGTCAATATTATTTCATGAATTCTGTCTACTTTTCCAATAACATAATAACAGCGTTTCATTTTTGTTACCCAAAGACGAGTGTTGAACTATACCATGGAATGCAATAACTCTACGTTAATATTACAATAATTCAAAATGCAAAAAAATATAGATTAATTAAGGCTTTCAAAATGAGAAGACAAACTCGTAATAACAATAACATAGAACACAATTTTAGTCTAATTTCTGAAGGTATGACATAGCTGAGAGAAATTTTTTTACATCTCCGATTTCTTCATATTTATTCGTACATTTTTTTTTATGGTAGGGGTGGAAACTGACCGCATGTGTCAGGAATTCGAATTTTTTTACTTGGCGAGGGAAAGGGTCATTAGCGAAAAAGACCCCGCCACTACGAGAAAAAGGGTCGCCAAGTATTGCGCGCCTTTCTTATCAGTGATTGACAGTTTTATGGTAGGGGTGGAAACTGACCGCATATGTCAGGTATTCGGCCCCAACATCTTGATAGCATACACACCGGTAGAGTGGGGTAATGCTCATTGTCTGTTTTTGGGGGGTGACGGGTGAGTAGGAAAAAATCTAAAGCCGATTGACGCGAATTACGAGGTTCTGCTTCTATTATACCGAGCCAGAAACTAAACTGCACTCTGACTAAACGAAAAAAGTTATTTTTTTAAATCGTGTAATTTGTTCAGTAAATTAGAATAATTTTAAAATTAAGGGCTATCTGTTTAAAAATACTTCGTTGTCTAGGGATATTTTAGTAGTAGTTAAGAAGTAGGGCATAAAAGTATAGGGGTGGGTCTGAAAAGTTCCCGTCTTCTACTATAGGAAGCAAAAAATTATAATAGTTACAGATAATACGTCCGATAGATTTTATAAAACTGGGGTCCTGTAAAAAAATAAGTTGTAAAGTTTGGGAAACACCTGGTTCATAAAAATATATATAATACATCACATTGATATCATATTTTTGAAGTGCCGTGAGAAAGTTCAATTTTTTCAATGTCCCGTGACACGGAAAAGTTAGGGAACCCCTGATTTAGAAAACTTTTAATTTAAGAAATATGTATCTTTAATGCTAAAAAGTCCATTAAAAACACCTACACAATTACCACATTGAATCGGATAAATAAACATCCTATACTGCAGGGGTACCTAAACTTTTGAACATTGTGACTACAAAATCTTCAGTTAAGGCATAAATTTTTTCAGAAACTAAATTGACCAGCGAAAAACATTTAAATCTGTTTCTCAATCTTTTCCACACCTTTTCTTTTTACAGGGCTGCAGCAAGGTATTTTTTTCTTATAAAATGAATTGCATGCAAAGGTTAAATGAAGCTTTTTTAAAAAATTAAGAGGTAGTACGAGAACATCATCGCATTAATGTTTTAAATTGTGTATAGAGTTTTGAGTCTCACTCAAGAAAGGGGTCTGGGGTCTATCATCAGGAAATTTTTAAAATTTGACAATTAAAACAGGGCTTTTAAAAATATTAAAACATGGGTTTTTTTTTTGTAAAGTGCGGGTAATTTGCAGTTAAACATAATTTCATTAAGAAAATTACCAAAAATTTAACTGTGTGTAATAAATTATAGGTTCTTTAGGATTAGGGCGCAAGTGACAAGTGTTCTGATAAATTTCCAAAAATAACGAAATAGGGTAGTGGCATCAGTAACTGAAATGATGGCCTTTCTTACATTTTTTTTTACATTTATTTTTAACTTTATGCAATATTTATTTTCCATCAATTTTTAATAATTGAGAATTCCCATTTAGTGTCAAGAAACGATTTTAAGAGGTTGGCTTAATGCTGAAAAGCTGAAATTAAGGAAATGCATTTTTGTTTAGTCTAAATTAAGCAAAATTTCCTTTTGAAACATTAATGCATGCCTTAATGAAACCTTAATGCATTAACTAACATGCAATTGATAATTGTACAACATAAATCATGCTAAATGGGTAGTTATTTTTGAAAAAAGTACTAATTTATTTATTTAAAATGGGGTGTCAGTTACTGGATCAAAACAATCAATTTCACAATTCCAAACAATCAATTTCAATCAGTTACTGGATCCAAACAACTGACACGAGTGTCAGTTACTGCTGTTTTTGTGAAATTCAAGGTAATTGTATGAAAATTCTAGGAAATATGGTAAGAGCTATTTGTAGAATGTTGCTGTGCAACTTAATTTTTAAAATCTAATATTTTTCCAGTAACTGACACCCTGCAGGGCCGTATCCAAGGGGGGGGAGTTAGGGGTCCAAACCCCTCCCGAAATTTTGACATAAATTTTTATAGTGTTTGTTTCCTTGAAAATTGTGTCTTTACAAACAACCCAAAGGGTCTAAAAATTAGTTCTCGAAATCTACTGTACTGTATTTTTTCGTGAAAATTTTGTGACTTACAAGGAGTATTCCACATTGGTGTTACCTAAAGGGTCACAAAATGAGTTCAAAACACTATTTTTAGGGGTAAATTTCCAAAATTTTTCTGGACCACCACTATACTGTTTTATTTTAACATTCTTAACATTATGCTCTTTGAGTGCAATCCACACAAAGGGATATAGGTATAGACTATAGGAAAAATCCCCCAAACAACTTGCTTTGACGAATAAATGGATGTTATTTAATTTACTCAAAATGTATGGGTTTGGTAATATAAAAAATTGTGTAGTATGGCCTCTAGACAGGCTCTTACAGCATACAAATCCCCCAATCAAAGCATCTTCTCTCATTGTGCTTTCAACAGTTTACTTTTTTATCAGCATAATATTCGATTGAGATGCTGGATTAATTAAATCCTATCAATTATTAATTGGTATGCCCTGACTGTAGAATTTTGTAGTTTAGTCTCTTAGACTGGCTCTTACACCATAAAATTCTCCCAATAAACGCATTTTCTCATTGTGCTTTCAACAGTTTACTTTTCTATTAGAATAATATTCGATTGAGATATTGGATTAATTAAATCCTATCAATTCTTCTTCTTACGGACTTAATTGAAGTATTGAAATCTTTGAATTTAGGTTTTCTACACTCATCTGAGCAGAGATATTTTTAACTCCTCTGAGAGAGTATTTCACTCCTTGAAAATCGGAAATACTCTTTAAAAAAAACTAGAAAGGAGTATTTTCACTCTTTGAATTTTTCACAAAGGTTTAGCTTAAAAAATGCACCGCGGGCCCCACCGAAATCAACAAATATTTTTCTACTCAAAACACCAACTGATCTCAGCGAAGACATTTTCGCCCTACTTCTAGAAAAAGCCAACTGCCAAAAGCCACGGCACCCTATTTATACTATTTAATTGTGTTTTCATACAGCCATAGTAATTTTATGTCATTTATTGTTCTGATGCTAAGGGAGGTTTTTGTGTCTCTGTACAATGTTCATGCTATTTCTGTATTTCACTCCTTATAATTCAATTTCACTCCTAAAGAAGCTAAGGAGTATTTTTACTCCTCCAAAAAATCCTAGGAATAACACTGCATCTGAGAATATCGTCCTATTAGACAAGATTGGTGCATACCTATGGACAAAATTCTCTTTCAAAAATTAATGCATTCGATGCACATGTACGAATACGAATCTGTTCATAATTATTGAATAGAGACGATTGCAAGTCTGTTCATTTTTAGTTTTCAAAATACCCCGAATTAGATAACAGATCAGTTCTTTGATTTGATATAAGATAAATTTTAACGTTTATCCTTTACAAAAACGCTTTAGAAGTGTTTTCCCTTTGTCATAAAAAAAATATAAACCGTCCGAAAATCTGTATGAAAGCTATTTCTCTTGCCTTTTGTTTATCTTAATAGTTCTGTGAGTATGGATTTTCTGCATTGAAAGATGTATAAGAGATCTATACTACACTAAAACGCTAGAAATAAAGAAAAGCCAAAAATATCCTGAATCATTCATAATATTTGACAATTTTAAATCTTTATGTCCCTGAAGCACAATGACATTTTAGTTCCAGGAGGTGATATTTTGGAAATAAATTCTGATCAAAACAAATATTTATATTGAGTTATTGAGATACAAAAAACAATCTTGGTAATTTAAAAAACACAAAACATATTTTATTAAGTATCCCAAAATACCATGATGTCCATTGTATGATTAATTTTGTTAATCTTATTTCTTCATCGAGAAGATTCCCTTGAAAGAGCTGTGAGAAAACAAATTTTCGGAGACACCCGTAATCAGTCAATCTCAAAAATGGACACTTCCGCTTGCGCCCGGGCGAACGCGAAGGGGGCCGCCGACGCGACTCCCCAGTGCCGATAACGAAACGACATTCTCTGGGAGCGCGGGGGGAAGGCAAACAGGATTTTTTCCCGCTGTTGGTGTTTTGGCCGTAAAATGGCCGAACCGTCTACATAGGGTTAATCACTTGCAGAATAAAATCTTATCTCACACAAAAAATAATTATTTATTAAAGCCCATTTTGACTGTAAGAGAATTATGTATATTTTTCGTTTACTTCTGTGTTCATTTTCAATAAGTTTTTCTATCAATTCAAAACTAGTAACTTTTCACTTAGAAATTCGCAAGGAAATTATTTAATACCAAAGTCTAATAAAAATCTTTTATAAATCTCGCGTGTTTCTGGGTCCCTACCTGTTTAATAAAATAAATTAAGCCCTTAAAACTACTAATAGTAAAACTGAATTTAAATCTGGAGTATATAATTGTATAGCAGAACACAATGAAATAGAAACATTGTTTAAGTTAATTAGTCAGCGATGCTTCGTTACCGTAACAAAGAAACTGGTACTGGGTACCGAGGACGAGCTCTGTGCTCTTTTGGTGCTCAAAACTTATTTTTTTTCCATGTAAGTGTGTGTTCGTTTTTCTGCTTTTTTGTCTGATTTATCTCTTGTAATTTGTTTCATTTTTTTGTTGTGTTTTTGTAATAAAAAAATTTTATTCTATTCTAATACACGTCTTAGGCCATGCTACTGGCGATATTTTATTGAATACGTCACAGCGCTATTGAAAGCCCGTCAGGTTAGATTATTTTTCAATGCTGATTACAAATAAATTATCCAAAGCTAGTAAAAATTATGTTTCTAAATTATTTCTCTAAAGTATTAAAAGATAAGAAAAAACTTTAAAAATACCCCAAGAGAAATAGTTTTTCAACTAGGGTTTAAAATTGATAATTATGGAAACGGAGAAAAAACTCAAAATCGGATCAAAATTTTTATTTGCTACTTTAAAAAATCAGGCCCCATTTTTCATCAAGGTTGTGTTTCGCTTTGGAAAATATTTTATTACCCAAGAGAAAAATTCCTTGCTGGACAAATGATTGAACTAAATTTGATAAACACAAGATTGTGATTCGCTTGAATTAAAACTAATTTTAATGATTGAAAAAGATTTTATTACCCAAACAAGAAATTCCTTGCAGGAAAAATGATTGAACTAAATTTGATAAACTTAAGATTGTGATGCGCTTGGATTTTCAACCAATTTTAATGATTGAAAAATATTTTATTACCCAAGCAAGAAATTCCTTGCAGGAAAAATGATTGAACTAAATTTGATAAACTCAAGATTGTGATTCGCTTGGATTTTCAACCTATTTTAATGATTGAAAAATATTTTATTACCCAAGCAAGAAATTCCTTGCAGGAAAAATGATTGAACCAAATTTGATAAACTCAAGATTGTGATTCGCTTGGATTTTCAACCAATTTTAATGATTGAAAAATATTTTATTACCCAAGCAAGAAATTCCTTGCAGGAAAAATGATTGAACTAAATTTGATAAACTCAAGATTGTGATTCGCTTGGATTTTCAATCTATTTTAATGATTGAAAAATATTTTATTTCCCAAGCAAGAAATTCTTTGCAGGAAAAATGATTGAACCAAATTTGATAAACTCAAGATTGTGATTCGCTTGGATTTTCAACCTATTTTAATGATTGAAAAATATTTTATTACCCAAGCAAGAAATTCCTTGCAGGAAAAATGATTGAACCAAATTTGATAAACTCAAGATTGTGATTCGCTTGGATTTTCAACCAATTTTAATGATTGAAAAATATTTTATTACCCAAGCAAGAAATCCCTTGCTTGAAAAATGATTGAACTAAGTTTGATAAACTCCAATCTTGAAACACCCAGCTTAAAAATTGATTGAAGTAAGTTTGTTTCTACAAGTTTGAAATTTCAACCATATTTACAGGAAATCTCAAACTTGAAGCAAGCATACGTGCTATCTGGGATCCTCCTAAAACCAAGCTTTAATGATCTAACATGGTCCTTGGGCCATAAAACACTAAATAACAACCAACCAAGCTTTAATATTTGAAGGCTTCTAGTCTCCCACAACCAACCTTATATACCTCCAGCTCAATTAAGACCATTGACGAATCCCTCCCACGAAATACCGACGAAGGGATATTAATAATTATTTAATTAAAAACCCACACGCCAGACCCACCGAACAATAATCAATCCCGAGAACTGAAGGAGTCCCGGGTATTAAAAACCTTTACTTAACCTTATCGCCGCCCCAGAAAAGGCAATACAAAATCACATTAGACGGTCCAGGACTTCTGCCTCTCGCGAAATTAGATTGCGGTTAATAATGTTATTCTTGGCGGAGAAGATTTTTCAATCATGGTGGGGCCTTTGTAGCCCGTGCTGGTGTTTTCTCCGGGATGAGCACTTATTGCTTTCCTAATAAAAATGTCCTATCCCCGGGAAATTGTGGGAGAAAAATTAAAAAAGCCGCTGGTCGATCTGGGGAGGGATTTGGGGATTTTATGGTGGTGGCCAGTCAATGAAGCTAACGATTTTTTTTATTTTATGGGGTCGTTGAACGACGAATTAAAAAGGCGAATTGCTGTCGAGGAATGTCATGTTTCATTATGCGAACACGAGTCCTTCGCCTGATGGGGAAGTCATTAGAATGACATTAAGGGGTATGACAACAGGTACGCGAGATTACATGGAAATGAATGAGCTTCGATGCATTGATATGTTTGGGAGTTTGATACTGGGGAAAATGCAATGCATTCACGAGGTAAAAAATGCTTTAAAATATTACTTTTTCTAATCATCAACAAATTCCGATGGCGTAATTGATTTTACCATAACACTTTAAAGGGATGGGGATCGGTTGTTTTAAAAGTAGTTTTGTATCAAAAAAAGACGAAAACCGATCAAAAGAATAAGATACCTAAAAAGAAGAATAAAAACGAGTAGTTTGTTAAATACAACTATCCTGTTGTTGTCATAATGGGTATAAGAGTTCTTAAAAATATCTTTTCACGTTTTGAAAATCATGCAAAATAATTCAAGAGCACAACAGCAAAAGCGAGATCTTTAACATAGATGGGAATTGCTATTTTAGAATGAAAGGAACTGTTATTTTTACATCTATTGTATTCCCATTTTACAACTAACAAAAATCCCTTCAGTAAACCATTTTCGGTATATAAAAATCAAATAAAATGTTTTATCAATGGTTACTTCTTTGCAAAATACCCCAATGCAAATATATATATATAATACTCAAAAGCAGTCCCGGGTATGATCCTACTAGAACAAATTCTGATAATCGAAAATGCCCCAAGTTTATCACCATCATCCAAAATATATCCCACAAGAACCACAAGTGCAATGAGTCGAAAAACCAATACCCGACCACAGCAAAGCAACAACACAAATCACAAATACCCACGGGAGCGTTTTTCTTCAAAGGCACAAATTAGCAATTTTTTCTTCGCACCGGGGCGGAAAAAAGGAACAGTCCGTCAATCCAAATTGAATTTCCCCGCCAAAGACAAAACAAAAACCAGGCGGCGCGATTTACAAACTTAAGCCATTACCGGAGAAACGACGGAGGCAAAACATAAAAAAAAACCGGAGGGGGGAGGGGCAAATTCGGAAACTATTCGAAAGGGGTTATTACTTTTCGAGTAAGCGATGCAGACTTTTCCGCCGAAAATCACCCCAAAGCCAAGATTAGTTTTTCAATAACAACCTTTTAAGCAACATGAATTCCCCCGCATGGCACGGCTGCTCGGCGGGAAAGAAAGCCGTAAGGTGCTACGCTGCCAGGGAGGAATATTACTACCACACTGGAATCGCGCTTTCCCTGATAGCTGGGAGAGATGAAGTGTTTCGGGTGCTAGTGATGCGGAGAGGGAAAAGTGAAGTGGGAGATGGAATATGGAAGGAGATTTTCTCCCAAGAAGAGGAGAATCTGCGGCAAAAAACTGCAACACCGTAAAGAAACACACGCGGTTCGTTCTTATTTTAAAGGAACGAGCAAAATCCGAAAATGTTTTCTCGAGTTTGAATTTTGGATGCAAGAAGTAATTGACTGGGTAAACTGGGTAAGAAGCACATAACTGTGCCAGAATTTGCATTTGGGGATTATCTAAGTTTTAAATATAATAATAAAAAGGTAACTCACTAATTCTACCTTCTAAAAAATATGATACTGACAGTTAATGCTTATATTAATTACTATAATTTTGGGTCAAGTTTTGAAATACTAGTGTTTAATTAAACTTTATTAATTTAATTTAAGTATGAGGTAAAAGTGTCAAATATATTTGTGACTATTACATAACTAGTAGTATCAGGAGGAACGACAGAATTATTAATAGAACAAATTAAAGGCTTCCATAAGTCTACCTGAGTGTACACAAGAACATCTTTGAAAGGGTAGAGAAGATTGTTAGTCAACTTAATGCGTTCTCATTGAGAATTAATTAAAAAATAAAGGTTTAGTTTAAAAACCAGACACAAAAAAAAATCGACGTTTTCTTAAGGAAAAAAAGGCCTTTTTTGGAACAACATAAAATAGAAACTGGTATTTAAAAAGAGACACATTTTTAAAAATAATACAATGTACTCACGATTTCCCAAATAGAAAGTTTCAACAAAAAATAACCAAAAAACAAAACCTTCGGCGCAATAATCAAATTAACGTAAGATGCTGGAAAAACTCAATGAAAATAAATTTGAATTCAAGAAATTAATCACTGATGTCTTAACGCTTTAAATTCAAAGAGAAAGGATAGAAAATAACTGACAGAAAGAAAGCACAATAACTATGTAAATTAAATTTAAACGAAAAACATGCCCATCTCGCCCAATCCGAACAGAATAAAATAACTTATTTCTTTTTTACGCCTCAGAAAAAAAGGCATTAAAAACTGAACACGCCGATTTAATATCTCAACCCCTCAAAACTACTTTTTAAACTTATCTCTGAATAACGCAGAATTAAGTTTTCATAGCAAAACGTCGCATGCGTTAAAACTTGTGACAGGTTACAATATTACTCAGGGAAAATGATAAGTCGTGAGGAAAACAACATTAAAAATAAGCATGAGGGTACACTGAAAAACATTTTAAGTTTTATCGGCTTAAAACAGGAGCCTCCAGAGCAATATATGTAAGTTTTTGCAATTCCAGAGAAGTGATAAAACATACCTTTTTGATTAAAAGAGCAAAGAAATCAGACTAGGTTTTTTACAATAAGGAAAATTATATTGCAAAAAGATAAAAGATACTCTCTCTATATAAACTTTTTCCATAATCATAATCCCGTAAAGATTAAAATAAATATATACATACAACCAACTAAAATGAAAGTTGAAAAATGTTCTAGATATTATTGCGGAAGCTATAAAAACTATTACAAAGTAATTTATATCCTTATGGTTTTGGTTATTTTAGAATAATAATGTCTTTCAAGCATTATTCTTATGCTACACCATTACTGCTTCTTTTATTATCCTTCATTGGAAATAAACTATTTCTAGTTACAAAAACTGCATTAAGATATCAATATTTGGTTAATAAAATGTATTTAAAGCACCCCTATGGGGCCAATGGGGTAAGTACTATCAATGAGTTTTTTTTTTATAAATTCGGGAATAAAAATTTTTTTGACATTTTCCGTACGACAGGTGATTTCAATAAAAGATATGTGTAACTCAGATCAAAGTATTCTAACATTTGTGTAAAAAGAAAATGCAATAGTAGTGCGATATGGTACTCTATGAAAAACCTGGTTTAAGACTATAATTTATAAAAGAGGACTGTATGGAAAAATAAATATGTAAAAATTAGAATCTGGATGCGGTAAGTAGTTTTTTAAGCATAAAAATTGCCACAATCAAAATATTGAGGGCATCTAAACACCAGATTTCGAGGTTGATTCCCCAAACTTTATGGGGGTGACCCTCACGGTTTTGATGGATAAAAATTATAAAGAAACAATTTAACTCAGAAACCTTTTCGAAAATTCAAGCAAAACAGTAATAAAAGGTTTCCTCTTAGCACGAAAACTTTCACGAGGGCCGTAAAGGCTATCATTCAAAGGGTAAAAAAGCAATTTCTTCTCTAAATGTCACCCACTTCTCGTGTTTAGCACCACAGTTGGTATTGTATGGAAACCTGGTTATTACTTCCTCTAACAAAGTAAGCAGTATCAGAGCCATATGCACGAAAAAACAAGCAACAAAAGATAAGCTCAAACAAAACTGCCCGCAAAGGCGCAACAAAACGCTAAATAATTGGAAGCTTCCATAAAAGCAGACGGTACACAGATAAGACTGCGGGATGGCTTGCAAAAAGCGTTAGTAGTAGAACTAACTCTGCGGACATTATTTTTCATCTCAACTCTTTAATATTTTCCCCAAGTTACTCTCTGCACACAAAAGAACACCGAGAGGAGTTATTCCACCGCGAGAAAAAAAAACCTCACCGCAAAAAATCACGAAAATTCACAAAGGAAGCGAAGAAAATTAAGCAAATATGCATTTTTTGGAAAGAAAGCGCTGTTTTTCGTCGAAGAAAAAAAAAAGTAGAGAACGAACTGTGAAAAACACAAAACACTATCTTTTCTCTGAAGGTTTTTTCCTAGACGCCTCCAGGGGTCATGCGTGGGATAGAATAACGTTTTTCGAAGCCCCCGGCCAAGCAATCATTCGAATAACGTCATTGCGCCAATCAAAGGCAGTCCCAGGGGTATGACTCGCACTTTGTTCCCTTCCAATTTCCGCGATGGCTCCTTGACCGTACGACCCGGTGCTTCCGTTATATTATTGCTTTAAAGTATGCAGCGAGGAGGAGAAATTTGATTTTAAGTACGCCACCAGCTAGAATAAAGACGTCAGGGGCCAGTGGTTGGGGAATTGCAAAATTAATAAGAGAGGGGAAACAAAAAAGCGTTGCGGTACAGGGATAAGCAAGAGCCAGGGGGAGAAAAGGGAGATAAAAGATAGAGCAACACAGCAGAAGTAGTGACAAAGCCAAAAGAGTGATTCTAGTTCGCATATTGTTTGCATAATCGTTTGCTATATACGTTACTTTAAGAAATGTTTTCTTCAACTATTGTATTACATTATATTGCGGTTGCGCCTTAAACTATTGAAAGTTAACAAAAATAGTGGATTAGATAAGGAAGAGCCCTTTTTTCAACACTGTTGTTTTTATAGTATTCGTTTTCTCGCTACAATGGAGTTTTACAACATCTCTTAAATAAAAAAAAAATTAACTTATTGAAAATTCTCTCCTAAATCCGAAAATTTTGTTAGTTAATTATAAGATATTTCATTACAGAAAAGCTGACGTCAATTATCTTTAAAAATTAAATACTTTCCTTAAAGGATTTCTAAACTTTAATTAAGAAAATTAATAAAATTACACAAGGTGTCCGAAAGTCTGGCGTATTATATAATAAGATAAAATATTATAATAAAACCATTTATTAGTTTTGTCATTATGTAAAGCCCAATTTTCTGTTTTCTCAGTTTTAAATGTTTTTCATGAAGCTCATCAAGAAAATATAAATTTAAATAAGAAGGCTCGAGTTCTTGCAAAAATGCTTGTAACAGTGGAACATCAAGTAGAGCTCAACCTACACACGAATAGTTAAAATTAATTGAAAACGTTCGCAACTTGGAAACAATTGTCACCATAGGAAATTTAAATACTTAAAATTAGCGCAGTGGTTTGAAATTAGAATTGTGGCATAGTTGCATTTATTTTTAGTACATCAACATAAATAGCCAACATTAATGTACCATTATGTATACCTAACTATAAATTACCACTTTATGTCTATGTAGTCACATTGCGAAGAGATCTAAATTGTTCTTACCGCATAACGAAACAAATTCTTATCAGCTGATTATGCTTAATACCGCAAGAACCACCCACATTCCTATTAAAGAGAACGGAAACCACTTAACGAAACAAAAACGCACCGCAACAAGTATCATTCGCTACCCAATGTGTCCCATAAAAGCGCAAAACTTACCCGCCAAAGCTGTCGTTACGAAGGATCAGACGAGACAAAAAAAAGCCCTCTTATTCCAACTCCGCGAATATAATTAAAAACAAAGGGCAGGGGAAGCAAAAAAAAAAATATTCCAGCGGATCAAAAAATTATCGCCTGGGGGAAATATGTGGAATTGATGAGACGGGCGATTACGGGGGTTATTTTTAAACCTCACCGAGTAAAAAAAAAAAGGCAAGCGTCATTAAAACACAAAGTCGAGGGTGGGCTGTGCACCATACCAAATTATGCTTTATCTTTAAACAACAACAAAAAAAGCCGCGTTGATAAATTCAAGGAGGTGAGAGGGGAAGTCATCCACCGCCATTTATAATAACGACGAAAATTCTTCTTTCCGCGACTGATAATTCCCGTTTTTCAACAGAAAAAACTCGTCTTGTTTAGCTCCTGCTCGCACAGCTTGATGAATAGGTCGTTATCTTATCAGACAGAAACCCCACGAGAGAGAGAGGAGGAATATAAATAAATAAAAAAAGCAGAAGAGGGGGCTGATCAGAAATATGTTTCACTTCAAACCGCCGTCAACATTTTTATGGACAAATAAAGAGATAACTCTGCCCCCTCCCTCGTTAAGGACGTTTTTGAGTTCAATCGTCCGTCAGGAAGGAACAACTTTTCGGAGATGGTGGTCTCCTAGGTGCAATCGATGTTGGTTTTCGGAGGGAGAAGTTTTTTTTTCATGAGATTTTTTTTGTCGGTGTTTGCGATGTCTTTTCGGCAGAGATAAAACGCGTTTTTATCAGATAGTGCAGCTTCTCGCTGCTGCCTCCACCAGGTAAAGATTTCGATTAAAAACTTGAGGAGCTCTCCAAAGTTTATCCTTGGTCGGCGAGGCGGAAAGCTAGTGTGACGAGATAAGGGGAAGTGTCGTATTTTAGAGGAGAAATTAGGCAGGGAGTGTCTTATAAATCAGATTCGTTTTCTGCAGGTACTTAGCCAGACTGTCTGACAATAAAGCTTTTATTGATTTGATACCGGGGTATCTCGGTTAATGAGCGTAATTCTTATACGAGAAAATAACTAGAGAAAAAAAACCTATAAAAAAAACTTCACTTAAAGAACATTTTGCAACATTGTTTTTCTTTATAAGAAGCTACTCAGAGATAAAGTTTTAACTAATGTTCGATAAAAGTACAAAATACATTATTATTGAATAGAGTGAAAAACCAGTAAATTTAAGTTGAGGGTATTTCGTACAATATTCCAGTTTCGAATAATTCGGGTATTTTAGTTGTAGAACCAGGTTTTTCAAGGTTTTGCTTTCTTTCTCACTCTTTACGATATACTCTTCTCTAAATAACAAAACATTTCTTACGTTATGTAAAACTTTTAAGAGTTAATTCCATGAAAATTTCAAACATTTTTAAAATAATTTTTTTTTCAAATTTGATTCCATCACAATTACGAATAAATGAATACAGCGACAATTGAATTGATAAAATAACATTAAATTACAATTTCAAAAAACCGCCACCGGACAAAATCATCTCAAAAAGCGAGCACATCCATAATCCCCGACATCCAAAAGAGAAACTTTCCGAAATCATCGTCTGAATCGGCCGTGTCCAGGAGCGATAAGCCAATAAATCGATATGCCCTCCTCCTTATTATTATTATTTTGGGGAAACATCGCATCGTATCGTCGCCATTTGTCACCGGGCGCGTGCCTTATCGCGCGACCGTCCGCTGCAAATAAATAAACGATATATTCGCGAGTGCGCGAGAAGATTTTCGTTCCAGAGATGCTGAGCAAGATGGATGGATGGATGGAGAGTCTGGGAGGAATTCGGGTGTTCGTTATTGTTAAGTTACTGCTTTCATAGAGGGTATGTATGGAGTTCCTCGAAGCTGGGGGAAAAGTTGGGAGTTTGTAAGGGTTATTGCAAAGGGTTAGATAATGTTCAATGAATAATAATTGATTATTAGGGGTGGTTCTTGATATTTCATTGTATATTCTCTTATTTTGTCATCATTAAAAGATTCTTAATTTTTTTTCTCACTTAAGTGAAATAATATTTACCTACCTTATTATTTAAAAATCTCCAGAGTTTTAATGTGTTTTTATTGAAGTTACATTACAAATGCTCCACACAAAAATAAACACATTGTAAAGACGTTTAAGAACACTCTTTTTGTCCATAAATTAAAAACACTTCAATTGCATTGTTAGGTAGAACACTTTAATGCCTCATTGTGTTGTGATAGTGCTCTGAATATGTTTGAAAAAGTGTTAGAAATGTGTTCTAAAAATAGTGTTGTAAAATATGTTCAGAATCTGGAAGTGTTCTTAAATTTGGATCGAAATACTATAAATAAGGTCACATTTTCTGTATCTGAAATTTTTAGTAGCACTTTCACAGCACTATTTTTTTCTCACACAATCGCAAAATACACAGTCAAAACGCTTTGGGTTAGTAGTGTTTATTATTGTGTTTACTTAGCGTTGCTAAAGTGTTCCGCGAATTTGCAGTATAGACTTCATAAGAAAAACACACAGAAAAATATCACAACTTAATTTCGTCATGCCCATAAGAATTTTAATTTATTTTTTTTTTTTGATTTTCAGCATTACAGGGATGAGACTGGCAAAAAAGCAAAAAGTCTGAACACTGTACAAACGACATTTGATCTCTTAAATTGAGAAATAATAAAAAAACTAAAAATAATTAGTTAAAGTTTAGTTTAAAAGTTTTTAGTTTAAAATTTCAACGTGTTAAGCTGTTATATTAAATTGGCTTAAATATGAAAACTTACCATTTAAAGAGCCTCATAAGTCCAGAACATCAACTTGAATTTAGAAAAATGAAATTCCCAGCCAAAAATTTCAAATCATAAGCTGATTTTTAAAAAAAAATTAAAAAGGCTTAAATTTTCATAATTTGAAATTATCCACAAGTCTGAAAAATATCACATCCCTGGCATTAAATCAATATGGGAAAGAAACGTGCCAGCTTATATGAACCGATGTCTTAATCATAAGAAGAAAAAGAAGTTAATTTTAAACAGATATGAAGATATTATAATTATTGCAGTAGATAGAAACAAAGCAAAACTAGGAAAAAAAAAACATTTTTGAATTAGTAACTACAAAGCTCAAAAGGTTCATTTTAAGTATAAAGTACTACATCAGTATATCTGACAAAAAATTCGGTGAATGTTATAAAGTAATTACGAAAAGAGAAATCCGCATCGGTTTTAAGGATAACATATCACTGAAATACATGTTATTTAGCACAAAGAGTTAATAAAGACGGAAAAACCACCATGTTCAAATTAGAGGAAAGAATATCCGTCAACAACGGTACCATTCAACGAAACTAATTACTCCCATCCTACACCAAAATTCGTTGTCGCAAACAATAACCTTCTGTAGCAGAAATGTCAAAGTCGCTTTAGCGCACAGAGCGAGTTCACTACTCTGTGAAAGGGGTAAATTAAAAGCCTGGCAAACAGAAATTAAAAAAAAAAGAGCTAGGAGAGCTGAGGCCAATAATAACGAGCTTTTCAAACCGACGGTGTTTTTTAGAGGTATAAAATTGCGCCAGCTGGTTTTAAACAAAAAGGTTTGAATGTTAACACTGACTCTTAGAGTAGAGAAACTTTAATTCAAATGCCAAGAGTAGTTAGGTTCAAAAAATAATGGGAGCAAAACGTTAAGACTAAGAATCCTCCAAAATTATTCTTTGAAGTATGAAAATTGTTTATCACGAATAACAGAATAGTAAATATAAATCTATAAATGTGTAACCCCAACTGACTAAAATAATTGCAACATTTACAATGTATTAACACTGTAATTTATGTATTTACATTAAAACGAGTAGAGAAATATTTTGCAAATTCACAAAAGTGCGTACTTGAGTTTTCTTACATTTAGCGTTGTATGTGTAATTATGTTGCATTACACATACAACGCATTTTTTATGCAATATTGAAAAAAATATTATGATGATTTAAAAAGATGCTAACACGGGTAAAAACCAATTCAATTTTTAGGAATGGATGTTATCCATCCCTGAAGAAAAGCATTCTTCTCATAACATTAACATGAGATGGTAAAAAATTATATCGATTAATCGTAACTTTCCTAAATAAATCACGCGGATAATTGCCTCTCATTACCTAATTACTAAATCTGATAACTCAAGACAAACTTAATTATTTTGGAATTCAATCTAAGAATTTAGGTAATCTTATCATACTTTTGCATAAAATATCCAACAATCGTTTGTGTTTATAACCGAAACCATTAAAAGCATCAAACACAAAAAAACTGGAGAAACAAATAACTTATCAAAGCCAATATACAGCAAAAAACCATTGCATTGCGAAATTTTATTTTAATTAAACCTCTAATTATGTTGCATTACATATCAGACATCAAACGCATAGGACTTAATGACCGCAAAGATCTGAAGAAATGAAACCCAATTAATTCTCTAGGCAAATGGAAGATTTAAATGAATGCCCATCTTGGAGTGAAGTAATAAAAAAAAAGGAGCAAAGGCAAAAGAAGACAATTCTGCCAAAACTTAAAGAGGGAGTGACAGTTGTGGTTTTTTCTTCTTTTTTGGTATGCTTGAAATTAATATGCTATAATTATCACAAATGCTCTTTCGAAATGTTGTACTTGATTTTCAAAAAAAATGATGCTTTTTATTTATGAAATGTTAAAAACAGAGTTAAGATAAATAAAATGATTAACTTGAGTTAACTAACAAGCAGGTCACTTTTAAGAGTTTTTTAAAGAAATGCTTTTGAAACACAACTTTCTTTATGTATGGCTTAGTTTGGTTTTAATCAAGAGTAATAGGTAAAATCATTTATAAAAACAATATTCTGTTAATGAAGTTGATAATTTTGCTATAGAAATGACCGTTTTTTATTTAAATGATTTGGTATTTCCTATAAATATTAATTTGTTAATAAAATGTGAAGTTCATAAGCAGGAATAATTTCTGAAAATGTTTTGAGCAATCAACTTGTTATTTTAGAAAATGTGCAATGGACTCTAACCGCCTATCTGGTTCGAGACTTCACACGGAACCAACACGTGACCTACTGAGCTTGCAATGGACTCTAACCGTGTGACGTCAGACGGTTAGAGTCCATTGCAAACTCAGTAGGTCACGTGTTGGTTCCGTGTGACGTCAGACGGTTATACACTTGTTTTACATAAAATAAAACGTGAATTCATGCAAATGATATACACTTTATAGATCATTGACATTCCTAAGAAAAAAAAAAAGATTCCCTAAGGGAAAACGCGCAGTAAATATATGTAAAAAAAAGTGGTAGAGTTTTTTTAATAACTGCTGAAAACTTCAAGTAAAGACGTTAAACGAATGGGAAACATTACTACTGTTACACAAGTAAATAAGCACGACTTCATCCAGTCATTGCTACGAGAAAGTCATCCATTTCTAAAACGTGCATATTCATTTAGGACTATAGCAAACAATTTCCTGCAGGTAATAGTACCCCGAACATACCAACCCCAAGTATGAACCTCAAAAAACTATACCTCAACCTAAAAAAACCCGAAACTTTTGAGTTGACAATCCATATCGCACAAGATTGACGTTGGCGTGATGGAAACAGATGACACAAACTCTTAAAGATCCCAAGCATCCATCCATCCACTCATTCACCCATGCATTACCGGACGACGAAAAGTCACGAACGATGGGGGTTCTTCAGAAAACAAAATATAACAACACAGGAAATAACAAGGGCGAGAGAGAGAAGCCCCTGTAGAAGAAAAAAAACCCTCAGAGGACACGTCCTCTCACAAGGGGGACATACGAGATGATAAAATAATACTAATAACAACAATAATAACGTCATCACGCGGTCATAGTTAATGGCTGCGGGAGAAGAATGACGGAAACCTATCCGATGGCCGAGAGAGAAATGGATACGGATCGTGCCGACATTTTTGTTGGACGCAAAAGGATTGTTTTTGTTGAGAAGAGAAAAGTTTAGGGGGAGGGGGATTTTTAGAGGGAGGCAAACGTGGCTATAGTGGAGTAGTTTTGGAAGAACCGTCTCTGAGGAGGATTCGGGATGCACTTTAAAAAATGAGGTAGGAAGGAGTCATCTCGGTGGAAAAGTGGAAGGATATACCTTGGTTTATTTTTGTGGATGGATCAAGTGTTCCAGTTTTCGTTATGTTGTCTGCATGTGAAGCGTTAGAATTGAAGTTATTTCTGCCATTAAGCGACTGCACTATTTCACCGGAGCGGTCAGTTTCAACGAAGAGAAAAAGGAGACTCTAACAAAAGACCAGGTTGGAATGTCAGATTTTCAACCATTTTGAATGGAATAAGGAGTAAGCCATTTTATTCTTTTACCAGTTCTTTCCCAAAACTAATAGATCTATAACTTTAATTTAAAATATTATTGTAGAAGATCGTTTCTTTTTCACTTTTTGGCATTTATTAATTCAAGGAGCTAAAGAAAGAGAAGAGGTGGTTTATTAACTAGTAGGTACTCTTCAAAATAAAATCTATTAAAATCTATTTTTTGATTCATTTCTTAATGCTAAATTAATTTCACATATGACCAGTGGTTCCCAACAGGTGGTCCGTGAGAGTATTGGAAGTGGTCCCCGAGAAAGGGCATGGTATAGCACAAAAAAATTCTAATAAATGAAACTTTGAGCGGATTTAACGATAACACATTGAATTATATCCATGACGATGATTTTCGGCTGAGTGATTTGTGGGCATAAAAATCACCTCCAAAGTTTTAAAAATACTTTCCAGTTCTATAAATTATTTAAAGTAAAGTCAAAAGCTATGAAAAAAGGTTTTTTTACAGGTTCTAAAGATTTAATTTCATCACAACATACTATATTAATATAACTTTTGTGAGATAAATTCTTAAAATGGAATAAAAATTTCAGAGCATCATATAAATTTTCATGCTTAATTAAGGAAAATGAACTTTTATCTTTTAATTTTGTGAGGATTGGGGTGGTCCGTAGAGGTTCCAAAGTTAGGCTTAATGGTCCGCGGACTTCTACGAGTTGGGAACCACTGACATAGACGGTGATAACATTGTACCCGAACACAACGTGAAGAATAAACAGTTGAAAAACGACTTTCAAACTAAAGTGCCCTAAGCAATGTCCAATAACCCCTCAGTAAAAAAAAACCCATCCCATCGCAGGGAGCTGCACTCCAACACAAAATATATGAGGCGAAACGATAAATTCCCTTAACTGGAATATAATGAAACACCACTCTTAGCACCATCAGAGAGATGCTGCACCAATCATAAATAATGGCATCCCTTTGTTCCAAGGGATGCAATAGAAAAAGGCCAAAGAAACTTGGTCGTAAATAATTCAAGAAACCATTAAAAAACGGAGGGTGCATAATTTCGTGCGTTTCAGCAGATGTTGCGCTACCATATCGGCCGCTGCGTTTAACTTGATTTATGGCATAACTCACTTCGTCATTTTTCTTTAAAGTGGGGAATTAAAATAATTTATGGGCCTGGCCCTTTGTTTTTCGGTATAGCTCAAAGGGAAAAAAATGTCCAGAAAAAATATTTATCAACAAAGCTTGAGAGGACATTCAACAAGTAAGCCACAATGCAAAGATTTAGACGGTGTTAGGCAATATTAATAAGCGCCGGAGGTAATTTATAGTCAACGATAAGATAGATGTCTTCATTAATGAGAAAGTCATTAAGAATTCTTGTTATTTATTGATTAATTTCTGAGAGGGGAATTTATCTAAGAAACCTATGAACAAGGGAGGGGAAACATGCTTCACTTCTTAAAATATTTTACGTAGGGAGTTGGAGAATGTCACCAAAGAAACTGATATGGAAATAAATATTATATGGATTCGATTAGGAAATCAAAATAATGAAATTTAGCGTAATTTTTTTAAGACTTGCATTATTTGTATCTATCTTTATTTTTTGAATTTGAATATATTAAAAAAAAAAAAGAAATCGTGAGAAAATACTGTCTTACTCCTTTTGAATTCTTTTCTGGAATATAGAGATTTAATTTTAAAGTAGGTACGAAGAAATTAAAAGTCTTAGAGAATGAAGTACAAAACCAAAAGGCAAGGAGATATTTATTTAGAGAGTATTTTACCATGCAAAAGTAAGAAGCACGTTTTAAGCAAAATCATGTATAAAAAAGGCAAGAGCCCCTTACGTTACTTATGTGCCCAGATTTTCAAAACAGTGGATATTACAATTCGATATCGGTAACTTTTCCATGTAGCCGACTTGACTGCTTTGTATGTAAAAACCAGAGATTCCGTTCGTGAGATTTGATCCGCCAGACTTTCAAAACGAATTTAAAGGGCGAATACACCCATGAACAACCCAAACCTAAACAAATTACCGAAAAGCAGCGGGAAAAACAACTCCAGCAACACTAACCCTTAACACAATATCAAATTTTGGCGAGGTCCTCACCTTACTCGTGCCCTCTGAAAAAAAAATCGAGTTCCCCTCCCCCAAAAAATCCGACCTACAAGCGAAACCACGCACACTTTAAAATATGCTTATTGATGCCACGAAACAATGAATAAATAAAAAAAAAGTCATCCCTCGAGTAATTCGACACAAGCCACGGAGTGATCGATACTGCAAATGAAAGATTCATTTTTCCTCAACCACGAACGCAGCGGAAGCGAAACATCTCACCTCGAGACATTAAAAACAATCGAACAACAACAAAAAACGCTTTCTCTCTCTCTGGAAGAAAAGGTTTCGACCTTATCCAATTTCTCGGGAAATGGAAATCGCGGGGGTTATGTGCCAAAAGCGGCGGCAAAACCAGGGGTGATGGAGGAATATGAATGTTAACACCCGCAATGCGGTTATGCAGAGATAGAGCGAGCTTTTTCCCCGAGATACGTTACCCCTCCTGATTTGCCTAGGGATGCCTCTCTCGGTCGAGGAGATAACTCTCTGGAGGGTGAATTGTTTCATAATTCGGGAAAACTGGAAATGAAAAGGGAGATGGAGAAGAGTGGTTCCCCATTCACCTTCTTTCGAAAGGAAGAAACTTAAAACCATAATTGAAGCCGCGAAGTTTTTATATTCATCGGTACGAGTGCGGTATTTTTAGAAGCTCGTGAAAGGGATTTGATCATCAGGCTTGGGGCAATCCTTTGAAGTTGTACCAAGTTAACAGAGCATGGTAAGGTAACCAAAAACTGTCATTAATAGAAATTTGAGGTAACACGACTCCACATATCCTACATCCACTTACATTAAGGAGCATGGTATGCGAGTTTTTAAAGACACTTTTAAGGATTTATCATATTTCTATGAAATTTCATTCCTTTTATGTGAGGAAGCAAATTTGGTTGAAAAGAACTACAGTAGTACTCATTGTACTCATGAAAGGATTAGTAAATTATTAATATTTCATTCAATATGGTTAAAATATGGCGAAAATGTGAAGCACTTGTATTAAATTAGGGGAATATATAAATATTTTACACAGAAAAAATAAACTAAACGAAAAAATTTGATAAAGCTTTTCTTTTTAATAGTTGCATTTACATGTATACTGGTTCGTGTTTTACACAAAATAATGTTTGGGATAAAGCTAAAGATATTCACTGTTTCAAATCCATGATTATTTTTCTTTCAATAAGTTTTAAAAATAGTTCTATATTGGCTCATAGAGTTTCATAGAGAGAAAGAGAGAGCTCATCAAATATAATTTATTCCTATATGATAATAAAAGTTAATACCTATATCAGCCAATTAAAATATAAGTTTAAATAATTTGAACTTATTTTGCGAACGAAGAAAAATAAATC
The DNA here is from genome assembly GCA_963680715.1 of Tetragnatha montana. Taxonomy (NCBI): domain Eukaryota; kingdom Metazoa; phylum Arthropoda; class Arachnida; order Araneae; family Tetragnathidae; genus Tetragnatha; species Tetragnatha montana. Next base: position 40,380,395 of record OY796680.1, on the reverse strand, counting down.
CACATTAGCAGAAAAGACGTCACCTACGTAAAAGGCTTTGCCAACCTATTGTCCTAATCACCTAGGTTTACTCAAATCTATGTAGTGTAAAATGATAATAATTTTACACACGAAACTTATTTCCGATCAAAAGTTATTTATAAACAATCTAGTCGTGTTTCAGCGAAACACAGATGATGATAAACTGCAATTCAAACACGATAATAGCTATCAACAACAAGCCTGATTCAACCACACAACAAACCCTACATAGAGATGATAAAGCGACGTATATTTGATAAGCCATGCGCATTAAAACGACAAATAATGGGACACTTACCTTGTCATCGTAAAAGCCCTTGTCGTCCGTCCTTTGGGCTCCGAGTAGCCTGTCCGTTTCTTGGTCTGTATCACAGTCTTCTAGAACAAAGGGCAAAGAGTTACGACAAAGAATGTGGATGAAGAAAAACCAATTTTCAAACCACAGTCATAAGTTATATAAATAGAACAAAGAAGCTGAAAGGTCATGGATCACTTTGAAAAGTATGTTGTTTAACATATCCAAGGGGCAGTTAAATTTTGAATAATTAACTCGTGTTCAAAATATTAGAAATCATTTATTTATAACTTAAAACAATAAAGTAAGGTTCAAGTAAAATTAATAAACATTACAATAGAATGGAATGCTCGAGGGGTTAAAAACAGTTAAGTAGGAACAGGAATGGCGTTTTTTTTTCAATGAAAATATTTAATGGAAAAGTTTAACATTTAACAGGATTCAGAGCAACCAAAAACTACTAATAAAAATTTTATGTTTAACATACACACTATTTGCGACTCATTTTCTAGCTAGGTATGTGTTTTATGGTGCATGGTCCAATTCAGGAATTATGGGTCATTTTTTGCTCATAATTTTGTTTAAACACAAATTGTTTACACTAATTTCATTTATTCAAGTGGCAATATGTCCACTATAGACCTCTTAGATGCATATTTTCTTCGAACATCGCTTCAAAAATATTACGAATTCTCCATTTGTTGAACAATCATCAGTCTCCTAAACTTCAAACGTCGTTTTTAGTTTTTACAGCACCCTGATTTTCACAAAATTTGCCTGAACTAAAACCAGGACATAATTTGCTTAACTACTCTCTTCAAATCTCACAGACAGGTCAGGACATTAACTAAGAATCTAACACCCTAACGTCAACCTCATTACCGCTTCACGACCTAACCGCATTTCAGACACGGGTACAAACGAAGAGTCAGCCTAGTTACCAACATCATTCAGAAGGGCATCAGACTTCAAACCCTGTAATCCTAACTTCCTTCGTCAAACACACACGGTCCGAGCTCCCCCTATATATATCCCCTTCCGATTCAACTCACCTTAATTCAATTAATGCCGGAAAATTCGGTGGGGCACAAACACCATTTCGAGAGAGGGGCTGATTCGAAAAGGGCGCACGACGACGTTCATAACGATGTGACGCGGCATCGGACGACGTTTAATTCGAATACACACTTTTCACGCTTTAATTCGAAGTAATTCTATCAAGGACCCGAAGGTTTTGACAGTGGTATAAAGGGCCAGGACAACTTGGTGATTTATCATGGAGGTTGATGAATCAGTGGACTAGTGGAGTTCAATTTGTTGGGACATGTTTTGAAGTTTAACCCTTTCAATCCTAGAACACCCAATATTGGCATTGAATTCTATAACTATAAATTTGGGGCGGCTAGGACTGAAAGGGTTAAAGAAATGCATAATGCATATTCTCGTAATCAGCAAATCAAATAGGTGTTGCATAAATGAAAAACATTAATTTAACTTGAAAAAAAGTATGGGAAAGTTTCCCTTGTGAAGATAACACGCATATTCCAGTAAAACACAAAAGGTTATAGTACCAGAATGTAACACATATTCGAATATAGAATGGCTTAAAATTGCAGGAATTAAATTCAAGGATTTTTTTTAAGTACCTATAAAAAAAATTAAGAAGTAGAGTTCAGTAAATTGTCACTTCTCTGATTTCGAACTGAGTATGAGAATAAAAGAATGTGTGTGAGTTTTTTTATAAGGACGAGAAACCACTGGGAATGTCATTAAAACTTATAAACCAATCATGTAACTACATTTCCAGAAACAATAAAAGAACTGGAGAAGGGAAAGAAGTATATTTTAATTAAGTAACGAAAATCTTAGAACTCAACCTTTTCTGAACAGGAGAGAAAAAACAAGGACACAAAAATAACTTAAGGGAGTGTGGTTTTGCAATTCAGTTTATTTCATAAGATAAAAACCTTGCATAAAATCTAAAGTAAACAAGGACATCATTAAAATTTGACCCATTTTAGCATACTGTGTTAAGTTTTGTCTATAAATCGTATCGATCTACTTTTAATTAAGATCTAACGATTCCAGATTCCAGGCGTCACTAACTAGAGCACTTTGAGTTACTCCCGATGATCCTTAGAGCCCTAACACATTTCTGCACCATTGATTCCAACACTCAAGATTTATTAGGCTCAATACAATTAAACGTTTTGCAAATCACCCCGTAGTCGACGCGAGTCATTCAAGTTAAGGCACCTATCACGATAAATTTGGACACACATTCTGCCGAGGTTATAGCATCACTTTACAGTTAAATTTTGGTGGATTAGAGAAACAACTGGGTACTAGACAGTTAAACGCGTTCGTGTACTTATAAATTATAAGAGAATATATTTACCATTAAAGTTTAATATTTAAACGCTAAAGGAATATCCAAACAAACGTCGACAGATAATTTTCAGCCCTCAGAGTTAATAATGGTTAAGCCAACTTGATAATTTTCAGTCAACTTTCTAGTGAATGTTATAGTTCTCAATATCTTTATAAAATCCTTCGATCGGTGTCTTAAATACCGTTGGAAAATTATTGTTCGTAGTTCCTTAAACCGTCTATGGTTATTTAGGAATAATTCCTCCTCACTTTTCAATCATTAAAACTGAATTAGTAAACAAATTAACATAATTACAAATTTTATAATAAAATTTATTACATAATAAAAATATTAAGGATTTATAATATTAATGGCACCATGGGTATTTTTGATGCATTTATACCCTGCACATACAGGAAGCCTTGTTTCAACCAATTAAACGATTTATCTCAGCAAAAATGTCAATCTGAAAGAGCATGTGAGGCGCAGAATCACATCCAATTTCTGTCTACAGAGGAAAAACTTTTCCCCCAACTATTCCAACATTCCTCGAACATTTCAATTTTCAGAGAACACACGAAACTTACATCCCACGATCCCATCAGGCACCAAATGAAAACGATCGGCACGAAACAATTTTTTTTCTCCTTTCTTTCCAAGTGTAATAATAAAAACCCGAAAAGATGCGAGAAAAAAAAGACAAGAAAAGATGCGAGAAAAAAAAGACAAGAAATTCATCTCCGTCAAATAACGTTAAGAGAGATTTAATCTCATCGACACGGATCGTTCATAACGGCGCTTCCCTATTTAAAAAAAATAAAAATAAATAATGGAATTTATTTTTGAGCGATAGCGCCATGGGGAGAGTGCCCCCCTCATACCTGAGCAAAACAGCACCCATTACACCACAGCAAGGAAAAGGGATTGCCCCAATGGAAGCATTATATACAAGGCAGTCCTTATGAACATCAGCTTCCATCATTATTACGAGAATGGCCATCATCTCATATACAACACAAACTCATAACGGTAGCTTACAGCATCAAGAGACAGAATTGCTCCTTTTGGCGTTTGAAATTTTCGCACCTGAATCGCATATCTAAAGCTATACGGAAACTATATACCCAAGATTCAAATGTCAAGCCTTAGCCATCGTAATTTTCCATCAAAAAGAACGATTTTCTTCCATAAATACTGGTTTTAACACTATGCAAATTTAAGAGGAAGTGGGGGAGCTAGAGATTATGGAGGGGCATGATGTGTTCCTGATTACTTAAGAAATACAAGTAAAAATAAGGGTATACCTTGAAAAAGTTAGGGGTATATTGCACTCCCAATGATACCCTTAAATCCGCACATGGTTTCAACAAAAACAAATAGTTTTGATCGAATAAACAGAGTATTTCCTCTTTAATATATACCGGACATTTTCACAGGAAATTTCTCTTGGCACAACCAAGAAATATAGTTAGAATTTTTTCTTTCCGAAACAGCGTTGTTTTAAAAACACAGCAAATTCAATATCCAACATGGATGTGGAAACTGTTTCTCCATTGAAAGATTTGTCATTGTTATCTAGAAAATTGAAGCGCTTGTAACAACAACAACAACAACGCGCTAATCGAGATTGATCGCTGCTTCTTCCCTCCATTTTTTCTCTGAAACAGTTATTTTTCTACCCCGAAATCCCCTCGTCAGTGGGTTCCCAAGTTACGGATTTCTTCCCACCATGATGGCACACAGGATTGCCCTACCAATGCGCCCTCTCTCAATAACAGCTCTATGTTCCCTCGGCAGATAAAGAGAGGATGGATCCCGTAGTGGAAATTTCTCTCTCGCAAGCAATTCGTTTCGACTGATGATGCATGGTCGGTGCGAGAATCGTATAATGGGATTCGCGAGATTGGACGAGAGGAGCAATGTGTATAATGTCGAGGAACATATTTATGCCCCGGAATTACATCTACGAACTGCGTTCTTTGATTTTTGAAAAGAGGAATGCTGTACTCGGGATGGACATGCGATGCGATTTAAGAGCAGGGAGGGATTGATTCCAAAATGGAAAAACAGTCTGGGAAGAAGAGATAAGTTTTATGAAAGGTTCGTTACGGGCCGTTTACAGCAGGGACTGAAACAGGCAGAATTACTTTTGGTATAGTATATGGATGCTGAGTCAAGATTAGAAGAGACTAAAGTCAGATTAGAATTTATGGGTAAGAGTTTCTTACAGTTGAAAATATGAGTTATGTACCCTTTCAAGCTCTCTTGAACGCTTTAATTTCCAGTGATATACATAGGAAAGAGACAAGAAACTAATACAAATAATATCTCATTATATTTCATGAAGATATGACTCGGACCTAACAACGGCCTTAGCAACAGAAGGTTACAGTTTTTTGCCCTACAGAAGGTTAACAGTTACAGAAAATGACTGGCCGTGGAATTCTTTTATTGGGGCATTTGCAATCACGTGACCCCATACCTAAAAACCGCCTTAGCAACAGATACCTTGTTACCTAGCAACCGCCTTAGCAACAGTTAAAAGCCCTACAAAAGGTTAACAGTTAAAAGAAAATAGCTGGTCGTGACGTCACCTGAAAACACTCTATACTAACATTAATGAATTATAATGCAAAAAGGATTTTCTTAGAATGAGCTACTTTAAAATTATTAGTTCAAGAAACGCATGCGAATCATTAAAAAATCTATTCGGAACAATCAATCACAATCTGAGTGAATTTTTCTTCTTTTTGAACGTTGATTCCTACAAGTAGATAGCTATAGGTGGAAAATAATTATACGCGGAAAAACTTGCAGAGTTTAAAAAGGAAATTTTGACGGATCGGGAATAAAATGCTGCCAAAATCACTTAAAACTTTACCTTCACAAAAATTGCAAAAAAAAAATATACAGTTCAAACCAATAGGAAAAACTTTCTATAAGAACTTTTATTTTAGATTTATAACCTTTTTTTGACATCACAACAGTCCCATACTGGTTACTAGCTAAATAACAAACACCGGTATTAGTAGCATCAAAGAAAAGAGGGGCAGGTACTAGCTCCAATCGGAAAAAAAAATGGGAGATATATTTGCTTCATACACCGCCGAAACTAATTGGCCGAGATCAGCTTACTTTCGATGGAGAATTCTGGAGCTTACTGGATTTCGTAGACGTGAGCCGCCCAGATTAAGCGCGTCACTCGCTTCGTTCACAAATCTTTCGAAGCCCTCCCGAGAGGTCTTTGGGACGAATGACGTATTTTTGTTGAGATTTATAATTAGGATTTATTTCGAGAAGAAAAAATGTCATCCAATCGGCAGTGTTGCTCAACGTTTATTGTTGAGAATATAACGAAAAAGGGAAATGTATATTATTTTTCTTCATCTATCAGGTTCAAACGTTTCGTCGACAATACTTAGGAGTTATCTTGATGGTTATATTAGAAGACTGTGTTATTGATGATAAAAAAAGAATCCAATCAATGTCAACAACATTTCTTATGGTGATAGTGTTGAAAAAGTTAGGAATAAATAGGCAGTAAAGAGAGATAACAGTGCTTTTCCATGCTCTTTTAAACAAGCTTTGATATGAGTTAAAGAGAAAAAAAAGAGAATTTTTCAATTGGTTAATTTTCAGACATTAAAAAATGGACGTATTTTTACAAGGTAAGGAAAGGATTTTGATTAGCTTGTGGCGGGTCTGCAGCATTCAATCTAAAGGGATTGAAGGAACACTATGTTTTTTCAATACTTGCACAGAATTAGACGAGTCTACTATGATGTTACACTCAAAAAAGAAACTGCGATAAACATAACATTAACCTACCCTTTCCACACACATGCTAAGAAATTATCTCCCCATACTTCACAGCATTACAGGAGAGCATCGCAGTGAAACTTAAAAAAAGCCTCGTTTCCTCCACTTCAGCCAACCTCGCGAAGAAACCAACACAAAGAGAGAGACTACAAAAATCGTCCCCATCCCGGGCGTAAAAATAAAAGCCGACTCAAGCATCAACATTCCTTTCAACGAAAGGTCCTTCCCTGCTCCCTTAACAAGCAAACAGAGAAGCGACTCGCACAGGACTGACAGACGTCGAAAAGAAAAGACGTCGACGACGACGACCCTCCGGATCAAAGGAAATAAGGAAGAGAAAAAAGAAGAGACACTGCACTAACAATGCAGGGCCAGAAGAAATCTGCGCCAGGCAAGCAACAATGCGAGAGCCTGGAAGGGATTTCTCGCCTTCTCCTTTCAGTAGTTCAAAGAGGGCTAAAAATAGTGCACACAATGGTTAGAGGGGCTAATAACTAATCGATACTTTTGATAAATACCAACTTCTTTGGGGCCGAATCGGTTATGGAGAGGGGGGGGGGAGAAACCGCGGAAAAGTACTCAGAGATACTTTCCGCCTAATGAGTTTATCTTTCTCTTGGGAAGTTTTTTTTTTCTCTATCTTTTTTTTTTTCGTCTTTTTCTGGCACGTTAATCCTTTTAGAACACGCACAAGAAGAGTCGATGCGTCGTTGATAAGCTTCATTTTTTTTTTCGATGGGGAGGCAATAAGCCTGATGCAATGAGGCAGAGGGATTTCTACGATTTACTTCTCACTTTTATGAACTGCGGCAGAGATAAGATCTTATGTGTTAATGAGGAATTGTTATTCCTTTGAGCTACACTGCAGGCCCCCATTGCTTGATTAATTTAAAGCAAATATAGCTAACTGGATTGGATTGGACAAATATATGGACGAAATTTCTGAAAATTACTTATGTAAATGTTTTTACGGCGAAAACGCATGGTTATATAAAACAGAGTTAAGTCACAATTCAAGAAAACCAATGGATTTTAATAGAGATGATTTAATTATAAATTTTGAAGGAAGATATTGAAGTTAAGAATCATTAATTGAGTGCAAAATTGATTTGATCACACAAATATTAAATTTTTTCAAAATATTATAATTTGCAATTAATCTTATTAATCTATATAAAAACACACTGAGAATATAGTATTTGGTTGAATTCTGCTTTTAAAATAATAGCCTTGAAATAACAGTTGTTTCCATATAGTAGGCTAGAAATTTTTGATCAATAGTAGGGACTTTAATAGATTTCGAAGGACCATAAAATACTATATTTTATAACTATATACATTTTCATGAATAATATCTGAAACAATCCTACAGAGAACTATTTAGTCCAAACCTTTCAATTCTATTTTGAGATGATAATCAAGATAGTTAATAAAACCATAAAAAGGTCTAACACATTTGGGTAAATTAAAAGGCTAATAAGGAATACAATCTACTTTAGAAAACCTCAGGCCCCTGAAATTTGCGCAGAAAGATATTTTAAAACATACTTATATCTATTTTACAGTATAAAACAAAGTCGTTAAAGCAGGGTATAACGCTGGCTAGAAAAACGAATTACCTTTAATTTCTTCGCCCATGGTCATCGTTCCCATTAAAAATGTATCCAAAGGACGACGAATACACTACACACTCCAGCCAACACACTCTGCCTCTATTCCAAAATGCTGAGTTCGAAATCCCATTACGTGTGCCTTTGCAGTCAGTCAGGTGAGATTCCCCATCACAAACAAGGATAGATACATGGAGCTCGTATCAGAAGCCAATGAATACTGAGTTAGTGCTTTGAAATCTTATCATCAGCGACTACTGCCTAGATTACGATTGTAACCGGTGTACTGATAAGTTTCCGGAGAACTCTACAATCCACCACCTGATGACTTAAAACTGAATTTCCAAGCTTACGCGATTCATTAACGCATAATTTCAAGGAATATTCATTTTCATCAGGGAGTTTTGATAGAATAGATATTTGTAAACTCAAAAACATTCAAAATTCATATTTTTAAATGCATAAAGGTAAACCATACGTTGATAAAAGAGTACTAATGCATGTTAAGGTACAAAAAGGATTTTCTATTAGTCAAATAGAAAAGGACACCTCACCTTCATCAGGGTTCTTTTCATTGTGTCCTTCAGGATGACAACCATCTTTTGATTTACTAGAGTGAGATAACCTACAAACAAAAAAATATACGTTTAAACTTTAAAAGAATTAAATACCTCCAAGCACAATTAAACATCATGCATCTTTTAGACTTTATATTAGAAAAATTGAAATTACACTTATCCCCACTTGATGGGATAAAATTTAGTCAACTATTGTTAAGTGTTAGAACTCTCAACTTTATGTATAAATTCCATAATACAAAAAACGTTAACCTTTTTTTCAATTTAATCACAATATTTTTATCAGCAAAAGCAACGATGCGGATACCAGTCTGAAAAGACCATTTTAAAAACCCAAGGAGTAACCTTTAAAACCCATTTCAAAAAGCGGGACAAAAAGCCCACGAAACTATTTCATCCCCACAAGCCCATCACCCCTCCCCAAAAAGAAAGCGAAATAAGCAAGAGCCCTAGTTGGTATGCACAAGAACAAGATAAAGGTAGTTAACAAGTACCATTTGCTGGCAAAGCACAACATATTTCCCAAAAAGAGAGAGAAAAGCTTTTAAAACCGCGCGAAGATAGAAGAAGAATGCAACACCCGTAATTACGATAATGAGCTTGTGCATCCCCTCTGCTTCATTAAAAAGGCGATCAATTTTTGCTCCACACACACAATAGGGAAAGGAGAGAAAAAAAAAGTTGGGAGAGTTGGGGGTTAAAAAAAGATATTCCACGGATTGACGCTCCCGAAACAGCGATGGCTAGGAGAGAGGGCGTTTGATGGTGAAGGACGTCAAACGGAACAATAGCTATACACGGCGATTATTTTCGTTTACGCTCATCTTTTTGAACGGTTTGAGAGCTGTCTAGGAAAATGATGTTAAAGCTGATGAAACAACTACATTAAAAGGTTTTTCTTCTTTCAAATCTTGGGATTATTTTTTAGTAGATAAAGGGAAGGGAGGGGCTATCCATGAATTGCTGTTTGTAAATCAAGTTATTCACTGCTTGAACGTTATTTACGGAGTAAATGGAATTAATAAAATATAAGAAAATGATTATATATAAAATATATAATCATTTTCAATATATAAAATCAAGAAAAATATATAAAATAATAAAATATATTATTAATAAAATATAAGAATATGAGAAAACGCACTTCCTCATTTAGGAAAAAGTTGTACCAAAGATTTACTTAATGAAATAAATAAATTTAGGCAGGTAAAAATACAAGGGCCCGAGTATTCTAATTTAAAGTGTTTATTGAACAACTGAGCTTAAAAAATATTGCAAGCAACTTAACATAAAACGAGATGCTTTAAGGAATAACAAAGTATTTTACAACATATATAATTGCAGAAAAAAATAGACAAACCGCTTATCTCCTTGGAAACTACACTGATGGCATTCCATAAACTTCAGGTAGGTATGTGTATTTAGCTACATTCCTGTCAAGTCAAAGACTAACTAGTGTGGCTGTATAATTTGGCTTTCATGATTTCAAATATTCCTTATAAATGGATAGAGGTTTATGAGTAAGCTAACACCAACTCTTAACTGCTTCGATTACAACCTGCTCTGTGATCCCCGTATGTTCAAAAAGCAAACACAATGTCCTAAACGGAACCTCCCAAAACGTTCATCTCCTTACTACCTTCAGAGCTCCAGCGATTTTACCTCATTCAACATCCAACTAACGCCAAACACCGCAACAAATTAATATTCCAACAAAACACTTAACTCCCCTTCTCCCCCCTCATCAGAAACGAAACACACACCCCCAAGGCACACCCCCCACTCAATTCCGCTGACACAGACCCTCCAAGAGCCATTCCGGCAAGCACTTAACAAAACATTAAATCCGAAACCCAGCAGCAACATAACGAAATTAACGCTCCGAATGGCACCAGACATATTATATATAGAAAAAGAAACTGCAGCACGGGTAGAAGCACACACAAACGCCCGGAAACCATCAGGAAACGGGAGGCAAACAACCACCGATACGGGACCCGTAAAATTCGTCCTAACGCAATTTATACGCTTTTGTGCGCAATCAATTTATTGGTTGGGACGGTCCCGATCGCACTCTTTAAACTGATTATGCAGAAATTCAATGGGAGTCTTCCTTCGTGCAAAACGCGCTTATTTGATTTACGAATCTGGGGTTTTTTATTATATGCCCGTTTGATGGTATTGAGAAGACGGAGGTCATGACATTTTTCCAGGGGGTGGTTGAATACGAAAGGTGACCAGATATTGGGAGAATAATAGTACTACCAACATTTATATCTAGTTGATTTATTGTGTAACACTTTAATTCGATGTTTGAATGATTATGACTATTATATATAATCTACCAGCCATATTAATTCGTTATTTGTAATCCATAGATTCAAAATTTAAGACCTATAGTAATATTAATTAAATGTAGTACAATAATCGTGCATTATAATTTCAGATAAGTTCTTGATCCATTATAATTTTTATCTGAATAGGGCTTAAAGAGCTAATCACTTAAGATTTATGAGGGACATTAATTAGATGAGGTGATGGAAAATTTTACGCTAACTA